>BSBK01009624.1:0-205000 GCA_027943335.1 Chamaecyparis obtusa
TATATATAATACTATATATATATATATTATATATATATATATGTATATATATATATATATATATATACATATATATATAATATATATATATGTATATATATATATATATATATGTATATATTATATATATATACATATACTATATATATACATATACATATATACATATACATATATACATATACATATATACATATATATATATATATGTATATATGTATATGTATATATGTATATGTATATATATGTGTGTGTGTGTGTGGTGTGTGTGTGTGTATGTATGTATGTATGTATAATGTATATATGTATAATTAACAAGGATACTTTCTTTGTAGCCAAGTATGAATGGTGGGACAAAGTATAGGATTTACAACTATAGTTCCATTAAGTGAGCCATAATAGAGATACTGAGGTCAGATTATGTAGAAGGGATGATGCATAATCAAATGATTTTAAAGGTAGATTGAATGATCATCTCAAATCCCTTGAATTCCTTGAGTGATAAAGTTCTTGTGAGACCATTGCATAAACCATGTGAGGGAGGACATTGCATTGGAGTATGAAAACATCAGTCCTATTAGATATTTGTCTCACATACTTTTCCCTCTTATCTAATAGACATCCTAGAGATTTCATGTCATTTTTGGTATTTGAGAAATTTTTAACAAATAATAAATATAATGACCTACTTTGTTGTCCATTCATTTAAAATTAAGGAAAAAATTCCACCAAGATGTGAAAAAAATGGTACATGGTATTAAGGATAATTTGTTCGTTTCATTTGTAACATCTTTAAATAAGGTTTAGATATATTTAAGTAGGAACTATTATCTGAATTAAAGCCCCCAAAAAACTATTTAGCAATCCTAATAAAAGATCAAGAGATAGGGTAGTCTTTTCAAGGTTCAAAATTGAACCTACCCAAAATAGAAATATATATATTTTTATGGTATAGATGTAGCTATGGACAAGTCTCATAAAATAAGATGTAACTTCATAGATAGGTATTGTGGAATGCATTTTTAATTTCAGAATATACCAAACAATGTAATGATGACATAGCCTTAGTAAATTTAGAATATAAACCTTATCAATGATACCAATTGATGATCAGTGAAAAGAAACATAAATGCATTGTTGAAAATAATTTACTAATAACTTAGCATTCCACTATCAACAATCATTGAAGGAAAACCTATTTCACCCAACTAATTTTTTTGAAAATAGAATTTGTAACTAAACATAATTTTGATGCATGAGATTGGTGATTTCAACAAAAAAATGTAACACCTTATTAGATACTAGTAATCTACATCAACAAACTTAACGACTAAAGGAAGCACAATCTTTCTTTTTGGAAGGTCTTGTATTGTTGAGAAAGCTATGTAACAAGCATTGCATATTGAGAAATGAAACTTTGTGTAATAATTAACATATAGCAATGAACCAAGGATCTAGAGGCCAATGAATAACATAAAGACAAGAGGCAATGATATAGATAAGAACAAACTATATTCTCATCAATGATGTAATAATGAACCAACTGGATTTAATTGATAAATTAAATGAATTCAATTGATATACAATGTACATATGTACCTTCTTATAGAGGCAAGGTAATAAGAGACTATGATAAGGAGTAGATAATTTATCACCCACACAAGTTGGAATCACATGTCCACTGAAGGTGGATCATCCTCTATTATGCAATGAAGTATGTGCAACATGTGGTGGATGATAATGTGATAAGTGCACTAAAGATGGAGATAACACACAAAGTGGAATTTTATAACTATTATCACCACCTAAAGTGGAATTTCTCCTACACCATGTGCAACTAAAGGTACAAACTCCTAGGTGTCTCATATGAAAACTACTATGTATGGATTATCCTAAGTAAGCTTACATAAAGTGTAATTAGTGAATATTTAATTACACCAACACCACCACCCCTCAATCACAACTTAGGGGAATGCAATTAAACTTACAATGCAAGATGAGTCCCAACTACTAGGCCATGTTAGGTATCCATGTACAATATGCAAATGCAATGCAACCTCTCATAAAGTGGAGAAAGGGAGAAAACCATGTGGAATAAAACTACCCTCCAAAAGAGAGATGAAAACAAATAAGATGCATGAATGGAGCACTCAAGACCACCTAAGAAATCCATACATAATTCATATACAATCAATTATCCCTCCATAGGAAGGAAATAAGGAGACATGATATCCCCCCCATAATGAAGAAGCTCCAATGATGATGAAAATTGCTTACAAACAAAATATGATCCAATGCCTACAAACAACATGTCTCCCCTTAAGAAGAAACAAGTACATCAAATGATGAAGAAGCCAATCCATGTCCAAATTTAAGGATGAGAAAGTATCCAAGAATGCATCTCTAAAGACTGAATAAGTATCTCCAAGTTCATAAAATCCATCACATGAGTGTGATCGTGAAAAACCATGAAATGTGACTAACTAAGTGAAGGAGGAGACTCATCAATGCCAATTTCCAAAGAAATGAAGAAGTATCTCCAATTGTGATAAAGTTTCCATTGAAAAGAAGAGAAGTCCCCTCAAATGTGTCTCCTAGATATGAAATATGAGACTCCACAAGCAATGCTCCAATGACTTGTCAAATATGAATCCCAATCAAGAAGGCAAATAAATGTCTCTTGCAATGAATCACTGGAACTATCAACAAAAGATTAACACATGATCTTGACTAGAGAAATAGGAGCTATAGGTTGAGTAAGTTGATCATCATAATTCTCAATTGCTGAAAATTCTTCAATTGTATGTAAGGTGTCATTATCATAGGGAATATCATCTACATCATCAAGTGCAAGAAGGCAATATGAAACAAGATCATCTAGGAAAGGAGAAATACATGGACCTCCAAAAAACTCCCAAATAATGGTCCAAATTGTGCATGGGCATTGAATACCTTAAATATTGGGGTAGATGTCATAAAAGAGACATGAATTGATGTTGCTACCAATCAAATCTATGAGATAACCATTATTTTCTCCCCAAACATAATACTTCACTATGACTTTGGCTCAGGAATGAGTTCATAAAGATGAGACAAGAGATTAATCCATTTTAAATGTGTGATGATTCATTTTTTCCCATGACTCATAATTACCCTTAGTCAAAATTATTACAAAAGGATGTATTTCATAACCCATGATTGCATCAATGACACACTTATCACATCATAAATTGAGATCAAGAAATGATTACCCCCAACATTACACTTTGCAAAACAAGGCAAATTTGACTTATAATTTCAATGATCACAACTACCCAAATTAGGCTATAACAAACTCTAATGAACAATGCATAAGATCCCACAAAGATCCAAGTAAATACAAGTGAAAAAATAGGCCAAAATAGACCATATGATGAAAATGATGTGTCATGGTTAGAATCTAATAGCATAAATGATAAGTAGACAAAAAATCATGCTCTTTAAAAAAAATGACACCTGAAAATATGTTCATATGAGCCTGAATAAAGCCCTGGAAGTTGCATAAATTAGGATTATATAGCTACATACATGAGAAATTGCAATTTTAAGAAAATATGTATACCAAAATCAGAAAATAATAGCACCACTAGAAATTTCACAATTTTCTACCCCAAAACAAACAAAAAATTTCTTGAAAAAAGGAGTTCGGATGCCTAAGATATCATTTTTTGCATGTCACCTTTGTAATTATTTTTCCTAAATTGCTGCCCCCACACCTCCAAACTTTAAATGATTCTAAATTTGGCCTTCGATGTCCAATTTGCATGAAACAAAAATCAATTTAGAGTTTTTTGGACCTCTTTAATATGACGTCAATCTCTAATTTTCACCAACAAGCTTCAATATTGATCTACAATAGAAAGCCACAAAATGCAAAACCCTAAATTGCACCAAAATATCTCCAATAGAAAACCAATGATACTCTAATGGATTTGATACCATGTAAGAATTTTAATATAACAATTAACCAAGGATCTATATGTTGGATATTGCTAATGCATTTAATATGTTTCATCACTACATTATCTTGTTGAGTAGTGTTCGAATCATACTATTTTCAAGTCATGTTTTATCACTGATGTCAACATATGTTTCTATGAAGAAAGAAGATTGGTTATTACTGTATATGGATATTGTACAGATGATCTAGAATGAGTGAACATGGATTTGTATACTGGAAGGTGTTGTGATCTTATATCTAAGATCGCATGTTGTAATAATACATATTGGCCAAGTTACAAAAGATTTGGTGAAGACTGGTTACTGGACTGTGACAGTGGAAGTTGACAGAGTAAGTCTCTGAGTTTTGAATATATTTACAAGCGATGTGGATTCAATATATGTGAGCTTAAGGGATGATAGATAGAATACCGAGGAATGTTCATTGATCTTAGCATGATGGTGTTGGTTGTGGCGTGTGTTCTGGAGGAGATCTATTTGGAGCAGACTTCAGAATTAAAGCGTGTATTATGAATGACAAGCATAAATTACAGATGTCAGACCTTAATTGTTGAAATGCAATTGTTGTATAATTTTTCTAGATACCATGTGTATCTTAGCAAGGGGCTATGTAATTATTTGTATATTAGGAAAGCCTAATTGGTCGACCTGATCATTTATTTGTAATATGGTATATATGTAAGATCCTTTCTTTTGAAAAGATGTAGTGGTATGTATGTGATGTAAAAGAGGATTGTGGAAGTTGTGAGCTTGTGTATGCTATATGTAGAGCAAAGGACAATTTATATACTTCATTGGAACTGATCAAGCAAAGATAGTTTCTATCAGACAGTTCAAGGATTGTGTATTTCCTTTCATACACTTGTGTTGCAAATAGTGAGTTATGAAGGTGGACATAACCTTCTTTGGGCAGTGAGCCTACTCTTTTCTTTGACTCCTAATAGGGTCTATCCTTTAACAGGGATTGTGTGTTGTAATACTTTAATCAGCTCCTAACAGGGCTATATCTTTTAACATGGATACAATATCTCAGTACATCATCTATGGGTACTGATTCCCGTCGGGGTTTTACCTTTAATAGGGTTTCCTCAACAATAAAATATTATATCATTATGTTCTTACTGTGTTATCATTTGATTTAGTATTATTGCTATTCAATGTTCAAAGTTTAATAATATGTCCTACAACTGATTCACCCCCCTCTTAGTTGTATTGGTAGACTATTATTCCTAACAATTGGTATCAGAGCTACTACTCCTTAGAGATAAATCTTAACAGCTTGAGGTGATCTTGGAGATGGCATTCTATAGGAAGGATAGTCCAAAAATTGATCTTGAAAACTTTGACAGTTGGAAGAACAAGATGAGAACCCATTTGCTATGTTTGGGTATCGACTACTGGATGATCACAAAGAATGAGGTAACAATGAAGGCTGAGGATGAATTGGATAAAGCTCCTGATGATGAAAATAATGCATTTTCATATAACATGGTCACAAGGGAAGCACTAATCAGTGCACTCTCTGAAGGATAATTTACTGAGGTGAAAGATCTGGATTCGCCACACAAAATTTGGGTAAGATTAGAAGCATTATATGGAGATAAGTTTACTAAGCAAGAAAAATTATAGAACTGGAAAACAAGAATGGAGAAGTTGCAAATGAAAGATGATGAAAACATTAGGGCTTATGTACAAAGAGTTATAGAGGTTGTTATTGGAATCAGAAACTCCGGAGGCACTTATGAAGATGAAGAAGTCATTGCAAAGATCCTTAGATCATTGACACCTGTTTACAAGACCAAAGTTCAGGCTATAAAAGAGATTATGCATTTGACTGCAAACTTTAGCAAAGAAATTTTGATTGCAAAGCTAACTACCTTTGAAGCTACAGAAATGGGAGATTCTTTACCTAAAGTTGAAACAACATTTAAGGTATCTACACACAAAAAGACAATATATAGAATTGCGAGCACCAATAGTGATAATATAAAAGAACTTGGTGAATATGTTGATGAATGGGAACAAATACAAGAAGAAGAAAGATAGATAGATGAACTCGATGCCCTAATCACTAGAAGAGAAAAGAGAGGTAAGGGTAAATTTGAAGGAAATTTACCTTTGAAATGTTTTTTATGCAATAAGATATGTCACTTTGCATCTAGATGTCCTACAAGAGTTCCTAAACACAAGCCTAAGTTTCTCAAACCTAAGTATTAAAAATAAAAGGAATGCTATTATGCTAGTGAAGGTATTTCTAATGATGATTTTGATGATGATGAGATTGGATTTATTTCTATCAAAGATGAAAAACCATTACATGAAGAAAAAGCCTTAGTATCACACATTGATAAGAAATTTGAATGGGTTATAGACAGTGGTTGCTCAAATCATATGACTAGAGATAAAAATAAGTTTGTTAAACTAAATAAGTATGATGGTGGTGTTGTAAGATTCAGAGACAATGTTCCTAAGCCTATCATAGGAGTAGGATCTATTTCTTTGGATGGAAGGACTAATACTAAAAATGTACTACTTGTTGATAGACTTAAGCATAACTTGTTGAGTGTCACACAACTAATGGACAAAGGATATCAATTAAAGTTCATTTACGGGAAATGTTTTATCATAAGTAAGATAGGAAACTTGATTACAACTGGTACTAAAACCAGAGGTAATGTATTTGAGTTAAACACATCCAAAGCTTCTTGTTTTGTTGCAAAGATAGATAACGATTGGTTATGGCACATAAGGCTTTGTCATGTCAATTTTGATAATATTGTGAAGGTAAGATTGAATAATGTAGTAAGAGACCTACCTAAAATTATAAAACCATCTAACACTATGTGTAGAGAATGTGTTATGGGAAAGCAAAATAAAAGTAGTTATAAAAGTAAATCATATACAGTAGAAGGAAAGTTGGATCTGATACATACAAACCTATGTGGACCTACAAGGACAAGATCATACTATGGTGAAAAGTACTTTATACTTTTTGTTGATGACTTTTCTAGAATGATGTGGATCACTTACTTCGAAGAGAAATTAGAAGTATTTAACAAATTCAAGTTATTCAAAGCAAAAGTAGAAAATGAATCATACTTAAAGATAAAATGTTTGAGATCAAACAAATGTTGAGAATTTACTTCAGATCTATTCAATTCATATTGCGAAGAGCATGGAATAGACAGACAGACATCTACTCCTAGGACTCCACAACAAAATGGGATAGCAGAGCGAAGGAACAAAACAATATTGGATGATGCTAGGACAATGTTGCTAGAAGGAAATGTATCTCATGTACATTGGAGGGAAGCCATTGGGACAACAGTATACACATTGAACAAAATCCAAATTAGAGAAGGTACAAATAAGACTCCTTATGAATTTTGGTTTAATCATACTCCTATTGTAAAATATTTCAGAATATTTGGAAGTGAATGCTATATCAAAAGAGATGATGTAATATGAAAAATTGATGCTAGAAGTGATGAAGAAATTTTTCTTGGTTATTCTACTAAAAGAAAGGCTTACAAATGTTTTAACCTAAGATTGAGAAAGATGATTGAAAGTAACAATGTAAAGATGGATGAAAATTTTTAGATACAAGAGAGAATGTATGATTGTAATCAGAATATAGAGATCAAGGAGGCCACTAATACAAAAGAAGAAGAACACGTTGAAACTGACTGTGACAATGAGATTTGTGATGATGACACAAATGAGGCTACTGAGATTCCTAAGACTCCGAGGTATCTTAAGAAAGATCATCCTGAAAATTAAATTATTGGTAATGCAAGTCAAGGAATAATGACTAGATCAAAGACAAGGGAATAAATTTGTTTGATTTCTCAAGTTGAACCAAAGAATACTGATGAAGCTTGAAGAGATGAATCTTGGATCAAAGCCATGCAAGAAGAATTAAATCAAATAAGAAAAATAACACTTGGGAATTGGTTCCTAGACCCAAAGACAAAAATGTGATAGGAACTAAGTGGGTTTTTAGAAACAAAATGAATGAAGGAATTATTGTAAGAAATAAATTAAGATAATCAGTTTGATGGGAGATAATCAGTTAAGTCAAATTCTAGATTTCTGTGATGAATGAAGGTTGATTATGTAAGCAGTAGACCGTCCTAGGTCCAAAAAATTTTAATCATGATTTTGACATAGTAAATGATCTCAGATTTTAATTTTGATCCCGAAAATGGATTCAGAATGTCAAAATTAGCTAGGGGTGCAATTTTCATGAAAAACATAGCACTTTTGAAAATTAGATCAAAAGCTATATAAAGGCCGGAAGGGTCATTTTCAATTCATTTCAACCTTTTGACTTTAGAAATCTTTGTGGAGCCCTCTGAGAAAAATGGCAGATAGAGCAGCGGAACCAAAGGTACCTGTGAGTTTGCACCAATTCGAGTGCAGCCAGAGACACCAGAGACCTCGACAATACGGACATCCGGTAGGTGGACCTCTGTGCTTTGCTAAAATGTCAATTTTTCCATGTTTTATAGGATTTTAGCAATTTTCATACATCTTTTTCCATTTTTGAATTTTGCATGCACGGAATCTTGTACGACTCCCCAACGGGACTCGTGTGACTTTTCAAGAGTAGCTAGGTTGTCATCTGATAATCCCCCACGACTTGTATCAGAGGGACCCATGAGTCATATGACATTTCATCGGGTCCCTCATAACTCGTACAAGGAGGGATACATTATCGTGCTACTATGGTTTGTCGTTTGGTATGGTGCAGAAAGTCATACAACTTTTCATGCCAGTTTGAGTTGTCGTATGGAAAACAGCGAGCTTAAAACTTAGTATTAGGTCCAATTTTTTATTTTTTTGATTCCTTAGCCTGATTGCTGACTTGCTAACCTACCTTTTGAAACACTGAACTGCCCCATTACTATCCTTGTAACCTGTTATGTAACCCAATTACTGATAGGATTCCCTATTTTTGTGCTGTGTAGGTCGTATATCTAGATGTACATGTTTGAATCTCTCATCCTACTACTCAGAGATTATGTCTCCTTGCCAGACCCTATGAGAGTTCACCTTGCTGCTTGTGGTTTCGAGCACTTGATACATTTACTCAAGATTAGGGTAAATCATGGTTTATTGACTACATTGATTCAGAGGTTTCACTCAAAGACCTAGACTTTCCACTTGCCGACGGGGGAGATCATTGTGACCCTTGAGGATGTGTAACGGATACTGCAGATTCCTTTCCATGTTGCTAGGAGACTAGAGTATGTGAGTTCGGGGAACTCAAGTGTTTTAGCTTTTAGATGTCTCATCGAAGATGATACTTAGATGACAGCTTCCATTTCTTGGCAGACCCTAGTTCAGAGATATGGACAGACACACTGATTAGAGTGTATTATTGTTGGTATGATTGGTGGTATCATTATGTCTAACCATCAGCAAAATGATCTTCTGATGGGTTGGGCCCCTATGGTAGCATAGTTGATGGCCACTCCCATTGAGTTGGCGTGGGGTCAGTGTTTGTTAGCACATATGTTCTCTGAGATGCACGAGGTGGTGTATCAGGAGAGAAAATCTTTTGTCACAGGAGCTCTTGTTCTATAGATATGGGTGTGGGAGCATATCCCTGTGTTGAGACTTGTTTGTACTTCGCAGAGGCAACCTCAGGAGCCTGTCATATATATATATATATATATATATATATATATATATATATATATATATATATATATATATATATATATATGTCAGATATGTTATATAGAGATGGATGGGCCATGTAGAGTATTGGAGGTGATGCCTCGATGATATGACATTTGTTCACTGGAGACCGTATGTAGCCATTGAGCCTTAGCCTACTGCTCGAGAGAAGTTTAGCTATTTCCTCCAAAGCCATGTATTGATTGGGAGGTCTTCCTCCACCATAGAGAGATTTTTGATTACCAGGGTCTGGCGGTAGTATGGATGTATTCAGGATGCCCCAAAGGATTACGCTACATATGCACGGATAGGGTGTGAGATTGGACTTGGATGGACACAGAGGCTCTCTTATGCTTTGTGTTCATAGGAGTACAGTGCTATTGTTAACAGGGACTGGGAGTATAGACCAGATGTACTGGATGCTGGTGTTACTGACAGATTCATCTCATGGCTTGTTGATCACCCCATTCACAAATTTTTTGATCCTACTGAGTTGATACCCTCCATGGAGGAGGTGATGGATGTTATGGGTGCTCTGATGGGATAGGGTCCCAGACCTACACAGGCTCCTATGGTACACCCCACACCTCCGAGACCCAGAGTGATGGCTCCACCACAAAGACCATCAAGATAGATGAGGGCCCCTTGTCCCACTAGTTCCATAGCAGGCAGATCTTCTGGTTCTTAAAGACAGACTAGAGGAGAGGGTGGCACATTAGGTGGAGTTGGTTCAACAGATGAGGTACTTGCAGCTGAGTAGGTGGTAGGAGGTGGTACGGACTTCATAGAGGGGGATACTGATTTTGATTTAGGTGCAGAGGTTAGACGCCACAAGGCGCAAAGAGTAGAGACTATGGAGTAGGTGGCCCCTGATACTAACATGCCAGATGTTGATCCAGTTGTTCCTCTTACCCCACAGGAGACCATTAGATGTCTTAGAGTTTAGGTCAGGGACCTAAAGATACGCAGTGCTAGGTGGGAGGAGAGATTCATAGAGGCTGATAGACAACGTACTGCACTTACTAGAGAGGTACAATAGTTACAGGTAGAGGTGATTCATCAGACCTCGAGATTTGCATATTATGTTTCAACTTATTATACTACAGTTCCTTCACCACAGAGAGTCCCTACCTACTCGCAGTTCATGATGGCATCAGAGGGAGCTAGGGCCCCGAGAGTAGAGCCAGTGCCTGATGCACCACCTCCACCTCCACCAGATGCAGAGGATCATGCTGATAGTTGATTGATCTATGATATGTTCTAACATTTTTGATCGGTTGATTCTGATATACTGTACTCTTTGTGATCATTGATATACCATACTAATTTTGATAGCTCAGCTAAGCTTATTCTTTTGTATACTATGCTAGTAGTGCACCCCTGACTAGTTCGAGATTTTTGATATATAGAGATCGATATTTTGGTTGTGACTTCATATGTACTTGTCATGTTTTGATTTATGATGATATCATGTTATGCTTATGCTATGGATAGAGTAGAATGTCTGTATGGATATATGCAATGCAATGATTTCTCTCATATGTATGGATGTTATGCAAATGTATTTGATTATGGAAATATGGATGTATGATTTATGCTTATGCACATGGATGAATTGTGATGCAAAAAATGGTTATGATATGCAAATACAATGATACACATGATAGGTTTTGTAGGTATTGATGAAGAAAAGTACTCAGTCTTATGTCAAAAGGATGTTTAACCCAGGATAGTAACTGCTTGCAATTTGATTGAAGAGACCTTCAAGTTAGGTTTCAGCTCTCGTTAGATTTGAAGAGATATTTGAAGAATTGTTTAAGCTTTGAAGTTCGTTGAGTCATTGTGAGATCATGCAAAATGCAAAGAGGCATGCAAAATGAAATGCAACTTAAGACCTAGGACCTAGTCACTGATCATGTGTCAGTTATTCTCATCATTGAATTTTTAGGTAACCAGATAAATCAATACAATGCCCACTAGTTATGAAACCATAGACATATGAATATTGATTTTGTATACACAAGAATCAATACAACACCCACTGATTATGAAACCATGGACATATGAATATTGATTTTGTTTTCAGAATGTAAGATTAGATATAAGCATCAAGGCACAAACGCCAGGATGACCTAAATATCATGTCCATTTTGATATAGAAATTTGTATAAGCATCAAAACATAAATGTCATGATGACCAGAATATGCCTTGTGGTTCAAACACATCAAGCAGTCAAGAGATCATTCAAAATCCAATGTGAGTTACCCGTAGTGACCCTTTATCATTCACATCCTTAGGTAAGATCGCATTTCACAGTAGGAGAAAGAACTCACTCAAAAAGATAATAGTTAGATCAAAATTTCTTAAATTTTTCAGGTATCAATGGTCAAGGTACGCATGGCCATCCAATTCGAGATAGAGGCTCTTACAATCGGACACCATTTCAATCCAGAATTTCCAAAGTTGTTAGATTTTCACTTACAAGAAGAAAACAAATAAAATATTATGCCTGCAATCATCACTCTCTAAATCCTATAAAGGACATCATCGAAGAGCTCATGGGAACAAAATATGCAAAAATCTCAATGCGAATTAGTAAGCATACAAGGAGATAAAAGCATGTAAAAAGCATAGATATTTTTTAGTTTTCAGTTTGATGTTGATGCAAAATCCTTTCTGGAGATGAGACTGACTGACTGACTCAGATGAAGCTTCAAAGGACCTGGACTGGATATGACACATCTCAGACACATGGGAGACCATAGGATATGACATTGATTGCCCCCAAGTTTTAACATTGATAGGATACAGACGCTTTAGCTGATTGGTGTACATACCGACTTATTGAAAATAGGAATGCAGGAATAAACTAGGAGATATGCACAAACTAAAGCAAGACTGAAAGCTAGGAAAGACCAAGATTCTGCTGATAGATGGAGCATTTTGAAACAAGTGGCACCCATTTGCCGGGTTTTCACCATCTTGGCAAAGATTCTATTTTTGCTACCAAGGCACCTGTTTCCAGGTTTTCACCAAGGCACTTTTTTATTTTTCACATTTTTTTTGTATTTTTCATTCTTTCAATTTTTTTGTGCTTTTGATATTTTTTAATTTTTTTGTGAATCATCAAGGCACCTATTGCTAGGTTTTCACCAAGATGTTCATTTTTTCAGGACTTTTTTCAGTTTTTTAAGATTTTTTCAGGACATTTTTACCATAGACTGAATGCCTTAGGTGTAGAATTTCTTCAGATGGAGAATGTTGATTGGTTTTCGGAGTTGTTCTCCTTTAGTCATTGAGAGTTGATAGGCACCAGAGCCAAAAGTAGGAGTGATTATAAAGGGACCCAGCCAGTTGGGTTCAAACTTCCCCTTGCATTCTCGATGTGATTGATTTTTAGGATTTACTCTCAAGACTAGATCACCAACCTGAAATTCTCTGTGTCTGACTTTCTTGTTGTTACCTCTAGACATTCTCTTCTGATATACTATGAGATGATCATACGCTGCTTGTCTGCACTCATCTAGTAGTTCAAGTTCTTGCAACCTAGACACTTTGTAGCCATCATTAGTTACTAGACCATGCATTCTGATTCTTAGTGATGGGATTTCAACCTCAATAGGCAGTACCGCATCATACCCATAAACTAAAATGAAAGGTGTAGCCCCAGTGGGCATTCTGATACTTGTTCTATAGGCCCAAAGAGCTGGATTGATCATGAGATGCCAGTCTCTTCCTATTTTATTAACTGTACGATGCAAGATTTTTAATAGATTCTTGTTAGAAGCCTCGGCTTGTCCATTCCCTTGAGGATAGTAGATAGATGACCAATGTTGTATAATCTTGAATTTAGCACATAAATCATCTAGATATTTGTTCTTGAATTGTCCACCATTATCTGTGATTATGGAGTGAGGTATCCCATATCTGCATATGATATAGTTCAATATGAACATAGATATTTGCTTTCCAATTGCTTGTGTCAAAGGGACTGCTTCTACCCATTTTGTAAAATAATTTGTAGCTGTGATTATGTGGGTATGTCCATTAGAAGAATGAGGATGTATAGCTCCTATAAGATCAAATGCCCATTGGTGGAAAGGCCATTGTGTAGTAAAGGCAATTAGATCTCTCCCTTGAGCATGAATTAAGTTGCCATGCACTTGGCACTTTTGACAGTTCTTAGCAAACTTGATAGACTCTTTCTCCATTTCAAGCCAATAGTACCCAGCCCTAATAAGTTTTCGAGCTAGTGTTAAACCGTTTGAGTGTGACCCACAAATACCATCATGGACATCTTCTAATGCACGTTGAGACTCTTCTTGTTCTAAACATCTAAGTAGCATACCATCTAGACCTCATTTGTATAGATCATGACCAATGATGACATATCAAGATGCGTTACGGATTAGGTATCTCTTTTCATGGCGGTTAAAGGTATCGGGAATGATTTGGTCTTGGAGATAGGAAAAAAGGTTTTTGTATCTAGATGAATCATGACCAACAATAGTGTAGATCATGTGGGTTTTAGGGGAATCATATTGATGAAGGGTGCTCTCCTTAATACCACAAACACATAGCAGATATAGAGAAACAACAACAATATGCAAGAACAAAAAATTGGCTTCTTATTATCTCCACAAATGTGGAATTACAAACTTTCAGAATTACAATATGCAAAGCCACATGGGCATTCCCTTACAATATTCTGTAGGACAAAGCCTCGAACTATTACCCAGATCTACTACCCAATACTATTCTGAACTGCCTAAGACAACAATACAGCTTTCCTTATATAGGCAATTTTCCACCGCCTGGGAAGGTTCTAGAATTTTAGCCAATAAGGCCGACCAAACTTAGAATTATTTTATTTTTCAATTTATTACATCAAAGTTGGCTCAAAATAACTTTTGAAACCCGAACAAAAATTTTGAAGGAAAATTATTTTCTGCCATTTCAGGTGACCCGACTTTTGAAGATCATAAGTCATCACCAGTTGACCCGATTGACTATTATAACCCCATTTCAGAAACGCCACGATGCGCTCTACAGGCTTGACCCGCGCAAGCGCCCGTCACCCAAATTTTTGACCTCATCCGGGGCTTCTAAAGCCTTCAAAACTGAGTTCGAAGTTTCTGTACCCTGCTGCTAATACCGAAAATCTTCAATATCTTCAAAACTACACCTGATCTAGCCATGAAACTTTGCTGGCAGACTTATATAACCAAAATGAACCTCCAAGAAAGAAATCAGATCATTCTGAGCACATACAAAAATTACCAAAAATAGTAACTTTCCATAAATAGCAGCTCTGCACAAAATAGCCCTTATTGAATATAAAAATAGAAATATTTTTGGGTGATGCAAGATTGCTCTTACACCCAAGATGCTCCTGCATCAGACACCCAGGGTAATTTGAGAAGTGACCCTGTCACGACTCAGGTGTGCAGAGGAAAACCAAGATGATTAACCTCCTCCTTTGTTAGCCATGATGAATCTTCAACAGGTCGTCCTTTCCACTTGACCAGATATTCTTCATATGTCCTGTTCCTTGTGCTTCTGCCAACATGACTATCTAGTATATCTTCGATCTCCTTAGTGTCTGAACTAGTTGCTGGAATACTCCACTGTGTTACTGTGATCTCATCTTCAACACCTCCTTCATGATACTCTGCCAGATCTGAAATGTTAAACACTGGTGAAATATTCAGCTCAGTAGGCAATTCTACCTCACATGCATTTCTTGAATCATGTTTCTTCAGTATCCTACATGGTCCAAACTTCTTCATTTTCAGCTTGTTATATGTACCAACTAGAAACCGCTCCTTCCGCAAATGAACCATGACTTCATCACCAACCTGAAATTCCTTATGCCTCCTTTTCACATCTGCCTTAGCCTTATACTGTGCATTCATCTTGGCAATATGCTTCCTCACCTCCTCATGGATGTTCTTCAAGTGTTCTGCAAAATCCTCAGCTTCAGCACTACTTATTTCTCCTTTATCTATCTTCCTCAATTCAGATGCATTTCTTGGACTACTTCCATATATAATCTGGAATGGTGATTTACCAGTGCTCCTGTTGACAGAATTATTGTATGCAAATTCCACCTGTGGTAAAATCAAATCCCATCCTGTTGGCTTATCTCCAACCAAAAATCTCAGCAAATTTTCCAAGCTCCTATTCACCACCTCTGTCTATCCATCAGTCTGTGGATGATGTGATGAACTAAACTTTAAATCTGTCTTCAACTTCTTCCATAATGTAGGCCATAAATATCCAACAAACTTAGTGTCCCGATCTGAAACTATAGTCTTTGGCAAACCATGAAGTCTCGCTACTTCTCTGAAAAATAATTCTGCTACATGAACAGCATCATTAGTCTTCTTGCAGGGAATGAAATGTGCCATCTTCGAAAATCTGTCAACCACCACAAAAATTGAATCATGTCCCCGCTGAGTCCTCGGTAAACCAAGAACAAAGTCCATGCTGATATCCTCCCAAGGCTTCTCTGGTACAGGTAATGGCTGATACAACCCTGTATTCTGCTTCACTCCTTTCACCATTTGACATACTCTGCAACTCTGTACAAACTTCTTCACATCTTGCTGCAATTGTGGCCAATAATAATTCTCACCAACCAAAGCAAGGGTTTTATCACGACCAAAATGTCCAGCCAATCCTCCGCTATGCTTCTCCTTGATGAGATTCTCCCTCATAGAACTTCGTGGAATGCACAACTGACTTCCTCTGAATAGCATATCATCTTGGATGATAAAATCCAACCATTTCGTCCTGTCTAGAGTAATAGGTTTTGTACAAGCTTTCCAAGCTTCACCAAAATCAGGATCCTCTGGATACAAATTCTTGAGTTCCTTGAACCCAACCACTTCAATCTGCATTTCTGTCAGCAATAGTTGCCTTCTGCTAAGAGCATCTGCAACCCTATTAGACTTTCCACTCCTGTGTTTCAAAACAAATGTATAACTCTGCAAAAACTCAACCCATTTCAAATGCCTCTGATTCAACTTTCCTTGACTATTCAAATATTGCAAAGCTTGATGATCAGTATACAAAATAAACTCCTTAGGAAGTAGATAATGTCTCCACTTCTTTAATGCCTGAACTATAGCATAAAATTCCTAATCATAAACAGAATATTTCCTCTTGGCATCATTTAACTTCTCACTGAAATAAGTAATAGGTTTACCTTCTTGGCTCATAACAGCTCCTATTGCAGTACCACTAGCATCACAATCTACTTGAAACACCTTATTAAAATTTGGAAGTGCTAAAACAGGTTGTTCTGTAACTTTTTGTTTCAACAATTGAAAACTCTTTTCTACTCCATTAGTCCACTTAAACTCTTTTCTATCCCCTCTCATTGTTTCAGTCAAGGGTCCACAAATACTGCTAAAATTTCTGATAAACTTTCTGTAAAAGCTAGCTAGACCATGAAAAGATCTTACCTCAGTAGAACTCCTTGAAGTAGGCCATTCAAGGATAGCCTGTACCTTCTCTGGGTCCATTTTTAGACCTTCTGCTGAAACTACAAATCCTAAATACACTAACTCTTTCTTCACAAAATTGCACTTCTTCAAATTAATCAACAATTTCTCTTCTCTCAACTTCTCAAATACCATACGAATATGCATCATATGCTCATCCAATGTCTTACTAAAGATCAAAATATCATCTAGGTAAACAATGACAAACTTACCCAGAAATTCTTTCAGAACCTTGTTCATGAGCCGCATGAAAGTGCTCGGTGCATTGGTTAGCCCAAAAGGCATGACTAACCACTCATATAGTCCTTCCTTTGTCTTGAAGGCAGTCTTCCATTCATCTCCTTCTCTGATCCGAATCTGATGATATCCACTCTTCAGATCTATCTTTGAGAAATACACAGCTCCACTCAAACAGTCCATAATATCATCCATTCGTGGCAATGGAAACCTGTACTTGATTGTGATCTTGTTTATTACCCTAGAATCTGTACACATCCTCCATTCTCTATTCTTCTTTGGTGCTAATACCGCTGGTACAACACAGGGACTCAAACTCTCACGGATCAAACCTTTTTGTAACAGTTCATGTACTTGTCTGTTCAACTCCTCACTTTCTGTAGGTGTCATTCTGTGTGCTGCCTTATTCGGCAAACTTGCTCCTGGGATCAAGTCCATCTGATGACTGATCTTCTTGACTGGTGGTAATCCATCAGGCACATTATCGGATACAATATCCTGAAACTCATTCAACAAATCTACAACTTCTACAGAAACATCTTCTACTTCCTCTTTACCAGCTTTTGGAATTAAAGCAAAACATACATGCTCATGCCTCATACCATCTAGAAATTTTCTTCCATCAACAAATGTTATTCTTGCATTACCACATACCTTTTCTTCGGTCTCCTTCAATGGCTTTAGCTTATGTCGCACTCCATCCTTTGTCAGGGAATAGGTATTCGCACGACCATCGTGTACAACACATCTGTCAAACTGCCACGGTCTACCCAATAACATATGACATGCATCCATAGAGATGATATCACACAGTACCTCATCTTGGTACCCGCCGATCTTGAACTTGACTAGGCATTGTTCATTGACCATGACCTTGTGGTCATCCTGTACCCAGGCAATCCGATATGGATGTGGGTGTTTCTGTCTCTTGAGCTTCAACTTTGTCACCATCTCATCTGACACCAAATTGTCAGTGCTTCCACTATCAATAATCACATCACAACATTTACCTTCACACTTGCACCTGGTGCGAAACAGGCTCCTCCTTTGCTCAGGTTCATTCTCACCACTCAACAAGACTCTTCTGTTAATCAACGTTTCTCTTCTTTCAACATCTTCATAATTTAATGATCTGGCATCTTCATCTACATGTGCAACTCTGGCCTGGCCTTCATTTCTCCTATCCATTCTGCCTTGGTGCTGAGGACATTCAAATGCCCTATGACCTTCTTCTCCATAGTGAAAACATGTTCCACGGAAGCCACCTCTTCCAGATCCTTGTCCTCTTCCTCTTCCTCTCTGATCTCTATTATTCTGATCCTGGAAGCGATTGGAATTATTTCCTCGCTGATTTTGACTGCTACTAGCCTCATCCTTCTTTTTCGGATCTTCATTTCGGCCACCATATGACCGTCCACCGCGACCTCTTCCGTTTTGTCTGCTCTCAAACTTCTTGTTCAGCTTTTCCTTTACTTTTAGGGCAAATTGGTATGCCTCCTCAATACTATTCATTCGAACCAGATTCAACTCCTCCTGAATGCTTGGCCTTAACCCATTAAGGTATCGGGCAACTTTCTCCTTATCAGCTTCGGCATGGCCTGTTCTGATGAGGAGTCGATAGAACTCCTCTGTATACTCCTGAATAGATTTTCCTGCTTGCTTCAAACTTTGCATTTTCTTCAGTAGGTCAAGCTCATAATCAACAGGAATGAACTGTCGCTTCAATTTTTCCACCATCCGATCCCATCTTGTGATTTTATCTTTCCCTCTTCTATTTCACTCCAATTGAATTTCTTGCCACCAGATCTTCGCATGACCTTTCAGTCTGGCCTTCGCAAATTTGACCCTATCAGGATCCTCAACATCTTCATACTCAAAATACTCCTCACATTCATTGATCCAGTCGATCAATTCCTCTAGGTTAAGATTTCCAGAAAATGTAGGAACCTCAATCTTAAGTCTTTTCCCAATCTTGGAAATCGCCCGAAAAAGTCTTTCTTCCTCCTGGTTCACAATTTCAGCTTCTCCTTCTTGATATTCTTCTTCGGCTTCATCCTCGCTTTCATCTCTGACATTAAGATTCATTCCTCTGTGAATCTCTTCTTGCAATGCTCGCACTTGTCTCTGCAGTTCTCTAACCTCAGGTGTTACAACACCAGCTCTTCCGCCACGTTCCCTTCGTGGAGGCATTTTTGCGATGCGCGCTGAAACCCTAGCCACGGTCTTGGTGCAAACTGCCTCACAGTCGACGATCTGTTTACACACTCAAGAACTCCTGCTCTGATACCACCTGATGAAGGGTGCTCCCCTTAATACCACAAACACATAACAGATATAGAGAAACAACAACAATATGCAAGAACAGAAAATTGGCTTCTTATTATCTCCACAAATGTGGAATTACAAACTTTCAGAATTACAATATGCAAAGCCACATGGGCATTCCCTTACAATATTCTGTAGGACAAAGCCTCGAACTATTACCTAGATCTACTACCCAGTACTATTCTGAACTGCCTAAGACAACAATACAGCCTTCCTTATATAGGCAATTTTCCACCGCCTGGGAAGGTTCCAGAATTTTAGCCAATAAGGCCGACCAAACTTAGAATTATTTTATTTTTTAATTTATTACATCAAAGTTGGCTCAAAATAACTTTTGAAACCCGAACAGAAATTTTGAAGGAAAATTATTTTTTGCCATTTCAGGTGACCCGACTTTCGGAGATCATAAGTCATCACCAGTTGACCCGATTGACTATTATAACCCCATTTTAGAAATGCCACGAAGCGCTCTACAAGCTTGACCCGCGCAAGCGCCCGTCACCCAAATTTTTGACCTCATCTGGGGCCTCTAAAGCCTTCAAAACTGAGTTTGAAGTTTCTGTACCCTACTGCCAATATCGAAAATCTTCAATATCTTCAAAACTACACCTGATCTAGCCATGAAACTTGGCTGGCAGACTTATATGACCAAAATGAACCTCCAAAAAAGAAATCAGATTATTCTGAGCACATACAAAAATTACCAAAAATAGTAACTTTCCATAAATAGCAGCTCTGCACAAAATAGCCCTTATTGAATATAAAAATAGAAATATTTTTGGGTGATGCAAGATTGCTCTTACACCCAGGATGCTCCTGCATCACATATGCAGGATAAGATAGGGCTTCCACTAAGAACTCGTAGCGTAGCTCATGTTCAGGCTGCTGTAATAAAGTAGATAGCATTGCCGTTGCATCGGCAGCCTTATTCTCTATTCTAGGTATTTGCTCAAATGTGATAGATAGGAAATACTTCTTTAGATCATCTACCATTCTCTTGTAAGGAATGAGTTTTTCATCTTTAGTTTGGTACACATCATTGACTTGATGGATAACTAGTTGTGAGTCTCCATGAATGTGTAGTTTTGTTACCCTCCATTCAATTGCTATTTTCATACCATTCAAAAGGGCTTCATATTCAGCAATATTGTTTGTGCAAGAGAACTTTAATTTGAATGTTTTTGGGATTGGGTATCCTTGAGGAGTTATGAACAATATGCCTACTCCTGATCCATTCCATGTATAGGAGCCATCAAAGAATAACTGCCATTCTCTAGAAAAAAGAGTCATGATAGAGGAATCTGGAAATTCCATTTGCATTGGTGTATTATCAAGCATAGGTGCATATGCTAATTGATCAGCAATAACCTATCCTTTGATAGCTTTTCTTTCCACATATTCAGTGTCAAATTCACTTAAGAGCATGACCCATTTAGCTAATCTACCTATGAGGGCAGCTTTGCTTAGAAGGTACTTGAGTGGATCAATCTTAGCTATCAAATGTGTGGTGTGAGCTAACATGTAATGTCTCAGTTTCTGTGATGCAAAGATCACAACTAGACAAGCTTTCTCAATCATTGAATAGCTCTTCTCATATGCAACCAATGTTCTACTGATATAGTATATAGCTCTTTCCTTTTTGTTCTCATCATGCTATGCTAGCAATGCCCCCAATGATGTATCTATAGCAGAGACATATAAGATCAAAGGCTTCCCATGAATAGGAGGCATCAAGATAGGTAGATTTGATAGATATTGTTTGATATGGTCAAATTTCTTCTCACATTCTTCATTCCATTCAAATGTCACACCTTTATGTGATGTTTTTGTAAAAGGTTGTGATATGTCCACTAGCTGTGATATGAATCTTCTGATAGATTGAACTCTTCCTTGTAATGTCCTCATTTGACTAATATTCTTTGGAGGTTGCATTTCCATTATAGCCTTCACTTTAGCTGGATCAACTTCAATACCCTTCTTTGAGACTATGTATCCTAAGAGCTTTCCAGAAGTGACACCAAAAGCACACTTCTTAGGATTTAGTCTAAGACTAAATTTTTCCATTCTGTCTAGTATGTTGCTCAAGTCATCTAGATGTGTAGCTCTAATAATATATTTTGCTAAAGTATCATCAACATAATCCTCCATAGTCCTATGCATTATGTCATGAAAAATAGATGTCATGGCCCTTTGATATGTAGCACCAGCATTTTTAAGCCCAAATGGCATGACATTCCAACAGAAGGTGCCCCATGCACATGTAAAAGCAATTTTCTCTTGATCCTCTGGAGCAATTTTTATTTGATTATATCCAAAAAAACCATCCATTAGAGAATACATCTCAAAGCCTGCAGTCATGTCCACTATCATATCAATGTTAGGTAGTGGAAAATCATCCTTAGGGCATGCTCTATTTACATCTCTAAAGTCTGTGCACACTCTAATTGATTTATTAGGTTTTGAAACAGCTACAATATTAGAGATCCACTTGGCATAGTCAATAACTTAGATGAATCTGGCTTTCAGGAGCTTCTCTAATTCAGCTTTTACCAAGAGTGCAACATGAGGATGCATCTTTCTCAATTTTTGCTTAATAGGTTTGACATTTGGAGCTATAGATAAATGATGCATTATAAGATTAGGATCCAACCCTGGCATATCTGAATATTTCCATGCAAAGTTGATATTCTTCTCTGTTAGGAATGTTGTAAATTTTTGCTTCTCTTCTTCTAATAAAGATTGTGCTACATGGATCAATTGTGATTCCTCTGATGTTCCCAAATTGATAGATTGAGTGGTCTCAATTAGAATTGGAGATCTATCCTATAAATGACTCAGAAGGACATCAAATATCTCATCCTTAGGTGCCTCAGAGAGGTTTTCACCTTCGGATATGTCTTTTATTTTTACTTTTGTAGGTTCTGAGACTGCCACAAAGTGGTTTTCACCCTCAAAACTCTTTTTCTTTTTCTTTTTATTCTTATTTTTTTGACTAAGATATTTGATGTCCGACTCCATCATGCTAACGCTCGGTTCACTGATGGAAGTACTCATAGGCTCAACTGCATTGAGGTAGCAAGAAAGGGCATAGTCATTTGGGACTTGGTATAAATACCATGGCTCAGATTTGTGGAGGCTTGATCAATAAGGTCTAGATATTGGATAGTCAAAGTGGGGAAAGATTGGGAGATAGTGTTTACGGATATGGATCTATCATCATTGGTCCTAACCTAATGCTCAAGTTAAAAGGTGATATTACAACTTAAGACATTCAATTCGTGAATAGGCTCAATGTCATTGTGGGAGTCCAATTCAGCCATACGTGGATCAGACTCGATAGGTTCATCATTTCGCTCTAGACTTACGTTGGGTTCAAGTGCATATTGGTGAATAACATCAACATGTTTCTCTGTAATAAGCTCATCTTCTTCTGGAATGGATCCCCATTCATAGTCATTAGATTCTTCATCTATGCCTCGAGGAAATCTAAGAACATGAGTAGAGTCAGGATGAATACCCCAAGAAGGGTTACCCTCAGATTCTGATTTGAATTCATACTCATGAGAATCTGTCTCAGAATGACTACCACCTTCCTCTTCTTGATTATTTTTGAGATTAGCTGGTTCTTGTGTTGCAACTATCTCTTGATTGATAGTAGGTTCTTATGTTTCTACTACATTAATTCTTTTGATTGGATCATCTTTATCATCAAGAAGGTCTTTGATCTCTTTAGGCAATTTTTCATAGGGGATGAGTTATGAGTTGTTTGAATCACTATCTGATGGTTTTGTTTCTTCTTTCTTAAGAAGAGGTTCTCCTAGTGCGATCTGCTCTATGACATGAGAATAATTACCTTTGAGGTGAAAGGGTTTCTTTTTAAATCCTAAGCCAACTTTGTCTTTATTTTCTCTACCAGTATGTGGGAGAGGTGCCTCAAGACCTTTTCCTCTGACTCCTAGAGGTCCTTTACTTGAATATCCCATCTTAGCTATTAATTTATCTCCTGGGCCATAGGACTTAGAAGGATCTTTTGGTACCGTTGAGTTACTAGTTTGAATATCATGGGATTCAGATTCATCTTTGTATAGCCATGCGAGCACAGCTTCATCCTCTTCAAATTCTTGGTTGGAGACTTGTTCTACTACAAAATTCTTTTTATATGCCTCAAGAGGTTCTTTAGAATCAGGTTTGGATTGTTTCAAAGATAAGACTAGGTCCATAGTATATTCTCCCATACTATTTTCTTTGATATTAACCTCTTTTGCAAGATCTTCCATTTTAGATGTGGATGCTTCTTTAGTTGGTTCAATGGAAGATTCTATGTTATTAGGCACAAGCTTATCTGCACTTTCCTTCAATGGATTGCAAGTAGTGGATATGTCTGCTGGAATAGTGACCTCTACTCCTTCATAAGGAAATTTCAAGAATTGGTGAAATGTAGAAGGAATAGCTTTCATCTCATGTATCCATGGTCTCCCTAGAAGAATGTTGTAAGCCAAAGGTAGATCAAGAACTTGACATATAGTATCTCTAATAACTGGACCTGCCTTGATAGGTAAGATAGTGAAGCCTTTAGAAGATCTTTCTTGTTCATCATAGGCTTTGATAGTTATTTTCTTTCTAGGATCAATAGCCAATTCTGAAAATCCCAATTGTGTGATCAAGTTGTAAGAACAAATGTTTAGGCCAGCGCCTCCATCTATCAACACATGTTTGACCCTACGATTCTGGATCAAGACTTCTATATGCAAGGGTTGGTTATGTGGGTGACTCGAGGAGTTGTCATCTTACTCTGAAAAGGATATATACTATGGAGACATAAGATGTCCAACCATAGTCTGGAACCTATCTAAATCAAGGTCATCAAGAATGTTGGATCCGAGAAAAGCTTTGTCTAGAATGGCTCTGTGAGCTGGAGATATTCAAAGCAACTCAAACATGGAGATTTTCGCATTAGTGTGTTGGAGTTGTTGAAAAATGCTATAAGATGTTGGCCTTGTATCTTTCAGATTGGAAGATTTAGAAGTAGTATTTGGTTTGGAAGTGGAAGAAAGATTGAAGGGCATCCTAGGGACATTTGATGAATCTGAGATTTGTCTATTCAGATGTGCCTGAGCTTGTGATCAAGTAACTGCATTAGCTGAAGAATGATCTCTATCTCTTCATACAATTGTGATGACATTGCAATGTTCAGAGAGACAAGGTTCAACCATATTGATAATAGCATTATTTCTAGGGTAAGCATAATTGACCTTTGCCCCCATATTAGGCTAAGAAGATGAAACTTCTTAACCATGTTTCGAAAATGGTTCTGTGAATGCTATATGATCATTATTTCTCTTATGATTTTCAATGGTGATATCTCCCTTATCAATCAGATCTTGGATAGTATGTTTCAAGTGTAAGCAGTTATTAGTTTTGTGACCTTTACCTCGATGGAAATCACAGAATTCGTTCTCTCTCCACCATTTTGGTTTAGGCTCAGAATTAGGTGGTCGAATCTCAGGCAAAGAGATGATGTTATTAGCGAGCAAATTTCTCATAGCTGATTCTAAAGATTCCCCAAGAGGAGTGAACTTTCATTTATTATCAGTGGACCAAGATTTGTATTCTCGCTTCTTTTGAGATGATTCAGGCACCTTTTGTTCTAAAGCTTTTATGGCTTGGGTACCAATAGTTAAATTGAAAGCTGGTGCCTTTGATGGGGCACGGATAGTATCAAAAACACCATCTGTGACAATGCCTTTATTCTTGTTCCAATTTTTATTCTTGTCTTTAGAACTGGATCCTAATTCGTACTTGTCTTTTTGAAGTGTGATTTCTCCTTTTTTCACAAGTACTTTTTCAATTTTGATTGCATTGTCAACCATTTTATCAAAAGATGTATGATCTTGCATTTGTAAAGGATAGTTGATCTCTGGGACAAGATTATTGATGAAGATTTCTAGTTTTTCAGTTTCTGGAATAGGCCTAGCATATAGAGAGAATTTCTTCCTCCATCTCTTAAGAAATGTCAAGAATGGTTCCCCTAGATATTGTTTGAGATTGCAGATATCGATCATGGTGATTGGATGTTGAATATTGTAGGAGTATTGCTAATACAACAATTTGATCAACTCCTCAAAAGTTTTGATAGTAGAAGGCAATCTAGAGAACCAGTGGATGGTTGCTCCCCCTAGAGATCGAGGGAAGAGATGCATCAGATAGGTTGGTTCGTGCATGAACTCCATAGATTGTGTACAGAATTCTCTAACATGATCTTGGGGATTTGAGTGTCCATCATACTTGTCATACTTAGGCATCTCCACTCTTTTTGGGAATGGTGGCATGTACAAGTCTTTATCAAATGAAAAAGGACATAGGGCCTCCATGGAGAACTCCTTGGGTTCCTTTTCTTTCTCAAGGTTATTAAGCTTGACTTGCATGGCATGCATTTGTTTCATCATAGTCGTAAGTGGATTTTCTTCCTCATGTGTAATGATATCTTCAATATTAAAGTTGGGAGGAATTTTAGCTCCTTGATGAGCTAATTGCAAAAAGTATGCCTCTCTATCTTCTTTCAAGAAATGCTTCATCATTCGTTTGAAGTTATCATCATTTTGATATTGAGCAATTTCTTCAGGTGTGGGTTCCTAATCTACACCATGTTGAGATTGAGCTCTTTGAAAGCTAAAGTTTGTCCCTACCTGAGACATGGTAGGAGTCTTACCTGGGATAGATTGATGTCGGGTTGGTTGGGTACCTTGGTGAGTTGATGAAGGAGGAATGTAACCATTTTTTAATCGAAGGTTGCCAGCACCGTCGTCTTCGTAAAGACCAAAATTGAAGAGTTGTTCAAAATTTGGACCTATGTGAGTCAAAGGTAAAGTATGAGATATTTCCCCAGATTTCTTGTGAGAGGAAGTTCTAGTTTCCACCATTAACCTTGGGTGAAACAAAAGAATAAGATGAAGATAATTGAAGAATGAATTGAATCAAGATGATCAGATGATGCAACCTTGTCAAGGTTTGATTGATTGAAGCATAGATTTGACTTAGATGAGGTATATTATGCCCTGGATGTATGGGTAGATTCCCAAAAGATAGCAGACATAAGTTCACAACACTTAGCCATTTTGATGATTGATTGAAGATTGATAGTTATGACAAGGTCTTGACACGAGGTGATAAAGACTCAAATCGATTAAACAGAAGGCTAAATCAGATTCAAAAGGCCACTATAGGAAAATGACTGGATTCTTAGTATTTTCTATTCTGTTCCTGACACAGTGATTTGTTTGACAGATTCTAGAAATAGGCTGGAACAACCGGGTCTCTGATAGTTCTGACAACTTTCTGAAAACTTTTTGAAATTTCTCAAATGACTCTTTGCAGGCTTGTACAATAGTGGGTACAACATCAAACAACAATTGAAAAACTCATATGACTATTGCAAAACTCGCACAACAGTTGATAGCAAGAATTTTGACTTTTTGAAATTGACTAGCAACAAAACTCGTACGACAATCTACCTGATACCATACGACAATTTGGGGATTCTGAAATGACAATAGCCAAAAGTCATATGACTTTCTGACTTTACAAAATGACTGTTGACTCCAGAAAGGTGTTTTACTTCAATTTTTGCAAATTTTGGGTTTTCAGTTTCAGATTGTTTGCAAATTTCAATGTCCAAATTTGAGGATTGTAACAAATTTGTTTGTTTTCAGTAACTAGATAGATAAGCAAGCACGTAAAATAGCAAGCAAGTGATTTCAAGTATGTCTGAAAATAATGAACAAGGGAAAAAGCAACCTTGCACATGAACAATCAAGTGACTTATTTGTGCTAATCCTTAGAAGTGCTAATTGTGTATGTTCCAAAAGGTTTTGTAGTAACGCACATATTCCTAGAAAATGAAAAATTGGCCTCACTAGGGTTTTTAGTAATGGTTTGATTCTGTAACTTTTATGATCCAAGAGGTCAAACTCCAATCCAAGTGCACCAAGGTTTTGACACAGTCTGAGAACTTAATCTTTAGGATCTACTAGGGAGATCTGATAGCCCAACAAGAGACCACACCTGTGGAGATTTCTTCCAACAGGACATTTATATAGCGGTTGTCACTACCACAACAAAAATAGCTATTACCGCTTGATGTTTCGTCAATGTGGTTGACCTAATTAAGGGAATGTCCACTATGGTTAACCCTCTCTAAAGGTGACTCACAAGATATACCACATGGAGATTGGTTCCAGATTCAAGGATTTGGGTTTCTGGTACTATCCAAAAAGGAAGTAGAGCATAATCCCCTAGCCTTTTCACTTTTAACCCAAACAAAGTAGATAGATTAATCTGACATGCTAAGACCAAGATTATCTCACAAAGATTTATGATGTCAACCCCTTATGATCTATCAACCTCTCTGGAGAGAGAATGCCTAGATCAAAAGTTGAAGACACACAGATCTAGTGGAATGTGAGACTCCCTCAGTATCCTCCCTACCTACAAGGGTTCCTTCGTTGAGAAGAGTTTCGCTGGAAACTCACTCTCTCAAGAGCCACAAATAGTGTTCATAGGGCCTATTTACTATGTGTAACAAAGATGCTGAAAGTAAATCTATGTTCATTTTTAGAGCCCAAATGAAATGTGTGATATGGAAAAGAAAGGCACTCAAGCTAGACACACAAGATGTTTGTTTTAATCCAAATCGAAATGTTATCAGCTGAGAAGGTTACCTGAATTCCTCACAACATGCTTAGTAGATTCTTACATGTTTTTAGCAATTATTGCACTTTTTCCCAATCAAAAACTAGTGAAAATCAATCAAAAATAGAGAATTTCAATTGTTAGGGTTAGCTGTTAGTCGAAATCTAAAAACCAAATCTGACAAACTGCCTGAAAAAGTGAAATGACAATTGAACCCTGGCACTAAAACTCATATGATAGTGGGTTACCTTCCAGATGACAGTCCAGAAATATAGATGAACTTGATGCCCTGATCACTAGAAGAGAAAAGAGAGGTAAGGGTAAATTTGAAGGAAATTTACCTTTGAAATGTTTTTTATGCAATAAGATAGGTCACTTTGCATCTAGATGTCCTACAAGAGTTCCTAAACACAAGCCTACATTTCTCAAACCTAAGTATTAAAAATAAAAGGAATGTTATTATGCTAGTGAAGGTATTTCTAATGATGATTTTGATGATGATGAGATTGGATTTATTTCTATCAAAGATGAAAAACCATTACATGAGGAAAAAGCCTTAGTATCACACATTGATAAGAAATTTGAATGGGTTATAGACAGTGGTTGCTCAAATCATATGACTAGAGATAAAAATAAGTTTGTTAAACTAAATAAGTATGATGGTGGCGTTGTAAGATTCAGAGACAATGTTCCTAAGCCTATCATAGGAGTAGGATCTATTTCTTTGGATGGAAGGACTAATACTAAAAATGTACTGCTTGTTGATGGACTTAAGCATAACTTGTTGAGTGTCACACAACTAATGGACAAAGGATATCAATTAAAGTTCTTTTAGAGGAAATTTTTTATCAGAAGTAAGATATGAGACTTGATTACAACTGGTACTAAAACCAGAGGTAATGTATTTGAGTTAAACACATCCAAAGTTTCTTGTTTTGTTGCAAAGATAGATAACGATTGGTTATGGCACATAAGGCTTTGTCATGTCAATTTTGATAATATTGTGAAGGTAAGATTGAATAATGTAGTAAGAGACCTACCTAAAATTGTAAAACCATCTAATACTATGTGTAGAGAATGTGTTATGGGAAAGCAAAATAGAAGTAGTTATAAAAGTAAATCATATACAGTAGAAGGAAAGTTGGATCTGATACATACAAATCTATGTGGACCTACAAGGACAAGATCATACTATGGTGAAAGGTACTTTATACTTTTTGTTGATGACTTTTCTATAATGATGTGGATCACTTACTTTGAAGAGAAATTAGAAGTATTTAACAAATTCAAGTTATTCAAAGCAAAAGTAGAAAATGAATCATACTTAAAGATAAAATGTTTGAGATCAAACAAATGTTGAGAATTTACTTCAGATCTATTCAATTCATATTGTGAAGAGCATGGAATACATAGATAGACATCTGCTCTTAGGACTCCACAACAAAATGGGATAGCAGAGCGAAGGAACAAAACAATATTGGATGATGCTAGGACAATGTTGCTAGAAGGAAATGTATCTCATGTACATTGGAGGGAAGCCATTGGGACAAAAGTATACACATTGAACAAAATCCAAATCAGAGAAGGTAAAAATAAGACTCCTTATGAATTGTGGTTTAATCATACTCCTACTGTAAAATATTTCAGAATATTTGGAAGCAAATGCTATATCAAAAGAGATGATGTAATACGAAAATTTGATGCTAGAAGTGATGAAGGAATTTTCTTGGTTATTCTACTAAAAGAAAGGCTTACAAATGTTTTAACTTGAGATTGAGAAAGATGATTGAAAGTAACAATGTAAAGATGGATGAAAAGTTTTAGATACAAGAGAGAATGTATGATTGTAATCAGAATATAGAGATCAAGAAGGCCACTAATATAGAAGAAAAAGAACATGTTGAAACTGACTATAACAATGAGATTTGTGATGATGACACAAATGAGGCTACTAAGATTCCTAAGACTCCGAGGTATCTTAAGAAAGATCATCTTGAAAATTAAATTATTGGTAATGCAAGTCAAGGAATAATGACTAGATCAAAGACAAGGGAAGAAATTTGTTTGATTTCTCAAGTTGAACCAAAGAATATTGATGAAGCTTGAAGAGATGAATCTTGGATCAAAGCCATGCAGGAAGAATTAAATCAGATAAGAAAAATAACACTTGGGAATTGGTTCCTAGACCCAAAGACAAAAATGTGATAGGAACTAAGTGGGTTTTTAGAAACAAAATGAATGAAGAAGGAATTATTGTAAGAAATAAATCAAGATTGGTATGCAAAGGCTATTCACAACAAGAAGGAATAGATTTTGAAGATACATTTTCTCTTGTTGCTAGGATAGAAGCTATGAGACTATTTTTGGCCTATGCTAGACATAAAGACTTCAAGGTATATCATATGGATGTAAAATCTGCATTTCTGAATGGGGACCTTGGCGCAAGGGTAGGGACCTTAGGGGCCAAATGATGGCACACGCTATAGATCCAACCTACTCAATAACTTGCAGAAGCAACAACAACATGTGTGTGTGAATTTTGTACCTGATCTGTAGACACAACACTTCAGTAAAACATTAGAGGTTAGTTGAAATTGAAGTCGTGCAATAAATGAAAAACTAAACTAACCAGGTGATTTACTGCCTTCTAGTAGATGCGAGTATGTATTCTCAGATTAGACCGAGATTAGTGACCTTGACGACACCTAAACGAAGGATTTGAATGCAAAATCTAGATATGGAATGAATCCAATTAATCTATTTTTTTGGTTTTTCTGTGCAATTATACGATAATGAAAACTTGATATGAATCTATTCTAATATGAAAATTGATATGCTGAAATGATCTAACAATGATATTCTAAATGATATGGATGCTATGCAAAAATAATGAAAATCTCACAACAACTCGAATTCTCAAGATTGATTCTTCAGTCTCCAATTCGACAGCATGAGTGTGCAATTCATGGATGGATTGATTGATAATGAAGAGCTGAAGCCTTAATTTATAGAAATCTAGGGCTTTGGAGGTGCATCAAAGAAAGTCATAAATCACTCAAATAACTCAGGTTGATTTTTGAGTTATTTTTAAATAAAGGATAATTAACTCACAAAAACATGCAAAAGCAGAGTTCAACTCAAAATAGAGTTTAGATTTAATTGATAATTGATAGTCGTCTGCTTTTCTTGAATGTGCATGTTTTATTTATGAATTAATTTAATAATAAAGTGATTTATTTCCAACTTAACTGATTTTGAAAAATAAAACAATTGATTTATGGGTTAATCAATCATTTTTCAAACTTTTATTCAAAAACAATATTATTAAAAATTGACAACTTGCTTTAATTAATTCAATAAGAATTTAATCAATTATTCATAGGATTTTGGATTTATTGTCAAAATTAAATAATACAATTTAGGAATAAATAGAATTAACTTAAATTAAACAATTAAGTGGCAGAATTAAATCTAATTAATTAAATATTGAGAATATTCAATTAATCAAACTTTAGGATAAATTGGATTTATCGCCAAATAATCATTAAATTAAAGATAATTATGATAATTAGGAATATTACTAGGAATATTCCCTGATGCATAATTTATGATAATTAATTAGGATTCGATGATGTTCAGATGTGCCTTAGGTTAGGACTTTGATGTCAATTTCATTCGATTTGATGAGGTAGGAGGTTAATGAACTTATAGCCCATTTTGGGGGTATTACACAACATAGTGACAAAGAGAAAGCATGATCAAACATATATTCTTTCCTTCATTCAAATTGATTCATACATGCCAGGTTACAAGGCCTTCTCGGTTACGGCCAGATATTACAATGAATTATAGAAGTCCTCAAACATGTGAGGATTTGCCAACAATCTTGATTCTCCTATCTTCTCTCTTCTATCAAAACTTACCTAAACTCTAACCAAACAACTATACTTATACAAGAGGCTACCGAACTAAGTTGGCCTTCAGGTCCACGATCAACAGAAGGAATGGTTAGATCTGGGACCACACATTTCCCAATGATGGATACCAACATTAAATCTATGACCCATAATCGACGCACAAGTCAGCCTCAATAGAAACTCAAAATAAACTACTCGATAAGCAAGGATGACCGAGCAACAGATGAGCATCGTCGAGCGCCAGTGAAACAACCGACCACCCAGGAGATAACCGACCACACTCGATAACCAAAGGAAACTGACACACTACTGACCAACTCGATCAAAGAAGGAACCGAGAAACACAGACAAACTTCAAATCTTTTTGGTGACACGGGATTGCCAAGGACCCGAGATGCTCCTACATCAGACCTTGAAGAGGAGGTATATATAGAACATCCTGATGGATTTCCTCAAAAAAAAGATGAAGACATGGTATTCAGGTTAAAGAAAGCACTATATGGACTGAAGTAGGCACCAAGGGCTTGGTATGCAAGGCTAGAAAAGTACTTACTTTGCCTTGGATTCAGAAAAGGTAATGCTGACAATAATTTGTACTTAAGATCTAGTCAAGATGAAATTTTGATAATAGAAGTTTTTGTTGATGACATTATTTTTGGAGGCAATGATGAGATGTGTAAAGAGTTCTCTAAAGAAATGGAGAATGAATTTGAGATGTCCATGATAAGCGAGATGAAATTCTTTCTTGGATTGCAAATAAATCAGAGCAAGAATGGCATTTTCATTTCTCAAACTAAGTATCTTAAAGAAATGTTGAATTTTTTTGGAATGGAAGACTGTAAACCTATTGGTACACCCATGGTAAATAGCCATAAACTAAAAAATATTGATGAAACCAAGAGTATTTTTCAAACCAAGTATAGATCAATGATTGGAGGATTACAATATCTGACTCACTCCAGACCGGATATTGCTAATGCCTTTGGAATTGTGGCTAGCTATTAGGCAGATCCTAAAGAGACACAGATGGTTCTTGTAAAAAGCATATTTAGATATTTGAAAGGAACAATGGAATATGGTTTATGGTATGATAAAAATTTTGACTTTGAATTACATGCTTATATTGATGTCGATTGGGCAGGGAACATTGATGATAGGAAGAGTACTAGTGGAGGTGCATTTTTCCTTGGGAAAAGGTTGGTTTCATGGTTAAGTAAGAAGCAAGATTGTATAGCTCAGTCAATTGCTAAATCTGAGTATGTTGTTACTACTATTAATTGCACTCAAATTGTTTGGATGAAACAAATGCTAAAAGATATTGTAATAACTTTTGTTGAACTTATGGTTATCCATTGTGATAACACCAGTACAGTGAATATGTCAAAAAATCCTATGATGCATTCTAAAACTAAGCATATTTCTATTAAGTATCACTTCTTAAGAGACAAGGTAGCAGGAAAAGAAATAAGGTTGTATACATTAGCACAAAGGAATAGATTGCAGACATCTTTATAAAGCCATTGCCAAAAGATTCCTTTGAGTATCTCAAAGGTATGCTTGGGGTGAAAGCCCCTCCTAGTGAGAATTAAAATGATGCAGGGATGCATCAGTCTAGAGGTATTCAGAGCTCCATCATTTTCTTGACTTGATGTATGGATCTACTCCTCAACAGGAGTGATCGTTGAAAGCTTACAAAATACATTTGGGTGATTCAACACTTGGTTGATCAAGACTAATCAGAAGATAGTTGATAACTTATGTCACCCTTTGCCATTTTTGTCAAAGGGGGAGAGATACTATGAGAAAATCCCTACTGTATGGGGAGAGAGAGTATTTTTGATCTGATAGATTTGGGTTGATGGATTTTCCCATATGTTGCCATCAATGCCAAAGGGGGAGATTGTTGGATATTGTTGATGCATTTAATATGCTTAATCACTAAATTATTTTGTTGAGTGGTGTTGGAATCATACTGTTGTCAAGTCATGTTTTGTCACTGATGTCAACGTATGTTTCTATGAAGAAAGCATACTAGTTATTACTGTGTACGGATACTGTACGGATGATTCAGAATGAGTGAACATAGATTTGTGTACTGGAAGGTGTTGTGATCTTATAACTAAGATCACATGTTGTAATAATACATGTTGGCCAAGTTACAGAAGATTTGGTGAAGATTGGTTACTGGACTATGACAGTGGAAGTTGACAGAGCAAGTCTCTGAGTTTTGAATATATCTTACAAGTGATGTGGAACCAATATATGCAAGCTTAAGGGATGATAGATAGAATACTAAATGTTAGTTGATCTAAGAAAGCCATGGAGAGCATGATGATGTCAACTATGGCATGTGTTCTGGAGGAGATCTATTTGGAGACGACTTCAGAATTGAAGCGTGTATTATGAATGGAGAGCACAAATTACAGATGTCGAACCTTAATTGTTGAAATGTAATTGTTGTATACTTGTTCTAGATATCATGTGTATCTTAGTAAGGGGTTATGTAATTATTTGAACATTAGGAAAGCCTAATTGGCCGACCTGATCATTTATTTGTAATAGGGTATATATGTAAGATCTTTTCTTTTGAAAAGATGTAGTAGTATGTATGTGATGTAAAAGAGGATTGTGGAAGCTGCGAGCTTGTGTTTGTTGGATGTAGAATAGAGGAAAATTTATATACTTCATTGGAACCGATCAAGCAAAGATAGTTTCTATTAGAAAGTTCAAGGATTGTGTATTTCCTTTCATACACTTGTGTTGTGAACAGTGAGTTTTGAAGGTGGACATAACCTTCTTTGGGCAATGAGCCTACTCTTTTCTTTGACTCCTAATAGGGTCTATCCTATAACAGGGACTATGTACTGTAATACTTTAATCAGCTCCTAACAAGGATATATCTTTTAACAGGGATATAGTACTCTCAGTACATCATTTATGGATGCTAATTCCCACCGGGGTTTTACCTTTAATAGGGTTTCCTTGACAATAAAATATTGTGTCATTGTGTTCTTACTATGTTATCATTTGATTTAGTTTTGCTACTATTCAATGTTCAAAGTTTAATCATTTGTCCTACAACTAATTCACCCCCCCCCCCTCTCAGTTGTATTGGTGAACTATTATTCCTAACACTATAGGCAAATGAATAGTACAAAGACAAGAGAGATGATATAGACAAGAATAAACTATATTCTAATCAATGATGCAATAATGAACCAATTTGATTCAATTGATGAATTAACTAAACTCAATTGATATACAATGTAGATGCATTTTCTTATATAGACAAGACAATAAGAGACTATGATAATGTGATAAGTGTACTAAAGATGAAGACAACACATAAAGTGGAATGTGATAACTAGTATCACCACTTAAAGTGAAATTTCTCCTACATCATGTGCAACTAAAGGTGCAGACTCCTAGGTGTCTCATATGCAAACTACTATGTATGAATTATCCTAAGTAAGTTTAAGTGAAGTGTAATTAGTGAATATTCAATTACACTAACACTTTGTCACTAGAAAATTCACACAAGGACAAACCACAACTAAACCTTTTGATGAAAAATGAAGACAAATTCTCTAACATAGGACAAATTATTAAGATCTCTACTTAACAAGAGACAAAGAAAAGATAAAAAGGTCTATGTTGGAAGTGTGATAACAACTTGTCAAGGTCATAAGTGCACTAATAATGAGAAAATGAGTAATGATTATTAAGAATCAGGTTCATAAGTGTACTAATAATGAGAAAAAGAGTAATGATTATTGAGTTTCAAGTTGAAGGAGGAAGAGAAGTAGCTACAAAAAAATATAAATGTGGAACTTGGACATATGAATTAAGAGGAAGAATAATATTTCTCTAAAAACATTGAATGGCTCAAAGTGTTTTGATACATGTAGTACACATGACTATATATCACTAAAATATTGGCTACTAAGCTCAATTGTTTTGTGTATCCAATCTCTAATTGTAATCTCATGATAGATTATGGGAATCAACTCCCTTAGTGGTAAACAACATCATATAAAACTCACAATTGGATTATTACTTAAATTAAAAAATATTTACTATTCCAACTATGGGAGCAAATGTAGTTTTGAGAGTGCAATGGCTTAAAGTGATGTAAATAATGTCCTTCAATGTTCATGACTTATTCATGGATTTTAGTACAAAGGGACAAAATTCTAAACTTATAAGAAAGCATCATTGCCAATTTAAATGATCTCCCACAAGGTGGAAAAATGACTTAAGAAATGTATTAATGACATAATAATACATGAAACTAGAATAGGGATTTGTTAATTCCCATTTACCCCCAAAACCATTTGAATCTTCCATCTAAATAGGTGGAATTTGAAAATCAATTCCAATTCCACTTAAATGGGAATTGGGGGTAAAGAAAAATTTATAATAATTTGGAATCCATATGCAAACAACATTTTCCATCTTCTCATTATGAATTCGGGTCAATTCCAGGTGACGGTTCCAGCCATATTCCAAAAATCATTTTCCAGATTTAAAACTTGAGAATCATCAAATACTATGATTTTTTTTATATTACAATAGAGTATCATTTGTTCAACAAAAACTAACTACCAACAATAATTAGTATTTGTGTTTCTTCCTACCACCATCCTACCTATACCATATACATTTTAGCAAAAAAATCTTATACATAATACATATATTTGGTGTACAAAAAAGGAAGTATAACATATTTTCTATAAATCTTCCCAGCCATCAGTATTGTTCCTATACTCTATACTATCCCATCCATCGTTATTGTTTCTTTGTTCATAGTTGTTCTAGATGTCATTGCCAACCTTGTTATCCCATTCTCTATTATATGCATCATCTTGATTTCCAAACATGTTTCCTTCATCCTCATTCATGCTTTGGATGTTTAGTTGGCTGAAACCTTGTATTCGATTGATGATCTCTTCTTGAGGTTCTTCAACATACGAGAAAGACTGAATGTCCTTCTTGTAGACAATCATTTCTCCTTTCACCAGTGATAGTAACATTTCTTTGGGTACCTCTATCATTGTAGATACCTGTGAGATAATGTATAAATGTGTGAGTTTAATATGAAACTCAGTAAGATCTCATTTCCTAGCTTGGAAGATCTCCTCATTTCTCTGTTTCCAAATGGACCAAAGAATTTCAACAGTTAAAGTAAACCAAAAAATATTCATTTTTCAATCAAAATCTTCCACAAAACCAACAATTACCTCATGCCAAGAAAAATTGTTACAACAGTTCCAAAAAATGGGATACCCAAAAAAGATAGACCATATTTTCTTAGCAAATTCACATTCAAAAAAAAGGTGCTCAAAAGTTTCAGGACATCTGCAAATGGAACAATAAATAATTTGCTGGCCACATTGAGAGAGAAAGGACCCAACAAAAATATTTTTCAAATGAAGCAACCATCTAAAATAGATAATTTTAGGTTCAACTTGTGAGTGCCAAAAAAATTCAAAGATAAAGTGCCATCCAGAGTTAGTCCATTTAAGATTCCAATTTTGATTAATTCTATTGATGATCCCCACATCCTCCTTGAGCATATCATATATTTGTTTAGAGGAAAAATCACTTAGCCATTTACCATCAGTCCATTTCATTTGATTAATCATCTATTTAGAGCTCATCATTTTACCAGGAAAATGTCTTCCCACAACTTTAGATATTAGGTATAGGTCTTTTTTCTGAGCTTTGGGAATGTTAAATTTATTACTGATATCTTCCCAAGAACCCAATTGCTTGTCCATCAAAACATCCTGTATGAGAGAGATTCCTTTTTGATGGAAAATTTTAGCAAAACAACATTGTGTCAGAGCTAGAGGTTTACCGTTTAGGTATACACCCCACCAAATATATTTGTCCAAAATTGCAAAAGAGGGCTTTTCCCAACAACATTCCTTGAGCAGACTTGTGACCTAACCTGACACCATGCCTTCTAAATGGTGTGAAAGACCTTGGATGCAAATACTTGGATTTCAAAATCACCAAATACAATATCATGTAGCGGGATACCTTTCCATTTCTTACCTTTCTTTATGGTCGATCTCTCAATATTATTTCTTACAAGAATTTTCCATGGTTGATTCCCTCTCAGAGCTTTGAGAATCCATTTTGCAACCAAAGCAATTCATTGAGTCTTCAAGTCCCTTAATCCAACACCTCCCAATCTTTTAGGAGTGCAACACGATTCCCATTTGACACAGTGTTTCTTCCTATTTCCAAGCCCATCTGACCACAAGAAGCCCCTCATAATATTTTCTAGCCCGTTAATCTAACTATTGGCTAGCATCCAAGTGGAGGCATAGTATAGTGCATGGGAAGAAAGTACTTTCTGGACCACCTGTGCTCTCCTAGCTAAAGACAACATGTGAGATTTCCACTTGAGATGCTTGTTCTCTATCTTTTTGTAAATCCATGCCCACATATCATTGATTAAGGGATTGTTAGCAAAGGGTATACCCAAATATCTGACAATGGTAGAGGGGCTTGACCATTGCCACTGCCTACGCCTTAACCACCTAGGGGGGGCCTCCATCCATCCCAACATATTGGACTTATGGGGTGATATTTGGCTCCCAAGGCTAGACAGAACACTTGTAGTCTTCTAAGCACATTATCAATGTTTTCCTCCTCCATTTCCAAGAATAGAGCAGTGTCATCAAGAAATTGTTCTACTAGAAGGTCCTCATTATTAGGAAAATGAATCCCCTTGACAGGTGGGCCAAATTCTGAGGTCTTGAGAATAAAGGACAAAGCATCAACAACAATGACATATAAGGTAGGGGAAAGATGACACCCTTGTTTGATAGATCTTCCAAGTGGAATATGCTCAGATAGTTCTCCATTGATTTCAATCACAGTTGAGGAATGCTCGAACAAAATGTTAACCCACTTACAAAAGTATGCTGGAAATCCAAAAGCTTCTAACATCTTCAGAAGAAAATGACATTCAATTCTATCATGAGATTTTTTTAAATATAGAGGACCATAGCCACATTCTTCCCATCCATTTTAGCCCAGTGCATGGCTTCCCAACTGGTAATGAGATTATCCAAGATATATCTCCCTTTAATAAACCCAGTTTGGGTAACTAATACAACATTTTTAAGCAATTCATTGATTCTTCTAGCCATGACTTTAGCAATGATATTATAGGAAATGTTTAGTAATGTGATAGGTCTCCAGTTCTTAATCTAAGATTTATCACCATCTTTGGGAAATAGTTTTATTATCCCCATGTTAATGTTTTCCCCTAGTGATCCTGATTCAAAAGCCTCTTCATAAACTTCTAACAGTTCACAAGATATCCAATCTTTGTTTTTTTGTAAAATTTTGCAGACAACCCATCAAGTCCTGGAGATTTATCATTTACTAGAGACCCTATGGCTTCATCAATCTCTTTAAGGTTAATCCTCTATTTGAGCACCTTGGCTTGTTTTTGGGATACCTTCCTTGGGATTAGTTTGAAGCACTAGTTCATGACCTCAATTTTTCAACTTTGTGTTCTGATGAAAATAGTTTCTTATAGAATTCCACAAAAGCATTCAATGTGCCTTTATTGTTATTGGTGACTCCTCCCTCCACCTGAATACTAGTGAATTCCTCTCTATTGTGTTTTGCTCTGATCACGTTGTAGAATTATTTAGAACCTTTGTCCCCATCTGTAATCCATCTAGCCTTGGCTCTAACTTTTTGACCTTGGATTTTGTAGTTTTGGATTTTCCTCAACTTAGCTTTAGTACTAATGAAAGATTGTTCTAGATCTTGGTCATTTCCTTTAGCTTTCAAATATGTTTTGATTCGATTGAGCTTACTTTGATAATAATTTTCTTCCTAATTCTTGTCCATACCTTCTTTGGTTCCTATTATTTGAAACATTCTTCTCCATATCTGAACCAATTGGTCCCATTTGTCCCTCGCAGAAAGAGTTGAATTGCAAAAATTAGAAAGAGAAGTAGAAGTCCTAATGGCTTGGAAAGAATCCTCATCCTCTAGTAAAGATGTGTTAAGCTTATAGGTACTCTTTCTTTTCATTTGAGGTCCTTGGGTGTTATGGGTTTTTAGCATGATGCAGGCATGGATGCGAGAATGATTAGATAAACTAGCAAGAGTCACCTTCACAGGGATTTGGCTAGACTAATGGGAAAGCCTGAACATGGCCTCTTCAATATAAATCTTATCCAATCTACAATAAATCCTATTTTTTATAGCTTGATTATTACACCAAGTATACGAAATGTTGTTGTCCTCATGTTTCATGTTTTCCATAGGATCACTAATTTTAAACCTTCTTCTAAATTTAGCCCAAAAGAAAAATGCATTCCCCTTCCATTCATGTTTATTTCCTACACATTTGTCTTGTTTTTTTTCAACCATGTTGAAGTCTCCAAGGAAGATACATTCAGCATATGGCAAGTTATTTGATAGCCATTCCCATTATTTTTCCATTTCTCTATAATCATTAGGAGCGTATATATTGTAGATTCCCACCACTTGATTATTCACCTTAAACAATACCCATACTACCCTTTGACAAGGAGCAACACCCTTAGTAGTCATCTTATCAGCCCAGTTGTTTCCTATCAGCATATCCACTCCTCCTTTACCTCTATCATGTCCTGAGTATATGCAAGTGGCTCTATCCCAAATGAATTTGAGAGTATTATATGTGTGATATCCAGTGACCTTGATTTCCTGTAAACAAATAATATCCTTTTTATGAATCTTACTACACCAGTTTCTGACAATGTATTTTTTGTCAGGCATTTCTAATCCCCTAATATTCTAGTTGTATATGTTCATTATCATAAACATTTGGAGGTATTTTAATTCTTACACAATCTATTAAAAATATGGGAGCTCTTTTCTTTTGATTTTGATGTTTTTTCCACTATTTTTTAGACTATTACTTCTTTCATAGGTTTTTCTCTTTTTCTTTTTAGAGACCACTTACGTAAACCCACCACCATCATCCTCTTGCTCACTATGTAGGCACTATCATTAGGGCATACATTGTTCTGTTCAATAGAATATTGTTCCACAATTTCTTCATCATGTTTATTTTGAAGGAATTCAGAAAGCATGTTGTCAGGACAGACATTGTCCTACTCAATCAAATGTTGTTTTGTCCCCTTTCAGGCATTTCTATTTTTAATTTTGGAAAGGGCTATTTTTTGGGCATTTTGGAAGAGGGCATTGTCTTCGTTGACTCTCTCCCTAGCTATAGTAATGTATTGAGGTTGAAAAGAAAAAGGATTTTGGAGATCATAATTTTGAACAACAATATGTATTTCAAACTCATCCTCAAAGAGGGGATTAGATAGGGACACAAATTTGTCCAGTAGAGTATCTAGGGTTTCCCTTGAAGTACCATTATCATCTTGATTCTTGCCTTTTACTATTGCCAACATTTCTATTACTAGGGTTACCATTCAGGTTATTGATATTGTTAATATAATTACCATTATCTTTAGCACCTTCAAAGGGATCTTTTTTATTCATGGAGGCCTTGTTAAAGTTATTTTGAATATTCTTCAACAAAGGGTAATCTCTTATGTTATGACCATTAAGTTTGCGATGGAAGCAAGCCCCAATGTCACCAAGCTTGACAATATTCCATTTCCATTTTTCTCCTTCAATATCTAGAGATATTTCATCAGGGAAAATAACATCAGGATTGAGGGTAACTAGAGCCCAAGCATTAAGTGTTAGAATGATTTTAGAATAACTGAGAGGGGAGGGGTGAATCAGTTATCCTTAGGTCTAGATTTACCAATTCAACTTTTCAATACTTCAACCAACTTAGATCTATTCAACAATTCACTTAGTCTCTATAGAATATATCAATAACATAAAACTTGTAGTCCACTATCCAAAAGTATCCAATTTGCAGAATATAAAACTTTTAACAACACAACACATAAAATAACATTCACACAAGTATGACACCATGATTTAACATGGAAACTCAATATGGGAAAAAACACCAATAACATGCTACCAAATTTTCACTCTTCTGAAGTGAGCTCTGTGAGAAGCCAACTATGTTAAATGTTACAATACACATTGTTAGGTGTGACCCTATTAAAGGATTTAATCACCCAGTTAGGAGTGGCCTGGTTAAAGGGCTTAAGAACATCCCATTAGAATGTCACCTTGATTGAAGGGTTTAAAAAATGACTGTTAGGTCAACCTTGATTAAAGGATTTTAACTGATACAATGGTTAGAAAGTAACAGTAGGTTCTAATCTGAAATATACAACTCACTTTGCAAATACAGATCCAATAAGCTCATATGTTGATTTATTGACTGACCTTCATTGTCATCTCCATCTCTAATCTGCTTAGAAATCCCTTCAAGTAATCACCTCAACTCTATTAAGCTTTTCCCAGCTCTTCTCAACCTTCTTCTTAGGTTCGCTAGTCAATAACATCAACCTCTTTCTACACACTACATAACCCACAATTAGGTCATCCTTATACCTCCTTGATTAGGTAGATTAATCTTTTGTTGCTTAATCTCTTCCGTAGATCTTAGGTTTAGGTCAGATTCAACGAATCCTTCCATCATTTTGTTCTCCTCCTTATCCTTCTAGATACTTATCAAAAATTCTCCTTGAATCCATAAGAAAATGGTTTACCATGCATTAAATGTTTCAGGTCATTCATCTTTAATGTCAACACATTTAAAATATCCCAAGAATTCAACTATGTCAGTTGGGAATCTCAATTCCTTCACAAACTGTAAATTACTAACACTCGGTCAATACTGCGTTCATCTGCTTGGTCATCACTGGATAGCTTGATCAACTCTAAAATTGTTCTTCTTAGCAAACACTGTCTTCACTCAGTTAATTATCTGATACTCGACAATTATTGATGCTCGGTAGACACTAAAATTTACTCATCTTATACTGGTGCTCGATCAACACTAGCATCACTCAACTTAAACTGAATTTCCTCTCTTTTTCTTGGTTAAGCCTATGCTTCCAGACTTTCTTTCCTTGTTACTTCTATGCCTCAAATCATCTGAGTTCTTCACTTAGTGTTAAATATATACAACACATTACCTTGCCAATATTCCAACTAATCAAGTATGCATTGTAGTATCTCATAACTCAACCTTTCACTAGGTCCTCTTGTTATCTACTCTTTTCGAATCCTCTTCATCAATCAAAATATATGGTACATTACTAGATAGCAACTGTCTCACCAGTTAAGGTTTGACAACAATGATAATATAACAATTGTTTCAATTGTAGTTTCCAATAATCTCCCTCTTTGTCATTGATGGCAACACCACATGTTCTACCATAAACTCCATATGCATAGTCACCATACAATCCAAAAAGTTCTATTTTAGTCTATTCAACATTTACTGAATCTCTCCCTCATCTTATTCAATTTATCCCTCTTTTCTTAGGGTAACTCCTTCTGAATCTCTTCCTGTATCTCTCCCCCAGGTTCACTAAATCTCTCCCTCTTTGACAAAAATGCCAAATACATTCATCTTCACCATGTAGATATCTTCATGTCAATTCTCTGAACTTCATACTCTCTCTATCATCTTGCTTATGACTAATCAACATATTGTTCTTTACTCTTCACAACTTTAGGCAACTCCCAAAGTGTGACCTCCTTTTCATCAATTTGTTAGATATTTTGATTAGTACATTTGATGCAATGCTCCTACATGATTCTAGGTAGCCTTAGCTAGGGGAATCACCCCTAATTTACCTCGTAGATACTCTTGAGCATCCTTAGGTAATGCCTTAGTGAATATATTTGCTAACTGTTCCTTTGTATTCACATACTCTAGTCTCACTTCCTTGTCTTGAAATAGCTCTCTCAAGTAATGATACTTGATATCAATATGCGTAGTCTTAGTGTGCATCACATGATTCTTTGATATATTGATAAAACCTGTGTTATCATTGAAAATAAAAATTGGCTCAGTGATTTCTTCCTTCATACCTTTCAATAATTGCTTGATCCACACTAAATTTTAACAATTAACTAATGCTGCTACATATTCAGCTTTTGTTGTAGATCAGGAAATGCAATTTTATTTCTTGCTTGTCCAAGAAACTAATCTCTTTCCTAGAAAGAATGCACCACCACTTGTACTCTTTCTGTCATCCACATTTTCTACCAATCTACATTAGTGTAAACTTTTAGTTCAAACTTTTCATTCTTCTTGTAATACAAGCCATAGTCTTCTGTTCCTTTTAGATATCTTAGTAACCTTTTCACTATCATCATGTGATTCTCCTTAGGATTGGCAAAAAATCTTGAAACAATCCCAAGTACTAAGCCAATATCTGGTCCGCTGTGAACAACATATTATAGCTTTCCAATCATAGACCTATACAAGGTTTGATTCACTTCAATTGTATCATCATTCTTTGATAGTTTCTATCTAGTAGCCATGGGTGTACTTACTAGTCTAGAGTCCTCCATGCCAAAGGTTTTCAATATCTCCTTGGCATACTTAGATTGTGTAATATAGATACCTTTCTTCATCTGATAAACTTGCGAAACAACAAAGAATTTGATCTCTTCAAACATAGACATCTCAAATTCAATTTGCATCTAGTTTGAAAATGTTTGGCATAGTGCATCTTGTCCTCCAAATATGATATCATCAACAAAGGTTTCAGCTAATAATATCCCTTTACCTTTTTCAGTCTTAAAATATAGATTGATGTTGTCATTAGTTCTTGCAAATCTAATCTTTATCAAGTAGTTGTGCAATCTCTCATACCATGCTCTAGGGGTTTGTTTCAATCCATACAATTCTTTATGTAGTTTACAAACCATGTTCTTCTTACTTGGATCAAAAAATCCTTCTAGTTGTTCAATGTATACTTCTTCCAGTCTTCCATTCAAAAATATAGATTTGACATCCATTTGATACACTTTGAATCCTTTGTAGGCTGCATATGCAAGTAGAGTTCTCACTCCTTCCGATCTAGCAACTGGGGTGAATGTTTCCCCATAGTCAATGCCTTCTTCCTATGCATATCCCTTGCATACCAATCTAGCTTTGTTCCTTGTGACTTATCCATGTTCATTCAACTTATTTCTAAACACCCACTTTGTTCCAATAACATTCTTGTCCTTTGGTCTTGGCACTAGTGTCCAGGTTCTGTTCTTTTCTATCTGCTCAATTTCCTCATTCATGGCTTGAATACAATCTTCATTATCCAAAGCATCTTTCATTGTCTTAGGATCAAACTCACTTAACAAGCATGTTAGATCTTTCAATTTACTTCTTGGCATAACTCTAGATTCTTTAACTCCAATGATTTGATCTAGCTTATGATGTCTTCTCACATATTGTGCTAATGTAGGTTCAAATCTCCTTTCTTCTTTCTCTTAATCTTCAGGTTCAGGTTCATCTTGTAGATTATTTGCTTCCTCTCTTGATTGCTCAAAAACATCCTCCTAATGCTCGACATTTTCTTGTTGTGACTCGACAAGTTCATGATGTTGCTTGACATCTTTGTTTTTTGGTTCAGGTACATTACTAGCCTCTCCTTCTTCCATGTATACAAAATATCTGTAATCTTCAGCTTCTTGCTTGCACTCAACTTCATTCTTTTCTGCATATTCATCAACTCTAACATTTTCACTTTCCACAACTTTATTAGTGTTAGAATTCAAACACTTATAAGCTTTGCTCTTAGTGGAATATGCCTTCATCACTTTTAGCATCAAGTTTTCCATTCCTATTGTCCTTCAGTATATAATATTTGCTTCCAAAGAGTTTAAAGTATTTCACATTAGGTGCATAACTATGCCATAATTCAAAAGTAGTAGCATTTGAACCTTTCTTGATTTGTACTCAGTTCAAGGTATAAATAGTTGTACTTACATCTTCTCTATAGTACTTTTATGCAACATTATTCTCTATCATTAGTGTTCTAGCACAATCCATAATCGATCTATTTCTTCTCTCTACTATACCATTCTATGGAGGTATCCTTGGTGCTGACATCTATCTCTTTATTCCTCTATCATTACAGAATATGTTGAACTCATTTGATATGAACTCTCCTCCTCTATTAGATCTTATACATTTTAAGCTTTTACCTGTTTCTTTCTCAACTTTTTCCAAATACCACTTAAACAATTGAAAGACATGAGATTTTTCTTTCAGAAACATCACAGTCATCATTTTAGAATAGTCATTAACAAACATAATGAAATATTCATCACCGCATTAACTTTTCACACTAGTAGGTCCATAAAGGTTAGTATGAACCAATTCCAAAATATCATCAAAAGTATGTCTCGCTCTTGAAACTATACTTTGTCATTTTTCCCAATTGACATTGCTTACACATCACATTATCAGGTTTCTTCAATCTTGGTAATCCTCTAACTTTTTTCATCGTACTAATGTTTACCAAATTGTCAAAGTTCACATGACACAACCTCTTATTTCATAACCATACATCATCAAATTGTGCAAACAAACACGTTTCTTTAGATAGGTCTATATAGAACAAATTACCTCTTGTTTGTTCTCCACTTCCAATTAGTTCACCAATGGAATCAAATATTTTAGCCTTTTTGTGATGAAACTCAACTTGGTAACCAATATTGTTCAGCTGTGCAACACTCAACAACTTATGGTTAAGACCTTCAACCTAATAAGCATTATCACATATGATCTTATTAGTCAATCTTATTGATCCTTTTCCCTTCACAAGACATGGTGCATCATTACCAAACTTAACACTCCTACCTTTGTAATGATTTAAGATTTCAAACTTACTTTTATCACCAATCATGTGATGTGAGTAACCACTATCAATTATCCATCTATCACCTTTACTCACATATGAAATAAGTGCAGTTTTCTCATCTTCAATATAATCATATTTCATAACAACATAAACAACTACATCACAATCATCAAATTCACTAGATTCACTATTATTTTCTTCTTCAACAATATAACAAAACTTCTTACCTTTATCCTTGCAGTCCTTATATCTTCTATGATCTCTATCATTTGTTTTGTCTTTATACTTGCTTTCCCTTCTTTCATCCTTGCCATTCCTGTCAGGACATCTTGCACTGCAATATGGCCAACTTTGTTACATGAAAAATAGATTATAGGAATTTTACCTTTAAATTTTCCTTTTCCTCTCGGTAGCCTTCTAGCCAGAAGTGCCTCAAGATCATCAAGATCACCATCAAAAGTGTCATTGTCACGTTCATTGTCGACACATCTTTCTTTTCCTTTCTTAGACTTACGAAGAACCATTTGAGACTTTAATGCAGATTCAATATTATGAGTAGTGAATTTATCAAAATTTGACAACTCAAAAGCAGTAAGCCTAACAACAAGACCTTCCAAAGTTAGGATGTTACTAGGAGTACATCTCGATTCTTGTATTGTAAAAACTCTAATAGCATAGATATGAAGTAGGGTTCTCAAAAATTTGCTAATAACAATTTCATCATCAATGTTTCCATTAGCTCCTCTAATAACATTCACTACCTCTTTAACTCTGCCACAATATTGAACAATGTTTTCACCTTCTAACATTCCCATTTCATCAGACTTACCTCTCAAGCTTTTAGATTTGGCTCTCATCACATTTGTGTCCTCACCATAGATAGTTGCCAGTGTGTCCCACATTTTCTTTGCATTAGTGCAGTCCTTGATGTCTTAAAATTCAAGATAACTTAGGGTAAATGCAATCTCCAACATTGCCTGATTGTGTTCTTGCTTTTCCTTCATCTCCTCGGTTGTCATAGGTGCAACAACTGGTACATAATCAGGTTCCACATAATATTTCATTGAATCACCAATTCCAGCTAGGTGTAACTTCATTAAACTCTACCATGCAAGGAAGTTCTCCTTGTTTAGCTTTAGTACCTCCTTTTTGTACATCTTGATCATTAGATTCAAGTATCTTTAAACTTTCTCCTTACAAGCACCACAAGCTCTGATACCAATTTTTAGAATGATTTTAGAATAACTGAGAGGGGGAGGCGTGAATCAGTTATCCTCAGGTTCAGATATACCAATTCAACTTTTCAACACTTCAACCAACTTAGATCTATTTAGTAATTCACTCAGTCTCTATAGAATATATCAGTAACATAAAACTTGTAGTTGACTGTCCAAAAGTAATCAACTTGTAGAATATAAAACTTTTAACAACACAACACATCAAATAACATTCACACAAGTATGACACCATGATTTAACGTGGAAACCTGATATGGGAAAAACTACCAGTAACATGCTACCAAATTTTCACTCTTTTGAAGTGAGCTCTATGAGAAGTCAACCCTATTAAAGGTTACAATACACATTGTTAGGTATGACCCTGTTAAAATATTTAATCACCCTGTTAGGAGTGGCCTGGTTAGAGCTCTCAAGAACATCCCATTAGAATGTCACATTGATTAAAGGGTTTATAAAATGACTGTTAGGTCAACCTTGATTAAAGGATTTTAACTAATACAATGGTTAGAAAGTAATAGTAGGTTCTGATCTGAAATATACAACTCACTTTGCAAATACAGATCCAATAAGCTCATATTGTTGATTTATTGACTGACCTTCATTGTCATCTCCATCTCTGATCTACTCAGAAATCCCTTCAAGCAATCATCTCAACTTTGTTTAGCTTTTCACAACTCTTCTCAGCCTTTTGCTTAGGTTCACCAGTCAATAACATCAACCTCTTTCCACACACTACATAACCCATAATTAGGTCATCCTTATACCTCCTTGATTAGGTAGATTAATCTTTTGCCACTTAATCTCTTTGATAGATCTTACGTTTAGGTCAGATTCATCGAATCCTTCCATCATTTTGTTCTCCTTCTTATCCTTCTAAATACTTCTCAAAACTTCTCCTTGAATCCATAAGAAAATGGTTTACCATGCATTAAATGTTTCGGGTCATTCATCTTTAATGTCAACACGTTTTACATATCTCAAGAATTCAACTATGTCGGCTGGGAATCTCAATTCCTTCACAAACTGTAAATTACTGACACTCGGTCAATACTGTGTTCATTTGCTCGGTCATCACTAGATGGCTCAGTCAACACTAAAAATGTTCTTCTCGGCAAACAGTGTCTTCGCTCGGTTAATTCTCTGATACTCGACAATTACTGATGTTTGGTCGACACTAAAATTTACTCAACTTATACTGGTGCTCGATCGACACTAGCATCACTCGGCTTAAATTGAATTTCCTCTCTTTTGCTTGGTTAAGCCTATGCTTCTAGACTTTCTTTCCTCATTACTTCTATGCTTCAAATCAACTGATTTCTTCACTTAGTGTTAAAGATAAACAACACATTACCTTGCCAATGTACCAACTAATCAAGTACCCATTGTAGTATCTCATAACTCAACCTTTCACTAGGTCCTCTTGTTATCTCATTTTTTCAAATCCTCTTCATCAGTCAAAATACATGATACTTTACTAGATAGCAACTGTCTTACCAGTTGAGGTTTGACATCAATGACAATATAAAAATTATTTCAATTGTAGTTTCCAACATTAAGGTGTAGTAAGGTGACCTTGGCTTCTTCAACTTGGAGGACAAAGCCAGAGGCTTGAGCAAATGTGGGATAAATTGCTAGAATTCAGGTTGGCCATTTCTAAGTTCTACCCAGAAAGGAGAAGAACGAGTGATGACATGCTCAAACTTACAATTAGGGGACCACGGGATAGCCTTGAACATGGTTTTCCTAACATTCCAATATTTAAAACCTTCTCTTGCATAACATGATTTTTCAAAAAAATAACAAACAAACCTTTTTGAACCATACAACTGAAACTAACAATAATGCCAAGTTTTTTTCCCCAAATGTTACCAATTCAATCATCCAAAAATTTCCTACCAGGAAGGAATTTCATATCCATGCAAACAAAGAAAATAACAATATTTTTCAACTGAGATTGCTTAGATTTAATAGCATTACAATGTTTGCATTTGGAGAGAGAGCGAGGATCTTAGCACCAGGTGACGGGGTCTTACCTTCCTCTCCTCCCTCCTTTCCCCCTCTAGAGAGTTTTGTTGCGGGCTCATCACCTTTTCCTCCTGGTTGATGTCCATTGGGGCTAGGATGTCTTCCTCCATGCTCATTAACAACTTCAAACCATGCTGATTTTGGTAAAACCATTTTCTCAGATAAAATTGCTTTGTAGGAAGGCTTGCTCGAATCATTGTGAATAGTAACATTCTTTCCTTTTGTCCCTTTATCACCTTCTTGCCCATCTTTTCCATCATTACTCTCTCCTACGACCATCAGAGAAAATTGTGACAAATCTTAACGCACCCTCACCCTAAACAACTCGCATCTCATAAAATTAATGACACCCACAAACGAGCTAGAGCCGAAGTGTGGAGAAATAATGAAGCAAAGAGGGAAAAACAAACACACGAGCCACCACAGGGAAAAAGAGGAAAAAGAAAGAAAAAAGAAAGAAAACAAGACATGACAAAAAGAAAACCATGGGAGCACAAAAAACAACCAACACAGAGGTCACCACGGAAGCAGTACAGAGGAGCCATGGGTCCCTCCTACTGCGAGCAAGGCCGACACGAACTCCAACACCGCAAGTTGCAGAGCACCTTAAAAAATTTGATTTTTTTTTTCAAATACTATAATTTGACAATTCTAGCGGTATTTAATTCCAACAACCAAACAGACCCTAATGATTTTAATTAGTTTCTAAATCTTGGCTCATTATTTTTTTTACAAGAATGTCTTTATATTAAAATAATTTTTTATTTTTTTTTCTTAAATGACATAGTAGACCCCAACCTTTTTATATTAAAATAGTTTAATCAAAAGATAATTTGTATAATTTTTTTTTTTTCAAATTTAAGCTATATTTAACATATATTAAATCAACAATTTTAATATATGAAAAAATATGCTTATTTAAAAGATCAAGAAATGTTATTCTCTCAACTAAATAAAATTAATTATACCTACCAATCTAAAAATGTTAAGAGATATACATATATATTGAATTTGTTACAATAGATACATCCTCTTATATATATATATTTAGTTTTATCTATTATTATATTAAATTTAACAAGTGCCACTAGTGGTGCTTTTAATTACATAGAGTTATCATTAATGATAATTGAAATTATAAGAATAGAAATTTAATCATAATCTTAAAAGTATTATGTGTTCCTTTTAACCATAATCTTAATTTTAATTAAATGTATTTTAATTAATGATTAAATTACATAATTATTATTAATTATTTTAGTATAGTTGTAACAATAAATAATTTTATTTTTTAATTATAATTATTTAAAAAAATTATAACTTATAAATTATAATTAATTTTTATTAATATATTTTTTAATTATATATAATTGAAATAAAATTATATATATGATACATTATTAGTACTTGCCGATAGGCTAGCAAGTACTATTGCATCACTTTTTGGATTTCTTCCATTAACTAGTGATTAAAACCAATTCTTGCATCAATTATAGTTTAGTATTTTCTTATTTTGTTAAAAATAACACATATTCTATAGTTTAAATGTAAATTTTTTGAAGTTTATAATTTGTAAAAATTATTTTTTGATGATACTATTGGCTAATACATTTGAAGTCTTATAGGCCACTTTTTTAAGGAATAAAGAGCATGATTAGCTTTTTGTTTATTATTTTTTAATTATTGAATATTTTAAAGTTTTTAAAAATTTTAATTGATTTTGTTTAATTTTTTTTACAATTTTTTTAACCAAAAGTCTAATGTATAATTTGTATCATATTATATTAAAATAATATTGACTATTTTTTTATATTATAAAATATTGAATATTTTTTGAATTTATTTTAATATATATTATATAAATTTAGATTTAATAAAGTAACATCATAATATTGTTGGAAAATAGTTATTTGGCCTAAATATTTAATATTAAAATTAATTAAAATTATTTTATAATTTAAATTAATTACAATTTATATTTAATAATTATTTATAAAATTAAAAAATATTATTACAACTATAATTATAATAATTTTATAATAATTTATAATTAAATAATTACTTTTCATATAAATTAAAATTAAAATTAAATTCAATTAACTACGTGGCACTTGTAATATTATATATTTTATATAGATTTTGACTTTAAAAACAATTAAAAATATAATTTACATAATTTAATTATCCACACTTAGATTAATGTGTTATATTTATAACATGAAAGATAACAAAAAGTCAACTAATAATTATTCATATTTTAAATCATTCTTAAAAAATTAAAATTTAAAAACTTAAATAACATGCATGTCAACTTACTTACCATTCTTTCATATTATTGTTAGTAGTAGAATTCAAAATTCATTACAATAGTACTATGGCTTATGGTAAGTACTAATAAGATTTATATACTAGTTTTGTCTATTATTATTATCTATTAAATTACTATTATTTATTATTATTATTATTATTTTTTATATTGTCAGTATTTGAATTTCAAAAGTTTAATCTAGATTACTGCTTTGTGCAAAAAAAACCCTAGATTTGGTTCTTGCATTAGTTACCGTGTGGCAATCCGGGTGTTGCAGAGCGAGTCTGTGTCCGTTTTGCTGGACTTCATTATAATATAACTGAAAGAAGCTGTTGTTTTAATTTAATTCCTTCTTTTAGTTCTATCAGCTGCCTATGAAACATGGAAGTATCAGCGGGAAATTTCATATTCGTTGTACCTCGCTCGGCCCGATCCCTCTCTTCTATGTACGGCTGGCTCAATCCACGGTTGAATCAATTGTGGGGTGGTAGGAAATCTTGCTTTCAATCCTTCATGGCTGTGCCTCGCAGATTCCATTAATATGGTAAGGCTTGGAGTATTTATTGCCTGCTGCATTTCTTGGTGAAAATCCAGAAACGTACATTCAGTTGTGTCTTAAATGACAATGTTTCTGCCCGTTGTGAAAATGTTATTTCTGTTTTCAGCAGTTTCCTTAAACTGCGCTTTCTTTCCCGCTCTCTCTCTCTCTCTCTTTTCTGCCCGTTGTGAAAATATCATTTCATTTTTTGCGTTTTCGGAACTCCCATGTCAATTTCCCTGGCTTTAAAACTACGTTCTGTACAAGTTTCTCTCATTCATTTAAACCTAACTCTTAATTATCTTGAATATATATATACCTGTGTATCTATCATTGCTGTCCAGATTAACTTTTCTCTCCAAGTACAAATAATGTCTTCACCGATGGCAGGACTTACTATGGTTCTCCTTGTTTGTGTTAACAGGGTTTCTGTTGTAGGGAGTCCAGTTAAAGAACTTGATTAGGGCGTATGTGCAGGATCATAAACTCACAGAAGAATTACTGAAAAGGTTTTTAAAATTTTAATATTATTTTCCAGCAGCACATGCAAAAGATGTCAGATAGGCTGGGATATGAGTTGTTGGAGGTTCCAGATAACTCTCCAGATCGTTCAGCTACACACGATTGTGCCCGTTTAAGAAGGGAATTTGGGGCAAGGCGACAGCGTTCTGTTTGTTTTCGGAAGAGAAGTTTAGAGGATGAAAATATAAGTAGTGGAGAACAAGACCATACTGTAGGAGAAAAGGCCGCTTTAGGTTCTTATTTGTCCCCACATTCTGTAGGAACTTCATGTAGACTGCAATATAGCTCGAGGAAGGACAATTTTAGATAAAAGCAAGACCATTTGCATTGGCAAAGCACATCTTCCTCTTTGAAGTTTCATCCTCATCAATATTTATGTCATCAATCAGAAGGATCACCGAGAGAGTCATATATGGAAACTTGTAGCATGCCGAGAGAGAATGAAAACAAGCGAACTCTTAATATTGACGAAATATTTCAAACTAAAAGGAATGATAAAAACACAATTGCTGGTCACGCAGTTCCTAAATCTATGCAGAATCGAAGAAATTTTTTGGTATGCAATGGTGGCATATCTCCAAATAGGATTGCTACAGATAAAGCCATGTCAAGCAAGAGTGTGAAAAGACTACAAGAGGCCAGTGTAGAGGGGTGTGTTATCAACGATGAATCTGCAGATGCAAATAGCTACATTAGTTGCGATCTTGATTCGCAGCTTAATAATATTTCTTTACCTTTTGCTGGTCAACAAGAGGATAGGAGGAAAGGCAAAGCAATTGTATCTGGCGTTATGGATGAAAGAGACAAGAATAATTGTATCCAATTCCTACAAAGGAGGTAACTAATAAATTTTGGCTTCAATGTGGGTTGATCTCTTCCAATTAAAATCAGATGTACCTTATATATAATATGTTGAATTCTGTTGAGGGGTAGTTCATTTTTTATCTGTGGTAGTGATTCTCCATCTTCGATTGATCTTCGGTAAAACCATAAAACACATCCATCAATAAGTGTTTCTTTAGATTCTGTATGCAGTCTATCTGGAAATCTTGTATCCCATCATTGTTGTCATGCCGAGTCATTTCTTTTTTATTACAAGCATTGTATATACTTCTCTGCCATGAGATAGAGAATATAATTTTTTTAATTTTTGTCGCTTCATGATTGATAGAGATTTTCAGGCTTCCATACAGGGCTTTTCACATTTTATATATTAAGAAATGTTTGACTAAGTATTGATATTTTATGTACTTAAAAACTTAAAGTGAGTCTTTTATGCAAACAAGCGCTTCCTAATGCTATTAAGCTTGACCTTGTAGTGTTTTCATTCATCATTCATACGGTGCTTGACCTTGTAGCGTTTTCATTTAAGTGTTTGTGCTGTAATTCACCTGGGTGCCTCGTTGTAGTGTTTTGTTTTTGTGATACACATCAATGCTTGATTTCTGTACTCTAAAGATGCAGTTCAGTATTTAACTCTTAAAAGACTTTAGTTATTATTTTTAGTAATTTTGTTGGTCACGATGTTTAGGCATTAAGATATCATTCTAATTTTATAAGGACTGTAATATTGCAATTTACTTTCTTCTCTGTTGTCTTTAAGCAGGAAGAGACTGAGGGTTAATTCTTCATGTTCTGAAGAAGTTAACAGATTCTCTGTATGTAGAGACTCTTCTAGTCATTGGCCTTGTGGTTCTTCAGGTTTGGCTGCACAGGGCAACAGCCAAGTTTATAGAAATGATGTATTTCTCAATACTAGAACTAGCAACGTAGTTCAGGAATCCAGCTGTGATGTCAAGGTTGATGGTCATGTACATATTGATGTTGATAGCTTAGAAGATCCTGTCAATGAAATTGTAAACCTTGAGGAAAGAAATAAGGAAGCAAGTGCTAGGGCCAGACTAATAGAACAAGATAAACACTTGGCCAAGCAGCTCCGGGGGGAATTTGCATCAGAAGAACTCAAAGGAGGCCTACAGGTAAGTCATTATTCATATTTAATAGATATATTTGCAAATTTTTAATGATTTACTAGTGTAGTTAATCTTACTTAATTTTATTCTTCTATCTGAATTTAATTGAGGTGCATGCATCATGAATATGAATACATCTCTTATATCTTAAATTTTTTTAAGAGTATGAAATGATATCATGAAACTATAGATGTTTTTATTTATAGAGTTGAACTTAAAAGGAATGATAAAAACACAATTTCTAGCTCTGCAATTCATACATCTATGCAGAATCAAAGAAAAATGATGGTATACAATGGTGGCATATCTCCAAATGGGATTACTGCAGTTGAAGCCATGTCAAGCAAGCGTGTGAAAAGACAACGAGAGGCTAGTGTAGAGGGGCCCGTTATGAATGATGAATCTGTGGATGCATACAGTTTCATCAGTTGTGATTGTGATTTTCAACCTAATAACATTTGTTTACCATTCGCTGCACAACAAGAGGATAGAAGGAAAGACAAAGCAATTGTATGTGGTGATATGGTTGAAAGAGACGAGAATAATTTTGTGCAATTGCTACAAAGGAGGTAACTGATAAATTTTGGCTATAATGTAGTTCAGTTTTTCCTCTGTGCTACTTATCCTCCATGTTATATTTATCTTTGGTCAAACACATTTATCAATAATTGTGTTCCTGTAGATTCTGCATACAGTCTATCTGAAAACCTTATTTCAGTCATTGTTGTCCTGCTGAGTCATTTCTTGTTTATTAAAACTAAAAGCATTGTATAACTATATACTATATACCTATCGGCCATGGGATAGAGAAAATAACTTTTCAAATTTTTATTGTTTCATGTTTGATAGAGATTTTTGGACTTCCTAACAGTGCTTTTCCACTGGACATTGCTTTTCACATCTGATGCATTAAGAAAAGTTTGACTACATATCAGTATTATATGTACGTAAAGGTTTTCATGCAAGCGTCTCCTAATTCGATTGAGCTTAATATTTGTTTTCATTTATCATTCAGATGGTCCTTGACCTTGTAGTGTTTTAATCTTTAATGAACATGACTTGGTTTCTGAAGGTATATAATTTTTTTTAACAATCAGTGGTGCTTGTTTTTCCATTCTAAGTGTTTATGTTGTAATTCACCCGTGTGATTTGTCTTTGTAGCAGTTTCTTTTTATGATTCACATCAATGCTTAATATCTGTGTTCTAATGATGCAGTTCAATATTTAACTCTTAAAAGATTTTAGCATGATGTTTAGGCATTAAGATAACATTCTAATTTTAGGAGGACTGTAATATCACCACTTACTTTCTTCTCTGTTGCCTTTTGGCAGGAAGAGAATGAGGGTTAATTCTTCTAGTTCTAGAGAAGTTAACAGAGAATCTGTATGTAGAGATGGTAGTAGTCCTTGTAGTTCTTCAAGTTTAGCTACACAGGGCAAGATCCAAGCTTGTAAAAATGATGTTTTTCTCAATAGTTCAAGGGATGATGCATCAGAAAGAAACATAAAGTTTACTTGCAAGCCGCAAGATTGCTCAAGAGTGCATCGAAATGAAAGGCAGCTGGAAAGGCTAGACAAAACCAGAGGTGGCTTACCATCTTTATCTTTAGTTGGGGATCAACGGAACTCTTCTGAAGCAGGTTCACCAGAAGTTGTGTTCCTTAGGTCAACTAGAACATTGCGAAGAAATCATTCTTCCACTGGCAGAAATAGCAATGTTGTTCAGGAATCCAGCTGTGGTGTCAAGGTTGATAATCGTACTCCTATTGATGTCAATAGCTTAGAATACCCAATCAATGAAACTGTAAACCTAGAGGAAAGTAATAAGGAAGCAAGTGCTAGGGCCAGACAAATTGAACAAGATGAACTCTTGGCCAAGCAGCTCCAGGAGGAATTCGCATGGGAAGAACGTGAAGGAGGCATACAGGTAAGTCCACATTTTGTTAAAAAATGTTAGTATGAGATGATGAAACCATAGATGCTTTTAGTTACAGAGTTCATGTCTACATTGGTAGACTTTTGAAGAAAAAAGTGTCAGTCATTTTACTTATGTTAAATGTGTGCATGCAGCAAGACGATCCTATTTCAGCTTTGATGGTACGAAGGGAGTTAAGGGAGCATGTAGCTACCTCTGATTCTGATTTCACTCCTGTTTCTGCTGGCTTACGTGTAAGTGAATTGCTCATCTTTTTTCTGGAACTCATTTTCTGTTTATTTATGTTATATCTTCAGAGTTTATATTCAAATGTGCTTTTTGTTAATTTTACAAATGTGTTGCTTGGCTTCTGTTCTTTTTCAGCAGTCTGCATAAATCAGCAACTTCATTTTATTTTTAGATTTTTTCTTTTACCTTTTTGTTATGTTAATTCTATCCTTGCTGAATGCAGGTCTTATGCTTAGCATGACAATGTTTTTCTTATATTTAGAGGGACTCTGCTGTCCCTATTTTTAGAGCAAGATGCTTTCTATCGTCTGCTTTAGGGTTTTTAAGACAAAGCTTCTTTTCCTAAACTTGGCACTCCACTGAGATGGGTATTTGTTCATATTAATATATGAAGGTCTCTATTTGTTTCAAGCTTCAACAATTTCTTATTATTCTTAATAGGTCTATATTTGTCCCATATTTATCCCAAATTTTATAACTAACTTTAAAGTAGTAAATTCATTTCGCTTGTAAGTTATGTCGCAGGGTTCACTGCATTTCAACCAAAATGTTTGATATTTGGTGAATTTCACAAAACCTAAAACATTTGTTATAGTTTGCTCTAAAATTCACATGGAGAAAGACCCAGGGATTTTTAATTAAAATATATTTAAAAACACTTTTTCTGCTAGTTTTTTCATTCCTATAAAATCAACAGATTCAACATTAAACTGGTCTCTCTCTAGCCCTCTTTTATAGAGTAAGAAAAGCAGATAATTTAATAAAAGTAAGAATAGCAACTAAGTTTATTTTTTGTTAATATATTTAAACTTTTAAAAATTTCAATTTAGTATTAAAATATTTAGATTAGTTATATCAATTATAAATATGATTTTCTTTTTCTTTTTTTATGTTTATAAATTTGAAAAACTTTATTCATAGTGGAAAGAGGGCTTAAAAGATCATAGTTCAAGATATCCAGAGGATGGAAACCAATAGAATAGAGGAACAACAGGAAGAGAAATCAGGGATTCTCATCTGAGTTATGACTGGATTTAATGTCTGAAAGAGGGTGCAGATTCCTAGAGCAAGGGCCTCCATTGAAGAGCCACATGGATTTGACAGGCTAGACTGTAAGATTCTTGAATCGATTTATGCATTCTGTTAATGAGTATCCTCCAGAATGCCAACCAGCATCCTCCAGAATCCCTTGGTTGGCATTAATTGAGGTAAGGGTATTTGTCCAATCCTCTAAAATTTGTCTATGATGATTTCATTGGCATTTAGCTAAGAAGGCTATTGTGTGCTGTCTGGAAGATCATGAATGCATTAGGTTAATCCTTGTAAGTACAGTCTCTGTATCCTCATTTTCTGGCATTGTCTAGATCCAGCAACTTCTGGAGAATAGATTGAAGATCATGGGGGCTCCATCTGGTACATGAATCATAGGAGCATGCTGACAGGCATCGAGATTAATGCTCAAAGCAATTTGAACAGGCTTGTGAACCCTATAAGGATTTTAGAGCGCACAGAATCCATGAAGATAGCCTTCCTTCTACCTTTCAAAGCTTAATACATGGAATGAGCCCAACCATCCACAACATCGGGAGTGAAGGAACTCGAAGATCTGGCATTGGGGGTAATATCTATACCTCCATTGGCACCTGTTGTCCCTAGAACAGTGGTAGCATTATTCATAAAACCAGGTGGCCTAGGAGTAGGTGCTTTCAACAAAATTTGCTGTATTTCAATACTATCATTGAGGCGGCTAGAGGCAATGGCTATGCGAAGAAAGAGCTATAGATGTGCAGGAAGCCCCAAAGATATCTAAAGAATCTGCTAACTTTCATGCCAATCAGTAGACAAATAATGCTGACAACACTAGGTCCCATTTTGAAAACACAAATTATAACAGTAGATCACACTTTTCAAAAACACCAATATCTATTCCAGAACCCAGCCCCAAACATATATAAAGAATGTGATAGAGAAGAAAACGAGATACCAGACCTGTGATTAGCAGACGATAAGAACAACACTCAGCCCAGGTAAAGCAAGTTTGAAGATTTTGATTGTAGAACCAGAATTAACATAGAACATAGAACTAGATAGAAATAATGTTGAGTGACCTGTACATGGTAAGATGCCAAATGTAACATAGAACTCCAAAGCTAACTATAAGGAAATAACAATTCTCTTCTAGAATCCAGGAGACGAAAGAAGCTTTGTCTAGAATATGATGATTGAGCTTCCAAAGAGACTTAAAACTCTTCAGTGAAACATTTTTAGCAATGCAAGAAGAAAAAGGAAAGTAGATCAAGCATGATAAGCAAAATTTGCTTTGCCTTATCTGTCGAATTGCCGAATGATGTGGAACTACAGCATATTAGATGTCAATCTCCAAGGAAACATAAAATGAGAACAATCATTTAGAAATTCCATCTATATCAAACTTAAATGAGTTTTAGTAACTCATCATGGGGTGCATCCTATCTTAAGAAATCCTCAAAATTCAGTGGAGAATGGAAACTGCCATGTAAGCTTAGATTGACCAGCTAGTCCTTGGCCCTATTGTTAAATTTAGAACCAGAATAACATGTAAGCAAAGCACAGATAGAACAAAACACGTGAACACCAGAAATACCCTCCTACTTGAGGGAAAAACCCAGCCACACAAGAAAAATACTCCTTTTTTAAATAATAGAACAGAGTCTTAGACCACAGCTCACAAACTTGAGCTTTTACACAAACATGAATCAACAGAAATTCCTCTTACATTTGCAGCTACACACAGAATGAATGCTGCATACAGGAATAATAAATAAACAGTCTCTCCTGTAAATATATGCTAAATACAAATCAACAACACTGTAGGATTCAATATGCTCCTACAGCCAGCAATTTATCAGAAACAATCATCTGCAGAACACGATACTTCAACAGCCCCCGATAATACTATCTGCCTCAAAACAACGATAATCAATCACTAAACATCAAAGATGACACAACTTCAACGGTCTCGCATAATCTGAGAATCCCACTCACCAATACACGGCAAAAGGATATCACTGTAATGATCAACGTTATGATCTTTTAACTCCCAAACGCTTGAGCTGACGCCAGGTGCTATTGAATGCCGTTTTATATCAATAAACTAAAGGTGCTATTGAATGCCGTTTTATATCAGTAAACTAAAGGTGCTATTGAATGCCGTTTTATATCAATAAACTAAAGCGCTCAATCTGAATAGACACGGACCATGAGACATAATAATTACAGCATTGTCTCTTCATGAATCAACGGCAACCATAAAAGAAATATGTCATTCCATGAATTCACATCGGTTACTCGATAAACATTCAACTGGAGATAAACATTCTTTAATGTCATAAAGAAACAAAATGCACGATGTAACAGAAAACTTGCCAGTTACAAGGCGGATATGATACATTGTCTAAACTGACTCAAGCGATCACGAAATGACTCTTCAGATGCACGGTAATGTCTCTTCAATGACCAGCAGAAGTGTAACAACCGAATCTCGGCTTACCAAAAGCCACACAAGAACTCTTTGATTTCCCAGCTGCATATGACCTTCAATCTGCTGAAGACTCTTCGTAGTCTTCAGGGACGTGCTACTACATATAGAAAATGATTCAGATTAAGACTCTTCACAGTCTTAGTATGCCTGTATGCTCTTGGAATTATTGCAGGTAAGAGAAAAAATGTCTCTCTGCAGCTACAATCACTAACACCTATTACCTTACTGCTTAGCATGAGAAAATCTAAAGCTATCAAAATTACTAAGAAGATTCAAAGCTTCAAAAGGGTGTTTATGAAGTCGCCAACAAGAAGCATGAGGAAAATCAAACAGTTAATGATTTATTTGGAGCCCTCTTATATGAAACGAATTCTATACTTCAATTTTAAGCCCCTAAATTAGGACTGAGAACCAAGTCCTTATCTTTTGCAATGTTGGATTTAACAATAGCAAAACAGGTATCAAGGTCAATCACAACACCGTAATGATCATGTAGGAAAGAACAACTACTTAATAAGCCAAGATTATTTTTAAAGACACCATCAAAATTAAGCTTTTCCCAACCTATAACGGGAGGATGCCATGTAACTTTTGTTGAGTTTTTGTGCTCGTTTACCATGGGCAATGACTTGCCCTCCCAACCATATACAATTCACGATTGTCTCCCCCGAGCACTGCATCTGCAAGCAGATCGTATATATTTTTCTATTTCATGTGTATCCAAGAGAGGAAGATTAATCTTCCTTTATACCAATCAAATGGGATACACAAAGGGACGCCACCCTTCCAAAGTTTGGGCCCCCAATTAGTTAAATATTAATATAATAAAGTTGCCCCCCCCCCAAAATGATATAATAATTATTATATTATTATATAATATAATAATTATATATTTTAATATCACATAATAATATAATTATATTATTAATGATATAATAATTATAATATAATCACATAATACAATGATATAATAATTATATTATTGATATAATTATTATTTTATTAATCACAATAATCAATAATGTTTATGCTAATGCCAAAGGCCAATTAGCATATTGTAGCTCTAGGTCGGCCCAAGAAGGGATCCAACCTAGCTATAAAAATCAACACTCCCTCTTAGCTAGGGAGGATTCCTTCTGAACAACCAAGTCACGTGGTGACAACCATCAGAGTTTCTCCTAGAGGATGGGTCCATCATGGCTACTACCATTGATGGAAATCAAATAAAACACAAGTGCTTATTGTCATCTTAACATGACGTTCACCATAGCTACTCCCAGAGGGTGAACAAGCATAATCATGGAATTTCTTCCATGACATTCACCAAACCTACTTACAAAGGGTGGAAAAGGTCTTACACCTCAAACTTATCCCAGAGAAGAGTGCATTACCACCTCGCCTACTCGTAGAGGGTGGACAATGAGGGCTTGCACCTCAAACTTCTCCTAGAGAAGAATGCATTACCACCTTGCCTAACAAGCATTATCATGGAATTTCTTCCATGACATTCACCAAACCTACTTACAAAGGGTGGAAAAGGTCTTACACCTCAAATTTATCCTAGAGAAGAGTGCATTACCACCTCGCCTACTCGCAGAGGGTGGACAATGAGGGCTTGCACCTCAAACTTCTCCTAGAGAAGAATGCATTACCACCTTGCCTACTTGCAGAGGGTTGGTCCACCATACCTACTCGCAGAGGGTGGACAATGAGGGTTTGCACCTCAGACTTCTCCCAGAGAAGAATGCATTACCGCCTTGCCTACTCACAGAGGATGGGTCCACCATACCTACTCGCTGAGGGTGGACAATATATCTCAATGTATTACAGATGTTGAGACTCGCTCTCACTCAGAGCTTCATTCTCCACAATTCTAAGCTTCTCTTGGAAGCATGCGAACTTCACTCGAGCAAGAGGCTTGGTGAGAACATTTGCCGATTGATCCTTAGTGATGAACCATATATTGGACATTGTGATACCGAATTTCCACATGCTTTGGCCTATCATGAAATACAAGGTTAGACTTTGCATCACTCTTGGTGAATCCCAAGCTCATCAAGTATCCATTTATCCGAGAATATCATGGCCTAGGTGTCAGCATAAAGGTCTTCCATCCTACATACATGGGACTCCATCCCATGAATCATAGTCCTTTGGTTATTGATCACTAGAGAAACCATCCCGACATGGTCCACTCCCTCTGAAACCATATGACCAAATCCTTAGATGTCAGAGCCTCTAGTTGCTCCCTCTGTCACGGAGGCATACCCCTTTTCACGTGTACGATTTTATAGCATGTGGAATCAACTTTATTGAGATACAAGTCTTCTCATACCCTCAGATACATAATAGAGATCCAAAGTTCTCTTATTCATTAGGGACGGCATTGCAAACTTCCAGTCGTTGCTTCCACCACTTTCCTTTTCCCAGGTATGCAAAGATAGAGTAGTCCTCCTTGTTAAATTATAGCATCGAATTGATTGATATAATTATATTAATCTAATAGTCGATTATATATATATATATATATATATATATATATATCTATATTAAGAGCATTTGATAATTGTATATGTTACAATGTAGTTAATATTAACAATCGGTTATGAAGGATCATGACCCTATGTAGCATAAGCCACGTATGGTCATGGCTCTTCAAGACATGACTATTCAAAGGATATAAATGCATATTGATGGCTGGTGAAAAGATCAATCACAATGGTAATCTATTTCAGTACAGCACTCATATATTCTCTATAGGACGATCTTGTTTTTACAACATGGTATCAGAGCGTAACTTATAAGAGAATAAAATACAGTTCTGGGAATAGCAAGAGCAAAGTATTACACAAGGAGACGGACAATACAGAAATAGAGGACTACAGACTTGCCTTCCTCATCTGCGTACCAGCGAATAAGAATTTGGGAGACTGAAATAATTAATAGCCATTGCCTACGGAGAAGTTGGGCCGGCTACGATACAAAGACCGAGAATTCAGGTGAAGTTTAAAGAATTAATGTGTAATGTCCCCACTTTAGTAGTTGACCAAGCGTGTGTGCGTTAGCCTTGTTCTACATGGTCCCGAGGGCTAACGAAGGGTTTAAGGGGATCTTGGAGTGTTTTGGCCTAGTCATTTCCAGTTTGGGCCAAAATGAAGTTGATTTACTCAGTTTCAGGCATACTTACTATTTTTAGTAAGTCAACAGGACACAGTGGAGGCCAGTTTTGGTGATTGGATTTGATACTCTTCGGTGAGAGCTTTCCGACGAGCTATCACTTGCATTATTCGGAGTCCGATTGCTAATACATTTTAATGCCTGAAGTTTTATTAAAGTAACATTTAATTTAATTGTAAAATATTAAAGTGTTACTTTAATATTTATTTTATGGGGATGTGTACCCAAGGGAGACATAAGGGGATATTTTAATATATGTTTTATATTGCACATCTTTTATCCCACATTGCCCATGAGAGTTGAACCGACCCTTGGAAATAGAATAAAAGGAAGCGTTTGTGGCTTCATTAGACAAGTTGAATATGAGAAGAAATTGGTGTGTGAGTTGCAGATCCGTTCTTGGCATTTGAGAACGTTTATCCTCTCTTGTGACATTCTAGACGTCATTCCCTTGGGGTTTGGCCTTTGGAATCCATTGTTATCAGTTTCATTATCAGGCAGTTTAGTTGCATTTCCAGCTACAGGCAGATTTGGTATTTTGCTCATATCTTCTTCACTACTTGTCCAATGCTTATGCCGCTTTGAGGGAATGATTTTATGAAGGTAGTGGAATGATTGAAGGACAAAGTACTGTAGCGGCACTGTTCATGCGGCACTATTCACGTGGCACTATTCATGCGGCACTATTCACGTGACACTATTCACACGGCACTATTCACGCGGTACTATTCACGTCACTATAGCAGCAAGTTCGAAAGCATGGGCTGGAGTATTATTTCATTAATGCTGGAGTAATTAGTGAGTTGATAAATCTGCCATGTATTTGGTTTTATTAATTCTGAAAATAACATTTTATCGGCAGCAGTTCATTGTCCACTTTGCATATTATTGTAGTTTATTTCTTGTTTATGTTGTATGATTCCTATTCCATGCACAAAACACAACAAACAAATAAATGTTTGATTTCCAGTGTTATAAGGGGTTTAAAACATTAAATGGAGAAATAAGAAGTTGAATGCAAATTGTTTGACATAATTCCTTTCAGCAGTGGGTTTAGTTTTTTGGGGCATTCAGGGGTGTCCATTACATAATGAAAGAGTTTCTCAAACTCCTGTTTTTCTCCTGCGAGTAGAAGAAATAATGGATGTGAGATAAACAATTTAAAGGCGGGTAGGAGCGTTTTGGCTCTGCACTTTTGGTGGATTGACGATTATAACTATGATTGTTTTATTGCTAGTCCTGTTGAACCAGATTCGTGTCTTTCAGATAACTTGTCTTATGCTATTGGAGTTTCTACCAAGCATGATTGTTTAGAGATTTATTTTGCATTACACTCGTCTGCAAGGATTTTTATTTATTTATTCATAACTAAAACATTCTCAATCTAGTTTTTTTTCCCCTCCTTTTTAAATGGGATTAAAAAGAGCTTGCCACATCTAAAGATGACATGCCGATATTTGGTACAGCCAGATTTGGAGTTATTATAATCTGTGAGGAAACCGAGTTTGAAAAATGAGAAACACAAAGATGTTGGGATATCTTATTTGGCACAGATATTGTTCATTTTGCATTCATCCAGGGAATGACTTACAGATTGAGCAGGCTCAGAATGGCCGTAAGACTCTATGTAGTTACGTACTAGAATTTTATCGGTAAATCCCAATATTGAAGTAACTAATACAATCATTATCACCTAAAATGAATCCCTAGCCAGAATGAATGTGTACGGTCTACATATTCTCTCAGCATAATTCGGTTGTGTAATTGATATAACTTAATTAAAAGAATATGGAGGTTCGATAGAAATTGGAGTGAAAATGTGTATGAATTGCTCTGTAGAGAAAACTCGATGGCTGGTAGCAATTGAAAGGTGCAAGCAATTATAATCAATAACAGAGACAGCATCATCCAGAAGCACAGTCAATACAAGTAATATCAGAGACGGCTTCATTACCAGTGTGTATAAGATAAAGAGGGATCAGACGCTGCCTGTGTATCTATATCTCTGCCATTGAGATATTCTTCAGCCTGTATATGTAGCGTGGATAAACAGAGTATATCAGAGACAGCCATTCAGGTTATAAAAGCATAATTTACGTTGCAACATCAGAAACAACATTCATGTTTATTGTATGCAACCTTCTTATTAACTTGGGAAGCATTTGCATTTGGAATTATACATAAATTCCATTACATTCAGCATTTGCATTTGGAATTACTAGTCATTTGCATTATAACTTGTGTATGCATTTGGAATCATCATTCATTCGAATCATCATTCAGTCTAAGCATTAATCGTTTCATTGTATAAATCTGAGGTTTGGAATTATAAATCAGAATTGTATAATTGTTCAAGTTAGATTTGTGGAAATCTCGTAGTGTCTCAAAACTATAAAAAGGGGACTTTACAGTTTTGAAGCCACTTCAACACCCAATTCAAATCAAATATCCATTGCCGATGGAAATCAGGAAGTGCAGATCGAATCCCTCCAAGAAAAGGCAGTTAATTGAGCAAGGACAATCATAATTATTGCACAGCAGACCAAGCCAAGTTCAAATAGGCATTGGGCCATTTTTGACAAATCAAGGTTGCTAAGAAGGCATCAAACTCCTACATGAGATCAATTTCAGACCTGGCGGACATCAAAAGTAAAAAACAATCATTGAGCAAGCTCAGATTTCTCATAAGGGAGTTCAAGTTAATTCCAGATTTAGGTTGCAAACTCAGAATTTTGTCATACACAGCAAGGTGAATGTAATTTCTTATGGCAATTCATGGATGGTAAAAGGCTGTATATGCACATTTTTGACAAAGATTTTGAATGGAGCCAAAACGATAACAAAGGAATAATAAGCAATAACATCAATACCATCGATTAATTATTAACAAAATAATTAGTAACTTGACTTATGACTTATTAGTCAGCAGCAATAATAGAAGACTTGTCAGATAGTTATGTAGAAGGCTGCAATTGCTAATGAAGACAACATTGATGTCAAGTATTCATTAACGTATGAAGTCAACATCTAATCGATAGTTATCATAATGAGATGTGTTTTGTAAAGAAGAAAATTAACATAAGGATCAGAATGAAACTGATATGTTATGAAGAAGGACGATGAGTACAAGTATCGTATTAATGGGCTCACCTTACGAAAGGAAATACTTGAAAATATTTGAAAAGATAAGTATCTCATGTTTTATTAATTCATATGAATTTGCAGGTTGCAATTCATTAAAGAACAATTTTTGTATGCTTCTATCATTTTTATGTTCGGGATAGTTTAGCTCTATGAACTATTCGTAATCTATCTCTGACATCTTCAGAAAGGTCAAGAAGTTGGTGAAATTTAGCTTCTAAGGAAACATATGATTCAGTCAACTTGGACAAACTCGATCATATTGATTGAGAGGGAGTTCACTATTGAAGTGGGAACCCTTGGATATAATTGTTGATGAGATGCACGTGGCCAGAATCCTTGATTAAGGCATTCCTTACATGATGAGACTATAGCTCACTGAGAGTCTTTATTATCTTCCCTCAAGTCCAAGAGGGAGATGTTAATGTTGTGGCCTTGGAAAAGATCAAAATGCATATTATGCTAGCCGATGTAAGCTTATGACGATTCAGATTATTCATATTGGTTCTCTCAGGAAGGAAGGTATGAAGTGGCATCTTGTAGTGACACTGAGTTGAGTATATAAACAGGGTATGCCTTCGTGACAAAGGGAGAAGTTAAAGGATCTGCATTAGTAGACATCCGAGGATCTCGATTCAGAGGGAGTAGACTATGTTTTCTTGGTTCTCCAATAATCAAGAAATTTAGTAGAGAATTATGATTATTACCTTGTGAGAAGGCTATATGTCAGAGGGAGAAGCTAGAAGATCAAATTAAGTTGGCACTCCAGGATCTTGGTCATACAAATTCAGAGGGAGTGTACCATGTCAAGATGGTGTATACTTTGTAAGCTCAGAATTCAACAAGACTATGAGACAGTACAAACAAATACAATTCAGTGGAGAACAAACGGCTGATACTCTCACCAAAACCCCTTGCTAGAAAGGTGATTGTGTACTTTCAGATAACCTTGGTATGTTGAGGAGTAAAGCCTTAGCTGAAAAGAAGGTTTCAGCCTCTGTGATCCATCATTTTATATTTTAAATGATTCTTGTCTTCGATAGACAAGTCTAAGGTGGAAGTCTTGGTTTCCACTCTTTGGGATGAGCCATGGTGGATCCACCCTCTGAGAAGAGTCAAGGTGGATGTCATATGTGTGACTTTATGGACCCATTCTTTATGAAAGGTGACGATCTTTCATATGTGTTGGGTTACTATTGCTAGGTGACGACTTAGACAATAGCTTAACCTAGTGCTAGGTATGACTATGTATTGTAGTCACTATTCCTGACACTGAATTTTGAAGTTGTTAAATCCAATTCCGAATTGGTTAGGGATTATAACATGTGAATCAAGATTAGACTACATTAAGTTGTTGTCCCGGAATGTGCCGGATAGCTTGATTGTTATCGCTAAATCTAGTTCCAAATTGGTCGGGGATTGCGATAACTCTTCTATCAGGATGAGTACATCATGATGATGTCCCGAGCTGTGTTGGATATCTTGTTATGAAGTTGTGTGTAAGTAATCATCTAATCCAGTTCCGAATTTAGTCGGGGATCATGATAACGAATGGTTCAAGTTTTGATCCGGATTGCGCCGGATATCTTGACACCTATATTTATCATTAAATCTAGTTCCGAATTGGTCGGGGATTTTGATAAATTTCTTATCAGGTTGAGTTATATTCCGGATTATGTCGGAAATCCTGATTCAAAGTGGTTATGTGTTATTTAAAAGAAATCTAGTTCCGAACTAAGTCGGGGATTTCAATAACACTCACTTCTTGTGAATATCAATCTCCTCTCGCTAAGAGGGAGTGTTAAATTATAGCATCGGATTGATTGATATAATTATATTAATCTAATAGTTGATTATATATATATATATATATATTAAGAGCATTTGATAATTGTATATGTTACAATGTAGTTAATATTAACAATCGGTTATGAAGGATCATGACCCTATGTAGCATAAGCCACGTATGGTCATGGCTCTTCAAGACATGACTATTCAAAGGATATAAATGCATATTGATGGCTGGTGAAAAGATCAATCACAATGGTAATCTATTTCAGTACAACACTCATATATTCTCTATAGGATGATCTTGTTTTTACAACACTCCTGTAAGTCAGGTAAACCATATTACACACTTCTGTAAGCTTTTGTCATTTGTTATATCATAGACATAACCCTGAGGAGGCTGATCAAGTACTGTCCATAAGGATTGCCCAATAGGCGCAAAAATGAAGAATACCTTGGCTTGAAATAGATCAAAATCCTTTCAACCAATTGCTTGAGTTCAGCATCTTTGGGACCATAACCCATTGCTTCAAAGCTTGCATAACTAAACCAATCCTCCAGAGTTACATGAAAACAACATCCCCTTCAATTGCATTCATGGAGTATCCACAGGGATCAGACTCAAAGTCACAAATGTTAGAGCCAGGTAGAATATCACGAATCCCTAAATTAAGAGTCATTTCACTTGCTGGCTTACAATTGCTCTTGTAAAACAGAGAGGCCTGCTCATGGTCAAGTTTTGTCATGCACATCTGTAGAGTAAATACAAGTTTATAGTCCTCATTAGATGCACCATCAGAAGAAGAGACCGCTTCTTCTGAAGAATTTGCAGAATTTAGAGAAAAGGTTTATGTTGTATATCATTTGTTATTGATTGTCGATTGATGAGATTCTTAGTAAATTATGTTCTTCATTCCTTTCGAACTACATTCCTGTTATTTCCGTTAATACACTTTCATATCTCATACTCGTTCCACCATGGTAATACCCAAAAATTTGATCTTTTCTCGTCACGGTAGGTCACAACAAAGGATAGAGCAATCATAGGCAGTTGAACTGGTATCCAAAATGTATTGAAATAACAAATATAGAGCTTTGAAAGATTCAGTCTCAAATCTGAGCTTGTTTGTATAAAAGAACTGAGCATTTAATGCCTTAATTGATTCCAATCAACCGGCTGGAGATAACTATTGGTTCAAAGGTTGTTAAAATGCTATAGCAACCAAAAAGCATAGATTGCTCACCCATTCTAATAATTTGTAATCTCCAGATATTAGTCAATCTCCCAGTGATGAATAGGAACGTGAGCTCATAAATTTTGTTACTCTGTTGCTGTAGGGAGAATGTATAAATTGTTGCAAACTTTATTTGAAAATGTGATAGATGTGTTAGTGTAATTAAATATTCACTAATTACACTTCACATAAGTTTACATAGGATAATGCATTGCATATTAGTTGTCATGTAGAGACCTAGGAGTTTGCATTTCATTTTAGCACATGGTGTAGGAGAATTTCCATTTTAGGTGTGAGATCCACCTTTAGTGCTCTTATCACATTAGTAACCTCTCATTGTTGCACATATTGCACATACTTTGTTATACAATGGAGGATGATCCACCTTTGGTGGACATGTGATTACACCTTGCCTAGTTGATAGGTTATCATTAGCATATCTCCTAGTTATCATGCATTGCCTATATATTCAGACACATTTTCATTGTACTTAATCAATTGGGCATTATTCATTGTATTTCATTGTTGATCAATATTGAATCAATTATTTGATCATTTTGTCTATCTCTCTTGTGCTATCAATTGAGCTTCTAGATCTTGGCATTTTCACTCTTTGCCTTAGGCAAATTCTTACATGGTATTAGAGTGATATCAAAATTCTTACATGGTAAATATATGCCAAAATAAACCAAATGCTGAAAGTACTATGTCCACTCAAAATTTCTCCAAACTGATACTAGATCTAGAAAGTAGACAAAACAATATGCACTTTCAAAAAAAAATTGGCACTTGAAAATGTGTCCATGTGAGCCCGAATGAAGCCTTTGAAGTTGTAAAAATAGGGATTAGACAACTACAACTGTGAAAAAATAAAATTTTCGAAAAATCTATGCACCAAAATCAAAAACTAATTGTAGAGCTGGGAAGAGCATGGAATTCTACCCCAAATAATAAAAAAATGCACTGAAAAACAACCTCATATGACCAAGTTATGATCGTTTGAAAATTGCCTCCAAGACTGAAACTGCCCTTGGAGGAGATTATTCTTTATGGGGGGAATATCATGTCTCCTTGTTTCCTTCCTATGGAGGGATCCTTTATTGTATATGCATGATGTATGTCATAATAGGGGGGTCTTGATTACTCCATCTATCCATGCATCTTGTTTGTTTTTCATCTCTCTTTTTTGGGGAGGGTTTTTCCCATGAGGTTTTCCCTCTTTCTCCGCTTTATGAGAGATTGCATTCCATATCTTTTACACTTGCATATTGTACATGGGTACCTAACATGGCCTAGTAGTCGGGACCCATCATGCATTGTAATCTAGCATTGTGAGCTTAAGTGCATTCCCCTAAGTTACACTTAAGGGGGGTGTTGGTGTAATTAAATATTCTCTAATTACACTTTACATAAGTTTACTTAGGATAATGCATTGCATATTAGTTGTCATGTAGACACCTAGGTGTTTGCATTTCATTTTAGCACATGGTGTAGGAGAATTTCCACTTTAGGTGTGGGATCCACCTTTAGTGCTCTTATCACATTATCATCCTCTCATTGTTGCACATGTTGCACCGACTTTGTTAGACAATGGAGGATGATCCACCTTTGGTGGACATGTGATTACGCCTTGTCTAGTTGATAGGTTATCATTAGCATATCTCCTAGTTATCATGCATTGCCTATATATTCAGGCACATTTTCATTGTACTTAATCAATTGGGCATTATTCATTATATTTCATTGTTGATCAATATTGAATCAATTATTTGATCATTTTGCCTCTCTCTTGTGCTATCAATTGAGCTTCTAGATCTTGGCATTTTTATTCTTTGCCTTAGGCAAATTCTTACAAGATGTAACTCAAATAATTGAAAAACGAAAAATGCTGAGAGGGGGAGGGGGTGAATCAGTATTTTACATAGCTTTAAACAAGTTATAAAACTAGTATGCAGAAGAACACAAAAGAGAGAAGACAGGACACAAATTCTCTCGTGGAAACCCAAGATGGGTAAAAACCACGACATCACTAAACAACTGGGAAACTACCCATTACATCTAAGAGCTGCAACTCTCCTTATCACTAAGTTGATCAGGCTTCAACCTGACATTGAAGGCTACTACCTTCCCTTTCGAGGATTTGAAAAATGCAGACCAAAAGTGTATGCTGTGTCTTCACAACAGTATGAAGACTCCTTAGGTTGCGGATAATCTCAACTTAAATTAAAATTCAACAGACTGACTGTTAAATCAGTTGTGACAAGATCACAAGTCACACAACTATCATATGCATGTCTCCTGTGATACCTTCCCTTTCAAGGATTTGAAAAATCCAGACCAAAAGTGTATGCTGTGTCTTCACAACAATATGAAGACTCCTTAGGCTGCGGATAATCTCAACTTAAATTAAAATTCAATAGATTGACTGTTAAATCAATTGTGACAAGAGCACAAGTCACACAACTATCATATGCGTGTCTCCTGTGATACTGCAAATGGTTATTCTTCAAATTCTTCTACCATAACGTGACTCTCTGTAGGCATCACTAACCGGTAAGTTCTCTATCGGTCCAAGTGTTGTCATTGTTTGGCAAAAGAGGATAGAGAATTTGGCAAAAGAGGATAGAGATTTGTTCTCTATTATAGAGGGGACTCTTCGTCAAGAGAGGCTGAGAAACTGGTCACTACACTAAGCATCAACAATTGGATAATGCACTCAGCAGAGAAGAGTGTATCCTAGTATCAACCAAGGACCGCCCTCAACGGGTATAGACAAGTTCAAATAAAAGCATATCCAACAATTGTCTATAACACAACCGGTAAGAATAGTGCAACTGGTAATCTGCCACACCAAGGGCGTGTACCCGGTAAGCCAAGAAAGAGATGTTTTAAGACTCTTACCTGTTTATAGCATGAAGAACTCAACCGATATAGTATAAGACTCCGGTATGAACTGAGGAAGTCATAGTCAACTGTCTGTTCCAACGAACTCTTCTTCGAGATTTATTGCAGTAAATCCGAGTGATCTTGAGTTGTCTTGGTGATCGGTTTGAGGCGTGACTGAAGGATTTAAAGCCAGATTCAGTGGCTTTAAATCGAAGTGTTCTCTTATAAAGAAAGGTTGCTTGACACGCAACTGTTGTTTTCTTCATATAGTGGATGAAGACTGAGCTTGCATCGAATGCTTGCTCAAGAGAACAAACACTTCACCGAGTGATGCATTCGTTGGATCTCAGGATTAGGTCATGCATTTGAGGCACAGTCAGGGCAACAAAATTGAATATATTCTTATGTCTGTTGAGAAGAAGATTTGCCTTCATTCTGCCGAGAAAAAGAGTGAGCCTATATGCTACAGAAGCAAGGGTTAGAAAAGTATCAAGGGTTAGATAAAATCGACAGAGTAAAAGTTGTGCAAGGCAGCACAACAACAGTTGAGAATACACTTGTGTCAACCGGTGATAATTCTCAGTAGAGCACAAATAGAGATCACATTTGGCTAAGCAGAGCCTTCTGGAAAGATCTTAATTCTATTGTTTTCTAGCAAACTACAATAGACAAATCCCAGTATTTGGGTGGACTCTAACAGGTCCTTTGTATCAAAATCCCTTAACCGGGTGACATCTTTCAAGGTGTCTGAAGTCCCTTAACCGGGCAGGTCTTAACAGATCTTATTGTAACAAATCCCTTGACTGGGTTGCACCTAGCAAATGTGTTTTATCTCTTGACCGGGCAAGCTCTTAACAGGGCATATTTTAGAAGAGTACAAATATTGTGAGGTCTCCTCACACCGTGGTTTTTATCCTAATTGGGTTTCCACGTGATAAATCTGGTCACTCTGTGTTTGTTCACTTACTGTTTTATTTGCTTAGAATTGTTTGCTTTGGTGCTGTAAGTTTACTTCACTGGATTAAAGAAAAAGGAAAGAATTTTTCAAGTGCTGATTCACCCCTCCCCTTTACAAATTTACAAAGCATGAATCTCACTGTTATTGGCTTCCCATTTTAAGAAACATGACTCATACAGTTCACTGTCCTGTTCACCTTTTGACGATGCACACCTTTTTCTTTTCACTAGTAGTCGTATGTATATTCTGTGACAAGCAAGCCTTTTCTTTATACCAAAATAAACTCCTACAGGTTCTTTTCCCTGTTTGCTATATTCTCTCGCATTTTCATTTTGTATATCTCCCCACGTTTTTAATTTGGTCTCATGCTATTGTAAAAACTATTCACTCATCTTGCCGTTTTTGCTGTCTTTTTCATTCATTAAACGATTGGCTAAGAAGACACACCGTTTAATTTTTGCTAACCGTCTCTTTTATCATTCAGCTCCCGCGATGATGCCTTTTTTTTAATTTGTTGTGTGTATTTTTAAAACAAAGAACTTTTTTCGGTCACACCAAAACGACATCTTTAGTATTTCCTTATGTTTTCTATTTTTCTTCTCCTTGTATATTCTACAGTCTCATTTTAATTACAGGCGCCGTTACATTTTTAACCATATTTGCGAACACAGGCAACGTTTTTTTATGTAAAAACTCGGGCTCGGTTTCATTGTATAATCAACACACTGCTTCCGAATATTGGCCCCGATCCCTCGAATAACTCCTGCAAAGAAAAAGACACGCCAAAAAAAAACGGGCTGTGACTACTTGAATATATTCGGACCCGCCTTACGTTACCCGCTGGATTCGCGTGACCATTCCACAGGCCTCCCAACAATGTTTGTGCACCTATCATATTGACTGGCGGTGACTGTTATGATTTGGGCATCGATTGTCCTGTTCCTTAAAATAAAACTCATTTACCACACCACATGTCCTGTTCCCTAGGCGACAATTATATTGCTTTCAAATGCTCACACATTTGCAGACTGCCATAACTCCACAAAAACGTTTGCAATACACAGTAGAATAGAGAAGAGTAACGGTTGTTATGATGAGAAGACAACAATCCGAAAGATGACACACAAGCAATCGACATTGCACATTCAACTAAGAGCCTCTGAGAAGAGATGTGACACTTGCAACTTCCACAAGGTAGCAAGGACATAGATGAAGATACTACACCTGATGTACCGAGGAGCGAATAACCTTGTTAGTCAACGCAACATTCAGCCAGCACAACATTCGATAGTAGCCAGCGCAACATCAAATGACAAAAACATAACAATCCCCCCCTTTTTGTCATTGATGGCAAACCAATTGAAACACGACTGAACAAGTTGCCAATCTGAAACAACTCCCCCACAAAATTGAACCAACTGAAAACAACTCCCAAACAACTCCTCCTGAAGATTTACTCCCCCTTTGTCATCAATGACTTTGAACCTGAAATTCAACTGCAGTCCGAAAGATATAACAATGAAGTGCTTCTGTTGAAAACGAATCTTTCACTGAGGTGGAATAACACTGAGCTTGCTTCAAAGATACTCAAAGCAATCTCGGGGTAGAGGTTTAGTGAACACATTAGCAACTTGTTCCTTGGAACAAACATAGTTCAGCTTTACCGTATTATTAGCAACTTGCTCCTTCAGATAGTGATATTTGATTGGAATATGTTTAGTGCGAGAATGCATCACCGGATTTCTCGAGATATCAATGGCACTTGTGTTGTCACAAAAAATACAAATAGGATTAGTGAACTCAAGCTTATAATCAAATAAAGTATTCTTCATCCAAATTACCTGAGTGCAACATGAAACTGCTACAACGTATTCAACTTCAGCGGTGGATAATGAAGTGCAAGACTGTTTCTTGCTAAGCCATGAGACCAAACAACCACCTAAAACGAAAGCACAACCACTGGTACTTTTCTTATCATCCACGGAGCCACCCCAATCTGCATTTGTATAGGCTGTAAGGGAGAAATCAGAACTCTTAGGAAACCAAAGACCAAGATCAACAGTGCCTTTCAAATACTTGAAAATTCTCTTAACAGCTTGAACATGTGTTTGCTTTGGAGATGCTTGAAATCTAGCAACATAGCTAACAATCTGCATAATATCCGGTCTAGTGGCTGTCACAAACAACAGACTCCCTACCATAGATCTATAAAAAGTCTGATCAACAGAAGGAGACACATCATCCTTACTTAGCTTACATCCGATTTCCATAGGAGTGCTAACCGGATTGCAATCTTCCATTTTGAATCTTGTTGATGTCAGTTTTGTACCACTACATAACATATAGCAATTGAAATACTTGATACGGCGTACCAAACACTCAACCCTCTCTTGAAAAGTATATAAGAATACTCCAAGGTTCCTTACACCTGTGGATACTAACTCAGTTATATAAATGTGATTTGCTGGTAATCACTTCGGCAGGCTTACCTTGTTCACTTGAGGATGTCAAATTCTTGCTATGATGAGATCTAGCTTTGCAATGTATACTCAATGACTTTCTCCAATTTACCACTTTCAACTTTATTTCTCCAACTTCTCACTACTAAACCACTTCTTGCTTTGCTACTACTCCTAAGGAATGGAAAGATTGGCAAATGGACAGGGATCAACCTAATGAAAGCTTGCCAGCGGCTCTACCTCCATAGATGCAATGATTCAAGGGGAATGAGACTAGATTACCACACAAGGCTCCTCAACAAGCCGCTAAGGTGCTAGTGGCCTAGTATATAGATCCCTATCAAACATTCACCAATAGCACCATACAACTAGCCATCTACTTCTATCTTTACTTTAACAACTTTGAAATGAAATCCTACTTTAATTTGAGAGATGAGAAGAAACATGCAATACACCAAAATGATCATGTATATCCACCATGCAAACCACAACAATGAATAGAGAACAATTTTGATAGTATTTTGGCAACAATTCTCCAACATAACTCTCTTTACAAATGAGAACAAATGGCCTTATATAGAGGCTCAAAATTACAACAAGTGGCCAAGATTAAAGGGCAAAATCAAGGGCCAAGATTAAACCTTACAAAACCTAATTAGGGTTACCATTTTTCAACCAATTACATGAGGGCACCAACTTTGTGGGCCAATGAGAAAATTACAATAATATGTCAACCAATGAGAACATAGGACACTTGGCATGATTTGATTGCATGCACATGAAATTGCCACCTCATCAACTTTATCTTATAAATTTATTTAATCCTTGAGATGAGGTGAAGCCTTGGATGCTTGAGCTTGTCTTTAGAAACTTTCTCATCACCACTTGAACTTGAATGCTTGAACTTGTCTTGACCTTGAAAGATTAAGATCTCCATGCACTTGGGGTAATCCTGCCTTGGCCATAGTGGCTTGCCTGGATGTGAACCTTCTTGCAATTTGAGAACTTTGCTCTTGGCCACCACCTTGAAATTAAACTTAACCCCATCAACCTATCTTCTCGCTTTCCACCTTCATTATTCTTTCCTTCTTTAACCTTCATAGCCTTCATTGTCTTCTTATCTCAAGTGTAACCAAACTAGCTTGCACCAAGGGCCAAGCCCTGCCTAGCTGCACCAAATCCACTGCTGGGGTATACTAAACTCTTCCTTATACAATTCCACCCTTACTGATTCTTCTTGCCATAGAGGATTGGCCTCTTTCAACCTATCCCTCATTTGCATCATGTCAATGGTACCGATGTTAGTGTCTCGGACTCGCTTTAGTCTCGAGAAGAAAGTGGTCTTGGGCATCATAACTTCCTCGTCAACTATTTTGGTATTAGTCCCTTTGGATTCTTGCTTGTACTAGCATCCGCTATGGAGTGATTCATAGCAAGCAAGAAGAGGGGAAAAATCCAATCACGACGATCGAGTAATCAGCTTAAAGAGCCAACTCTCTCTCTCAACGGAACTTATCTCTGACACCCAAACGAACAACACCAAAGAAAAGATAACAATTAAAGAGAATAAGTTAAACTGATCTTCTTTGCCATAGAGGACTGGCCTCTCTCAACCTATCTCTCAATTGTATCATGTCAATGGTACTGATGTTAGTGTCTCGGACTCGCTTCAATTTCGAGAAGAAGATGGTTTTGGGCATCATATCTTCCTTGTCTCCTATTTTGGTATTAATTCCCTTTGGGAAAGAATCGAATCAAGACAATTGAGAAATCCGCTTAATGAGCCAGCCTTCTCCCCCAAAATGAAACTTATCTCCGACACCCAAACAATCAATGCCAATGAAAAGATAGCAATTGAAGAGATAAATTAAGTTAAATTGATCCTCCTCTACACCAACAAATTCTCCTCCAAAGAAGAAGAAGACAACACCAAAAATGCACTCCTTGCAAAATTTTGCTCTTTTGCTGCTCCAAGAGCTCCTCCTTGGCTGCCAAGAGACAAGTGAGAAATGAATGAGAAAATGAAGAGACAAGCTCTCCCTTTATACTAATTTTTTGCCTCTTCAAATAGGGCTGACCTGCATTGGAGGGAAAATAAAATTAATTAAATTGCCAAACATATAACCCAAATTAAATGCATTAAACCACATAGCCTTGGGTATTTAATTTTAATTTAAAATTGGGCCAGCCCATTGCAAAAACAAAAATCTGTGCAATAGCATGTTAATTTTCCTTTTTAAAATGAAATTGGGCCACTCCAAAAAATAATCCATATGGGGCCCCTAAACATTGAAATTAACCAAGCCATGGCCCCAAAAAATTAAATTAATTTAAGGAAAGGGCAGATTTAAATTAAAAAAACCACTTGCATTGAATTGTGCAAAATTATGGATTTAAATTAGCCTTGGGTATTTAATTTTAATTTAAAATTGGGCCAGCCCATTGCAAAAACAAAAATCTGTGCAATAGCATGTTAATTTTCCTTTTTAAAATGAAATTGGGCCACTCCAAAAAATAATCCATATGGGGCCCCTAAACATTGAAATTAACCAAGCCATGGCCCCAAAAAATTAAATTAATTTAAGGAAAGGGCAGATTTAAATTAAAAAAGCCACTTGCATTGAATTGTGCAAAATTATGGATTTAAATTAGCCAAATCCGAAATTAACAAAGGCCCAAAAATTGAAATTTTGAAAAAAGGTCATTTAGGCCTCTAATATAGCTTTAAACCTTCCCCATTGTGGACCCAATAACTTGTCTTGAATTTCACACCTCTTAGGCCTTAAAATACATTCAATTTAACACGCAAAGGAGCCCAAATTAAATTTCTAAATTACAAACTCAGCCCAAAAATATGATTTTAATTATTTTAAAATTGCCAAATAAATGCATTTAATCATGACAACAAAAATTAATTTTTTATTATTTTGCAACCCAAAAAATCATTTTGCAATTTAATTTCCATTTGGCAATTTAATTTTTTATATTTTGCAATTTATTATCTCTATTTGGCAATTAAACTCAAATTTGGCAATTTAATATCAAATTTTTATTTAATTTCCACTTTTCTCCACCAACAATTTACAAGATTTTCCAAAAAATATCCAATTTCACAATTAAATTTTGAAAATCTCAAGTTATTCAATTTCATCAATTTTCAAAATTTAATCAAATCCAAAATTTGCAATTTTATCCCGCCAGATATTAAAATAAAATTTTCTCATCGAATTTCATTTGGCTTGAAGACAAAATCGACTATTTAAGAAAATCAACATTTCGCACAAGGTGAAAACAAGCAATACCCCCCCCTAGGCACTTTAAAACATCCAAGGTGTAAAATTCTCATTCCAAAACCTCTAGATCGCCCAAAATTCGCTAAGGCACCCAAACTCCCGGATCCAAGAAAAATTGCCAAGGCTTGCTCAAAAAAATTGGGGGTCCCCAAATATTTTGGGGCGATGGTGTGAAAACCTCCCAACAAATCTCTTGAGTAACTCTCTAACATACTTAGCACAACCACTGGTACTTTTCTTATCATCCACGGAGCCACCCAATTTGCATTTGTATAGGCTGTAAGGGAGAAATCAGAACTCTTAGGAAACTAAAGACCAAGATCAACAATGCCTTTAAAATACTTGAAAATTCTTTTAACAGCTTGAACATGTGTTTGCTTTGGAGATGCTTGAAATCTAACAACATAGCTAACAACCTGCATAATATCTGGTCTAGTGGCTGTCACACACAACAGACTCCCTACCATAGATCTATAAAAAGTCAGAACTCTTAGTAAACCAAAGACCAAGATCAATAGTGCCTTTAAAATACTTGAAAATTCTCTTAACAACTTGAACATGTGTTTGCTTTGGAGATGCTAGAAATCTAACAACATAGCTAACAACCTGCATAATATTCGGTCTAGTCGCTGTCACAAACAGCAAACTCCCTACCATAGTGTTAGCACTATGAAAAATTCATATAGTTTTGAGCCCATGTTCAGAGAATTTTCCTAAGCAAAGTTCAGTGTTTCAAAAGAGTGGTTTGAAATGACCTAGTTCAAGAGCAAACAGAGATGGACCTGATAAATTTCATGTGATACAGTTTCACGAACGGGTTCAACACCATTCATTTGACATATGCAATGGGTTCCAGCTCCTAAACGAAGAATCTGAAGTGTTTGGGGAGTACCCATTTCAAGGTGTTCACTCAAATTTGCATTTTTTCCGAAATGTCAAATTGCTGTAGTAGGCCCTGTTTGTATTTGAGTATCTTGTGGCCTGTTGAGTTTCATGCCCCGCCACTTTGGAAATGTTTACAGTAAATATCAGACAGCTTACGTTCCAAAACTCAAGCCTTCTCGAGTCCGTTTGATTAGTTTTCAACTCCCCCAAAGTTGGCTTTCCAGATTAGTCCTGTTTATCTAATCTGTTCAGTTTTGTCAGTGGCCCTATTTGACTGGTTATAACTTTTGACCCTATGACTCAATTGACAAATTTCCTTTTGCAACATATTCCAGTGGTCAAATACTTCTTGTGTTTCAATTTTTAGGCCATGACAAATCCATTAGCCCAGTTTGCCAATCTGATTTTGTTTGCAATTTCTAACTTTTTAATGAGGATCAGTTGTACTTTTTAGTTGGAGACCCTGTTTGGATAAGTGCATTAAGTGTTTTGTGATTAATCAAGAGGTGCCGGTTGTTGTAGGCATAAAAAAGAATGTTCATGCTGATTTTCAGCCTCCTACGTGCCCGTCTGACATGTTTTCCAGGGCCATTCAGATTGTAGATTATTAAGTTTCTTCAGCAGTGCATAGTTCAGTTTTGTGAGTGGCTCACTTTGAGATCCTGTCATTTGCGCACGGTTTGACGTCAAGCATAATTGGATGGTGTTCTACGATGTAAACATCAAGTTGATCCTCCAGCATAAGTTTCAGGTTATGACGAATCCGATTGATAACTTTTCTCGATCGATTCTAAATGCAGTTTCTATGAATTTGATGGTTTTCAGTTCAGGATGTTTTAAGTAGCCAACTTTGGAGATTAATAGTTGATAATCGGTTGATTGTTTGATAAATCTGATCATGGACTTCTTTTCTGTGTATGAAAGAGAATCTTTGCCCAGGGTTTCATGTTATGAAGTTTCCGTTTGATCGGATTGCCAGGTCAGACAAAATTTGTTCAACAATAATGAAAAGTGCGGATAGCGTATTTCTCTAAAGTAGCCATTTTCTTAAATTCATAGCTTTTGTACGGTTGATCATTTTCAGTTGGCGGTCAGTTCATTTTGATCCTTGTTGATGAAATTTCTTCCACTTCCAGTGGCTTGTCTCTAGCTCAGCGTTTGATATTTTTTGATCGTCTCTTTTCGAGGCAGTCGGCAGTGATTTCCAACTTGTGTTCGCCGGCAGTTTTGAGTGAGCGTTTTCAAACTTTAAAATCTCTTGGCTTGTTCATTTTTGGGCAAAGCCATTTTGCAGGGTTGTTGCCTATGGCACAAAGTTTGTGTCAGCCAACTTTCAACTTCCAGCGATAAGTTTTCATCAGTAATTTAATGGCACGATTTGGGTTGTTTTATTCAGATTTGGCGACTGGCAAAGTTTTAAAATTTGAAGTTTTTAAGGTTCCCGGTTATCCGAATTGGATCCGGTTGCAGAAGAAAGTTGTCCTAGATTGTTTCTCGAGGCCAGTTGTTTGAGTTTGAAAATTTTTTAGGCTGGACCCGCTTGGGGTCTAGCCCGCCTCATTTGTTTTAAAGGATAATTTTATCGATTGTGCCAGGCAGGCCATCTATATCTTGCACCGTCAATTGCTGCCATAATATATATGTCAAGTCTTAGGGGAAACATTGTTTCAACTATGCGATCATTTGAATGGATAAGTTAAATTCACGGGATCATTGAAGATACCACTCTATATACATCTTGTTTATTATATCCGGCGACTCATGATCAAGCATGAAATTATGAAGAATCTAGATTTTATGGACAAGAATTGAGATATTTTATTCTGAGAAGAGAATATATACAGGAATGCTCTTCATCATTGGCTATTATAAAAAGTTATTAACACTAAATTATAAAGCTATGAACTATTGGTTGAATACAAGAGGTTCTCTCATTGAGATTTCACTATGAATGTTCTTCTCCTTTCCACGAGGTCTCTCCTATTCTATACACATGTCTCCATTTGTCTCATGTGTCTCCAAGACATTTCAATGCCCATCGCACTCCTTCCCCATTTTTCTGTTACCCACACATACTCTGCCATGGATACCTTGCACGCCCCTTTTCATTGCTGTCCACACCATGAGAATGGTGTTGCTAACCACACCAAATGCAAGGATTGTGGGCTAAGGCTGGGACTCTTATGCATTAACAAGAGGCTGCTCACGCACTTACTAGATGGATGCCAGCGTGAGATTTGAAGGAAGACCCCAAAATTAGGAACCTGGGCTAAAATAGAGACTCAATGTTAATAAAAATTGGCACCCAACATATTTAGAGGGAACCAGCATTTGTAGAAGGGAGACCCTGCGCAAGTATATGGAGGACTCAGTGTTTTTAAAGAGATGACCTAGCGCTAAAGAAATATGCTAGCGCCAGCACCAGACCAGCATTGAAATGGAACCTAGCGTTTGAGATTGAAAGACTAGCGCATGATCATTTAATTATCAAAGGGGAGTGTCCAGCGTTTGAAGAGAGGACTCTTAGCACGCCAAAAAAAAAAAAAAAAGGCTAAGCATTTCAATTAAAACCCAGCATCTATACCCTCAACTTTCAGTGCAAGGTAAATGAAGACCAACGTTTTCATTTGGAGGTTTCCAGCTGTAGTAAAAGACATTGCCCAATGCTCTGGTTATTAATAAAGTCTTAGCATTGAAAAAACAAGGATCTAGCACTAAAAACAAAGAAAATTCAGAGAAATGAAGCGTTTCAAATATAGGCAGCGCTAAAGAACATGCCCAGCGTCAGTACTCAATCCCAGCATTAATAACGCCCAGCATTTTGAAGGGGTTTTGCGCAGAGAAAGTTGAAGTTTTTGTTGTTTTTTGTCTTGTTTCACTTGTCCCACATGCATCAGGAAAGGTGTGCTAGAAGTGTGTATAAGAAAAAAACACACAAATGACATTGTAAAGCAATGAAAGAGGGAGACTTTGTGGGCTCCCTCACGCGCACGCGGTCCAAGCTGATTGATGATGTAAACGTGGCCCCCATGCACTTAGTTAAAGTAATTTTAATAAAATGTTCAATTGCAGGTCCGTTCGTGCCTTGGGATATGTGCCAGATCAACGGCGGTCGCCAAGGCGCTAGGGAAAGTAGCTCGCTAGTTAGTATAGTGAAATAACGAGATGATGACACTTGGTGGCCCGATGACGAGGCATGATGATGTAGTTCAACGCCTAGGTGGATTTGCAGACCCGTTAAAATGTAGCACTTGACAGTAAATGATGACGAGGTGCTGACAAAGCAGAGGATGCAGAGATGGTCGGCTGCCTTGGGATGCGTGCCAATCTGACGGATGTCGCTAAAGCGAGGGTGAACGACAATGTGACACGTGTCCCGAGGTGAGCTATCAGATGGATACACAGTCAGCAAGGTGGGCCAACCGGTGAGCGACATGTGGCGAAGAAATGTGTTTTCAGTCCAACATGGAGATGAGGTGGACGGTCAGAGCAATTAGATTATGACATGTGGCACATAGGGGGTCCACCACGGTTTTCAAGGGTCTCCATAAAGTGTTATTTTCGAATTTATAAAGTCAGACTATATCGAAAATCAAAAATTTAAATGATAAACAGTCTGCTCACAAAAATTGATGCCTAGGGCTCATTTTTTTTCAGAATATAGCGATATTATATGTTTCCGGAAACGCCACGACATGAGCTTTTTAGTGAAGGCATTTATTTGCAATTCTGACAAAGTGGGTAAGAGCAATATTAGACTGTGTATTTCCGGGTCCAGTTTTGGGAAAAGATTGCAGATTTTTGTGAGGGAAGTTTCTGGAATGAAATGTAATCAGATTTGTTTTCAGATATTTTGGAGAAGTCTTACGGTTGACTAGTGTTGCCCTAGGTTTGCCCTAATTGATATTTTTGTGTATCCCTGTTTCTATAAAGGGAATTTTGTAACCATTTTGAAAGGCTGGTTGAAATTTCTTGACACAGGAAGCTGAAAGGCAAGTGTGTATCTCCAGTCCAGGTTGTAACCATTTTTGCTTTCTGTATCAGTATTAGGAAGAAAACTTCTGTATCCTTTGCATATTATCTATAGTATCACTGAATCAGTTTGTAATACAGGGATTTGAACCCATATACTTAATACAGTTACTCATTCTTGGATCTCTCCTTCAGTTGTTCTTGATGAATTCTGAGTTTTTTGACTCATTGCATTAGGTTACTGGTGTATGTGTTTTGTCTCTCAGCCTTGATCCAGGATCAGGTTAAAAGCCTCTGAGTGAAGCACAGATTCTTTTGGTTCAATCAGGAAGGATGTCTGTAAGCAGTGTAAAAGATGTTTGATTGTGTTTATGGCTTGGTTTCTCAGATGAATCTAGTAGTTGTTCTTGTATTTCATATCTGTTTCAGGTGTGATGCCCAATGGATGAGGCACTGATCATGAGCCAGTATCCCCTGTACTGATACATGTGTTGCATGATTGTTTACATTTTGCAAAGAAAACCTTAATCATTACCAGTAATTTCAGTTTTATTTACATTTATGTGTTGTCCTACCCAGTGATGGAGGATCAATGAACAATAGGTTGTTGTTTAGTATTCTCACTGTTTTTATCTGTTAAAAGATCCAATAAAGAAATGAGGGGCAGAGTTGAAGTTATCAGTTAGAATTACAACTATTGGATCAGGTGTACCCGCCTTGGTTTCACAGAGCCAGAAGCAGAAGAGGGAAAATCCATCCCTATAGTTGGTCCAGTTGCCTATAGATTGCCCACATTTGGAACTAACCAGTCCTTAATATCCATCATAGGCATATTGGCAGCCCTAGTTGGCATAAGCGTTTTTAAACACCAACACATAGATTTATAAAAAGTCTGATCAATAGAAGGAGACACATCATCCTTACTTAGCTTACATCTGATTTTCATAGGAGTGCTAACCGGATTGCAATCTTCCATTTTGAATCTCTTGAGTAACTCTCTAACATACTTAGCTTGGGAAATGAAAACACCTTTAGAAAATTGATTAATTTGTAGCCCAAGAAAGTAAGTTAACTCACCCATCATAGACATTTCAAACTCATTTTTCATACAAGCAGCAAATGTCTTGGACATTTTGACATTGTCACTACCAAAAATCAGATCATCAACATAAACCACAACAATGAGTATGTTGTTACCTTTCTTTTTGACATACAAGTTGCTGTCTACATATCTCTTTTTGAAGCCTTGCTTATGCAAGTAATTATCCAACCTGTCATACCAAGCTCTAGGAGCTTGTTTGAGTCCGTATAGAGCTTTTTTCAGCTTGCACACATAATCCACATTGTTAGAAATAAGACCATCCGGTTGTTCAACATAAATTTCTTCAACTAAATCTCCATTTAAGAAGGCAGATTTAACAGCCATTTGAAAGACTTTAAAACCTTTAAAGGAAGCATAAGCAAGAAAAATTCTGATTGCTTCTAGTCTTGCAACCAGTGCAAAGGTTTCACTAAAGTCCACACCTTCAATTTGAGAATGACCCTTGCAAACTAAACGAGCCTTGTTTCTAATGATCTTACCATCTTCATTTACCTTGTTCTGGAATACCCACTTTGTGCCTATCACATTCTTGTTGATGGGTCTTGGCACAAGCTCCCAAGTATTGCTTTTTTTAATTTGGTCTAACTCCTCTTTCATAGCAGCCAGCGAATGTTCATCTACAGCTGCCTCTTCAAAACACTTAGGCTCAATCATGGAAATAAGTGAGAAGTCATCATCCTCAAAATAGTTAACATTTTTCCTAGCATTTCTAGTCTTTCTTTCTGCAATAACCTGATCAATAGGATGATTCTTTTGCACAAATTTAGGAGTTTTGAAATTAGAAGCATCATGATCACCTTGAGAATCGTACCCGGAAGTATCATGTAAACTTTCAACATCATTAGAAGTAGAAACTGTTACTTCATGAGCAGATTGTACTTTACCTTTGTCATTCTCACCACTTTTTCTAGCTGTTACAACTTGAGTATGTGGAGGAGAAGAAGGTACAACAGTGCTGGTTTGAGTTTTAGTGGATACCATAGTGCTGGTTTGAGTTTTACCTTTTTCAGGGTTGTCATCATTCTCACCAAATGCATTAGTAACCTCATGAATCTTAACATTAACACTCTACTAATTTATGCAGCCTTTTATTGTAGCATTTGAATGCTTTACTTTTAGAGGAATAGCCAAGAAAAATTCCCTCATCAGATCTAAATTCAAACTTACCCAAATTATCTTCATCTCTCCTAATATAGCATGGACTCCCAAAAATTTTGAAGTACTTAACAGTAGCTGGTTTACCTTTCCAAAGTTTATATGGAGTCTTGTTGAATTTGGGTCTCAACAACGTTCTATTCTGAATATAGACTGCTGTGTGGATAACCTCTCTCCAATAAACATCTTTCACTTTTCTTTCATTCATCAAGTAGCGTGCCATCTCTTGAACAGTTCTATTATTTCTTTCCACAACACCATTTTGTTGTAGTGTTCTTAGGGCTGAAACCTGTTTTTTAATTCCATGTTGCTCACAAAACTTAACAAAATCATTTGAAGTAAATTTTCCCCCATTATCAGAATGCAAGCATTTGATTTTCACATCCATTTCATTTTCAACCAAACTTTTAAAAATCTTAAACTTCTCTAAAGCCTTTAATTTTTCTTTTAGAAAAGTAACCCATGCCATGCGAGTAAAGTTATCAATAAGGAGCATAAAGTATTTCTCACTTTGAAGACTTGTTGTCCTAGTTGGTTCACAAAGATCTGTGTGAACAAGCTCAAGTGGCCTACAACTGAAATGATCTTTTGGTTTGAAGGAAGCTCTAGTTTGTTTGCCCTCTTGACAATTTTTGCAAAAAACATCAGCTGGTTTTTCTAACATTGGCATATCTGTAACAGCCTCCTTTTTACTGATTTTGATAAGATTATCAAAGTTTACATGCCTAAAACGCTTGTGCCAAAGCTAAGCATCCTCTACCTTGCTCAAACAACAGGTCTCATCATTAGAATCATCAAGAATATATAGATTATTTGCTGCTCTAGTTGCTTTAGCTATGACAATAATTCCCTTTTTAATAGTGCAAGAATTTGAGTTAAAACTGAGATCATACCCTTGATCACATAGCTGGCTTACACTTAACAGATTGCGTTTCAACCCTTCTACATAGAGAACATTCTCAACAATGGGTTCATCATTATTAATTAAGACTGTACCTATACCAGCAACCTTTGTAGAAGAGCTACCACCAAATTTAACCTTTCCACCTTTTATTTTCTTGAGAGAATAAAACTTACTTAAGTCACCTGTCATATGTCAGGAGCAGCCACTGTCAACATACTATATATCCTTCTCACTGCTGGCTAGAAGAGCTGTTTGAACAACAAGAGCTTTAAGAGGAGTCTCTTGAACTTTCTTTCTCCAAACCTTGGCCACTTTAGTCTTTCTTTTAGGCTCAACATTGTAGAACAAATCTGCACTATAGCTGTTGCAAGATTTTGAAGTATGACCAAACTTATTACAGCTGTAGCAAATCAAGTTGTACTTTCTAAAGACATTTTTTTCATGCTGAAAATAATTCTTGAAGGGAACAACTCTACAATCAGTAGCTCTATGTCCAAAGTAATTACATGCAAAACAGTAGCCATAGAAAAAAGGTTTATTTACCTTGTTAGGAGTAGGTTGACTACTTTCCGGTGGTGAGGAGTTTTGATTAGGTTGCATGCCAACTCCTCTCTTATCTTTGGTAGGTTTGTGAGAACCAAGAACGTCATCTAATGTGACTTTACCATTGTTGAAAGACAGTTCTTCATTGGATAGCATAGAAGTTTTACCAATGTTTCTGAGAGCAACAATTTCAGCTTCCAGCTTGACAATGTTTTCTTCCTTTATCTGAATCTGATTTTCCAGATTCTCACGAATCCTTTTAGCTTCTTCATTCAGAATTTTAGAATCAACAAGCTGAATTTCAGCGTCTTTAAAAGATGTAGCAATCTTCAATTTTTCAGCACTCTCAACTTGTAGAAGATCCACAAGACTTAGATTCTTCTTTTTCAACTTCTTAATCTCAGCTAGAGCTAAAATCAATTCAAGTTCAAGGTCCACTTCATCATCTTCCTCATCTTCATTTTCTTCGGAACTCACATCATCAACAGCCATGAACATGACTTCATTAATTTGAGAATCGCTTTTGCTACTTGAAGAATCATCACTGTCATTTTTTGAAAACAACACCTTTTTGCCCTTTTCAGATTTCCAATTCTTCTTGGCAAATCTCCTAGATTTCTGGGATTTAAATTCTTTTTCATCATTGCTGTCTTTTTCCTTATCAAATGGACATTTAGAGGCAAAGTGGCCAAGTTTTCCATAGTTGAAGCATTTCAAACCAGATTTGCCTTTACTTTTATTAAAGCCCTTTTTCAACCTTCTAATGAGGTAAGCAATTTCCTCATTGGAGTCCTCATCCGAGCCTTCACTTAGATTATTTTCTTTGTCCTTGCTTCTTTTAGAAGCCTTGAATGCAGATTCAGTTTTAGAAGGCCCTTCAACGGTAGTCCTCATCTCATTGGTAGTCAAGATACCATGTAATTTGTCAACAATTAGAGTGTCCAAATTTGACATTTCTTCAATAACAAAGACTTTAGCATCAAGCCTCATGGGAAGAGAATGAAGAATTTTCTGAACCACAATTTTCTCTTCAACATTTTCACCCAGACCTCTTAAAGCGTTGACAACCTCATCAATGCGAAGAAAATAAGTAGCAATGTTCTCACTATCCTTCATGCGAAGACCTTCAAAGACAGCCCGGTGAGTTTGAACTTTAGCCTTCCTGACTTTGTCATCACCTTGATATGCATTATGCAATTTATCCCAAATATCTTTTGCGGTAGCACAGTGCATGACCTTTATGAATTCAGCTTCAGTTAGACCACACAAAATTGCATTCATGGCCTTGGCATTAATCTCAAATTCCCTTTTACCATCAGCATCTACAGGAGGAGTAGTAGGAATAGTATAACCATTTATAAGACTGAGATAGACATCACAGCCAAGAGAGATGATGTAAGTCTTCATGCGAACACTCCAAAATGCAAAGTTGTTCCCATCAAAGAGAGGTGCATGATTCGTAGCAAGACCTTCTAAGGCACTCATGATGGGCACAAGGATCAAACTCTCAAGCTTTTAAGTGCGAGAAGAGAGTGATCGACTCTGATACCAATTGAAAAATGAAAAATGTTGAGAGGGGGAGGGGGTGAATCAGTATTTTACACAGCCTTAAACAAGTTATAAAACCAGTATGCAAAAGAACACAAAAAAGAGAAGATAGGACACAAATTCTCTCGTGGAAACCCAAGACGGGTAAAAACCATGACATCACTAAACAACTGGGCAACTACCCATTACATTTGAGAGCTGCAACTCTCCTTATCACTAAGCTGATCAGGCTTCAACCTGACATTGAAGGCTACTACCTTCCCTTTCGAGGATTTGAAAAATGCAGACCAAAAGTGTATGCTGTGTCTTCACAACAGTATGAAGACTCCTTAGGTTGTGGATAATCTCAACTTAAATTAAAATTCAATAGACTAACTGTTAAATCAGTTGTGACAAGAGCACAAGTCACACAACTATCATATGCGTGTCTCTTGTGATACTGTAGATGGTTATTCTTCAAATTCTTCTACCATAACGCGACTCTCACTATTTGAGGCATCCCCTTTACAAATTTACAAAGCATGAATCTCACTGTTATTGGCTTCCCGTTTTAAGAAACATGACTCATACAATTCATTGTCCTGTTCACCTTTTGACGATGCACACCTTTTTCTTTTCACCAGTAGTTGTATGTATATTCTATGCCAAGCAAGCCTTATCTTTATACCAAAAAAAACTCCTACAGGTTCTTTTCCCTGTTTGCTGTATTCTCTCGCATTTTCATTTTGTATATCTCCCCACGTTTTTAACTTGGTCTCATGCTATTGTAAAAACTGTTCACTCATCTTGCCGTTTTTGCTCTGTCTTTTTCATTCATTAAATGACTAGCTAAGAAGACACATCGTTTAATTTTTGCTAACCGTCTCTTTTATCATTCAGCTCCCGGGATGGTGCCTTTTTTTTAAATCCGTTGTGTGTATTTTTAAAACAAAGAACTTTTTCCGTTCACACCAAAATGACATCATTTAGTATTTCCTTACGTTTTCTATTTTTCTTCTCCCTGTATATTCTACAGTCTCATTTTAATTACAGGCGCCGTTACATTTTTAACCATATTTGCGAACACAGGCAATGTTTTTTTATATAAAAACACGGACACGGTTTCATTGTATAATCAACACACTGCTTCCGAATACTGGCCCCGACCCCTCAAATAACTCCTACAAAGAAAAAGATACGCCAAAAAAAAAATGGGCTGTGACTACTTGAATATATTCAGACCTGCCTTACGTTACCCGTTGGATTCGCGTGACCATTCCACAAGCCTCCCAACAGCGTTTGTGCACCTGTCATATTGACTGGCGGTGAATGTTATGATTTGGGCATCGATTGTCCTATTCCTTAAAATAGAACTGATTTACCACACCACATGTCCTGTTCCTTAGGTGACGATTATATTGCTTTCAAATGCTCACACATTTGCAGACTGCCATAACTCCACAAAAACGTCTGCAATACACAGTAGAATAGAGAAGAGTAACGGTTGTTATGATGGGAAGACAACAATCTGAAAGATGACACACAAGCAACCGACAACGCACATTCAACTAAGAGCCTCTGAGAAGAGAAGTGACACTTGCAGCTTCCACAAGGTAGCAAGGACAGAGATGAAGATACTGCACCCTATCTACCGAGGAGCGAATAACCTTGTCAGTCAGCGCAACATTCAGCCAGCACAACATTCGATAGCAGCCAGTTCAACATCAAATGACAAAAACATAACAATAAGGGCATGCATTAGAGATTTTTGTTTCATCTTCAGGAGATTGACTCTGGTCTATTTGTTGTGACTGGACAACTTATCTAGCTGAAGCAGTTTTTAGGACATAGGAAACAATAAAATCAGGGGCATCTCATTGCTATATAGCAAAAGCTGACTTTGTAATCGAAAGATTGTAAAATTTCACCCCAAGTTGATCCAAATCAGATATACTACGATTCTCTTGCATTGAAATGGATTGTCTTAAGGAGCTCAAGCTATCACCCAAAACATAAATTTTAAGCATGTTTTCAGGACTTGCATACCTAGTGCCCTTAACATCAATATCATCACCCTGTCGTGGCGACTTCCTGATGACAAGGAAGAAATAGCTGTCAGCAGAGACATGCTTTCAGTACTCTATGTGGAGATAAAATGCTACATAGTGATACTGCTAGAGCTTCACGCATGACATTAGAAGTCTTCATGTTTTACGACTCCAAGAATTATGACAGGAGGACTCCATGGCTCAAACTATTTTCTATTTGCAGTTGAAGTCGAATAAAACTATGCAGTGAAGTCGACTAATAGGTGGGATCGATTTTTAATTTTATAGCTTTAAATAGTTGAACCAAACCATTCGAATATTTAAAGACCAATGTATTTTTCAAGATGATCAATATTTGGTTGCTGCCGATGGGGTTCACAGCTAAAGAAGAGATCAATTATGTGTTAATCGAAGATATCAAGCCCACTGAGAAATTCATAAACTATTCCTTCAAATGACAATATGAAATATTACATTCCGATTGCAAACTTCCTCTTTGATTATCTTCAAACACAAATCGCGAATTATATTCCTTTGCCACCTCTTTGAAGGGCACGAGCCTTGTACCCACCGTTTGAGGACTCGAAGGTCCTTCCACCACAAACTTTAGTACTATACTTTATATGGTCTCAGTGACCAAACACACAAGAGCAATTATATGTGCCCTCGAAGATAGGTCGATTTGCCTCAAACAAAATAATCACATACTCCAGGGCTTTGAACCACACATAAATTGCAAATATTCTAGATTGCATATTCCTGTAAAACCTGTTAGTTGCGAGTGACCTCGAGCATTCATATAGTGCAATAACATTGAGCAACTTTATTGGTGATATCTTTTGGCACTATATTGTGATGATGCAATCATCATATCCTTTGCAGACTGCGATCCATATTATCATCATTGATAGTAATTGAGTCAAGGTAGATGATTGTGAACACAGAGCAATTATTGTCCATGATACATTGAGCCTCTATGCGGATCGACATCAGACCAGTGGTAATATAACACACTTGGGATTACCTCCGAGTTCACAGTTTTCGACATTCTTACAAGGTGTGCATATATTTTCTTCAAGGCGGGAAGTTATGTTCTTTTGATGTCACATTTTTTTTTGTGCCTGATTATTCCTCCCAGGCTTTGCTTTGATACCATGTTGAGTTTTTGTGCTCGTATGGGCAATGATTTGCCCTCCCAACCATAAACAATCCACAATTGTCTCCCCCAAGCACGACATCTGCTTAATAAAGCAGATCATATATATTTTTCTATTTCATGTGTATCCAAGAGAGGAAGATTAATCTTCCTTAATACCAATCAAATTGGATACATGAAGGGATGCCACCCTTCCAAAGTTGGGGCCCCCAATTAATTAAATATTAATATAATAAAGTTGTGCCCCCCAAAATAATATAATAATTATTATATTATTATATAATATAATAATTATATATTATAATATCACATAATAATTATAATATAATCACAAAGTACAATAATATAATAATTATATTATCAATATAATTATTATATTATTAATCACAATAATCAATAATCTTATATGCTAAGACCAAATGCCAATTAGCATATCGTAGCTCTAGGTTGGCCCAAGGAGGGATCCAACCTAGCTACAAAAATCAAAAACTTTAGCCTTTCTTCTTTTCCTTTGGTAGGGCCTTGTTAAAATGTTGACTAACTTTCAAACAAATTTTAAAAATGGAAAGCTTAGTAGGATTCACTTCTTTGTTTATTATGACATTTGCATAACCAAGCGTAGGCATGGACAATCTCCTAGTGATTTTTTTCAACTTTTTTCCCTCTTTGAAGACTATATTATTACGACCAAATTTTCCAATCCATCATACTTGGAACCATATGAAACAAATCTTGAGGATTAAGATTAGGACAATGTCAAGCTTGCAGTTGCTCAACAAGAGAGCTTAAACTCACCCATACCATAGTAATAGTTGCTAGAATTGAATTCTAGAGCCCTCTTGTACAATCACACAAAAAAGGAGTTGATTACTCTTCTTCTTTGTGGCCCAAGGGGACATCTACTGGGGCTAGAAAAGCCTTTATTTTTGAGTTGATACCTCTTAAGAATTTTCTTATGACAAGCCAACTAGAAGAGAAAGAGATCAACTTTAGACCAATTCTTAGCCTTCTATATCATTTCGTAGGGAAGGTTGACTTTTGATTCATAATTTTAAGCATCACATTTTCATAACCCTTCGTATTTAATATATATGCCCTTTACCTTTAAGATGCCAACCCAAGAAGTCCTCTTGGTTACTTCAAATTGACTTGTAGCTATATGCACTATGCAATAAAGTAAATTGATTGGAAAAAGCTTCTGTTGCAACCTCAAGGATGTTAGGAATAGTTTTCTAATATGAATCTTCCATAGATTTTGTTTTCCTCCCAATAGTCTTTTACTCCCCAACAATCATTGTGATGGATAGAGAACCTTTTGTACTCAAGAATATCTTCAAGGGTTTTGCTAGTCAACCAATGATCTTCGTAGGAGGAGACCAAAGCATTGTTAAAAATATCCCTGTAACTGTCTCTTGATACAATTTTTTGTAGGAACTGTTGGCAAGTTGACTATATTGTTGTATATGACTAGATATAGTGTTGTCATTATAGCAACAAAGTCATATAGAGTTTTGGAGTCAATGCACATTATCATAAGGTTAGAATATGGCTAAGTATAGAAGACTGAACAGTTAGCAGAGCACCAGAAGATCAGAGCATCAACGCACGTGTGTATGACCGAGTCATGGTATGTGCCCTTGAAGTTAAGATGGTAAGTGTGTATTCATGCTAAGTCTAAGAGCGCATGATCAGATGAGACAGTATGACGAAGATACAAACAGTTGAAGTGGTACAGACAGTGAACGCCAGAACATAACAGAGTATGCAGCTGACTGTTAGTATTTTGATTAGCGGTTATAATAATGTTTTGTAAAGGCTATGCGCCTATTGTAATTAGGTTGTAGACATGTAAATATCTTTGTTTGTAAACACGCTTGAGCCAATTCACTTGGAAACGTTGTATGTAATCAGTTATAGGTCAACCTAGTTAATTGTTTTGTTAGCGCATATAAATATAAGATGCGCCTTTGTAATAATATATAAAAGTGGATATAGAGATAAGATAAGCAGAGCAGAGACATGCGAAGTGAAGATAGAATGAGTTAGAGCTTTACAAGGGGCTAAAGCATCAACACACAAAAGGAACTGATCAGACAAGTAGTGTCACAGCACCAGTTCATCCAGCAGATATAGTGTGTAACTGAGATCAGAAGGTTGTAGCCTTCACCACTTGAGCAGTGAGCTCTAGCACAGTGTATCCCCACCCCTAACAGGGTTATTGTAAAAGACTCCTAACAGGATTCGACCTTTGACCAGGTCACTGTACTAAAAGCATTGTAAAGAACAACTCCTAACAGGGTTGCAGATCTTCTAACAAGGATCATAAAACACTAGTGCAGTTCTTAGTGGGTGTCAATTCTCACCGGGGTTTTTACCTATTTGGGTTTCCCCGTAATCATATTGGTATTATGTGTTGTGATTGTTTATCTTGTTTACATTGATGTTCATAACAGTACTTAAATAATCAAGTTAAGATTCAAGAGTTAAGAAATTATAAAGATATAGTGAACACTGATTTACCCCCCCCTCTCAGTGTTCCCATTCCTAACAAATGGTATCAGAGCTTTGGTCCTCTGAAGAAAAGTTTAACCACTTGAGGAGATCAATGGGTTCAGAAGAAGCAAAGAATCTGAAGAAGAATCTTATGGCAGCTCTTGAAGACCTTGACTGATCTGAGAAAGAAGTTGAAGAACTAAAATTGAAAGTCAGTGACGCACAAGTTTTCATCAAGATTGCTAAGAAAAGATTTGAAAGATTGTTCAAACAGTGATTTAGGGAAAATGGTCAAAAAGCTAAGTGAAGAGAACACATCTCTGAAAGATCAAATTGAAGAGTTAGATGAAAAGCTAACTAACAATCAAGAAGTTTATGGTGAACAGATCAAAGAGAACCTTCAACTGAATGAAGAATTGAGGCAAGCAAACATGGAAATCTTGGAGCTAAGAAACAACAAAGAAATGTTGGAATCTGAGTTGAAAGAAGCAAAGAATCATATTGAGAAATTACACACCAGTTCTGATTTGATAGTCACAGTTATATGCACAAAAGCTTAAAGGAGATACCAGCGGTGTTGGATTCAATGAAGCACAAAATCAAATTGATGACATGCGAGCAAAGATGAAAGCACCAGAAGACACTACAGATGCTAAGGAAACTGGAAATCAGAATAAAGACAATGTTGAACCATCTAAGGATGAGCGCAAGCCAGTAGACCGAACTTGTTATGCCTGTAACAAGCATGGACATATTGCAAGGGATTGTAAAGAGGTAAGACCTTTCAATGGTTATTGTTATTCATGCAATAAATTTGGTCATAGAGCCATGAATTGTAGAACAAGTTAGAAGAACAAGACTCAACATAATCAGAGAAATCAGAATCAACCAAAGGTAAGAAGTTCTTAGAATATTACATGTCAGATATGTAATTATAATAGTCACTCAACTAGACAGTGTAAAATGGTAACCCATATCAATGCGCCGAGGAATTTAAGGCCTCCAATTATTTGTCACTCTTGTAACAAGGTTGGACACATCTCAAAGTTTTGTAGATCAAGAACGCAAAGTCAGGAAAGCCCTAAAAAGCCAGCAGTATCAATATTGAATGAAGAAGGAGAAGTCAAGTTTGTGAAAGCTACAGAGGATGTGAGCTTGATTTGGTCAGAGGCAAAGAAGGATAAGGTTGATGAGTATGTATTGGATGCATCCACAATGGATGCACCCTCTACATCTGGATGAATGACCCTTAGGGTCATAGGGGGAACGAATTTAGCTTTAGACCCCTGTGCGGCCGGTATACTCACCCTCAGAGTATGCGCCTTTGGATTTAACATTTTGGAGACTATTTGATGCTATGTGCAAGAGCGCATTGCCTGATCAATTGCAGGATGGAAGTTGGAAATTCTCAGTCGAATTCTGGTTTACGCGACAAGCATTAATGGCGGATATTTCACTTTATAGTCTACGAAAACTCACAGATCACTCATTGCATTCAAGTTTGAGCGATTGGAAACCACAGGAGCCCTAGCATTTGGATTGAGAAGTGTTGGAGCTTGATTTACTAGCGAAGAAGTGTGATTGATCAGTTGTGAAGCCCTAAAACCGACGTGACGATTCAGAAGTCTTTGAAAATCGATTTGAAGCGTTAAACAAGTAAGTCATGGCTACACTTGTTGTATTTGATGTCGTGGAAAGGCAGAGATTTGTTTTCAAAAGGCACCCTTTTAAGTCCACCTTAGATGACCTAGAAGGTGCATTTTCAAGAACCCCTATGGGCGTCATGCATGTTGAAGACATTCGTGCGTACATATACTGTAAAAAGGAACCAGTTGGACTTGATAGGATAAAGTCGCACCTTGAGTCCATGATGAAACCAGACAAAACATTCCTTGATGAGTTCGCACATTTGGAAAACCATCCTATTGTTGAGTATGCTACGGCATATGAGTTCTATGAATCCGAGTGGATCAAGATCTTACTAAGTAGGATTCATGATGACTTATTCTGGATAGGTGAAGTGCCAGTTAGAATCACAGGAGAACTCATTCATGAAATGACAAGCCTCTCTAAGACGAGCGTCGTTCTTCCAGTGGGCAAGGATGTGAGAAAATTAGTTGAATAGGCATGTAAGTCCAGAAGTGATAGGCGCGGTATGACAATTGAGCCTATTGAAGAGAAAGACATCAAATTGATGTCTATGATACTAGGTTATAGGTTTCAACACACCAACAGGGTGAATAGTGTGTCCGCAACCACTATTCTTGCAGCAATCAGACTTGTTAGAGAAAATGGAGAGTTCAATCTGTGTGAGATTTTGCACGCACAATTGATTGATAACATTAGAGCCATCAAACATGATAAGACCAAAATATTCAGGTTTGGGTCTTTAATCATTTACATGTACTTCCATATACTTGGAAAGATCTCAGATTTGTACTTAGACAAAAGTATGCCTACAATGCCTCAAATATCTCTTAAGGCATCTACTGAAAGCACATTGAAGGATTACATGGAGCTAGAATTGAAGACATTTAGGATCAAAATGCAGATGAGGTACAAGATACCAGAAAGTATTGTTGAGAAATACAAAGACAACATTTGTTTTATGGTAGAAACTGACATAACATGTATGGAAGCAGTTGAGCCTAGAACAAAGTGGATCCATCCACTTGGTTATGAGGTAGAGGAACCAATCTTGGAAGCATATGCACAAGTATTACTATCAGCACCTAAGGACCCTAATGAACCTTGTTAAATTTAGATCAGAACATATGACTTTTAAATTTTCTTATGTAATTTCAATATATAATATGTTTAATCACAATATATATATGTATATATATTTATTATTTATATAATAACATATATATATAAATATATTAATTTCAATGTTATGGTGAATGAGACTTGTAAATATTATCAATTTGTTTAATTCAATATTATAAATATGTAATGATATATATATATATATATATATATATATATATATATATATATATATAACTATAAACATATTTCCACAATAATAATCATATTTAATGTCATTCGATCTATTAATTATATTAATAATATAAGAATATATTTATATTAATTTTTCCAAATTATTAATGTACGAATATATATATATCTCTATATATATATATATATACATTTAATAATAATAGCTATTATTATATGTATTGGTATGTATATGTAAGTGCATAATTAATTTATTCTTATAATATTAATATAAGTTATAACTATTTTATCTGATCGAAGCTATAACCATCAACACTCCCTCTTAGCTAGGTAAGATAAAATCCATCATCTAAGAGAGCAACACAAACTTAATTGTAAAAGTTTATTTTATATCACATTACTGTGATGTCAGAGCTATGGACTAACTAGGAATATCAAGTCTCATGATATTCTCCATAACTCAGATTTATAAATATCATCTCATTATATTGGAAGTATTTGTCATAGAATATCAAGTCGCAAGATATTCTCAAAATACTCAGAGTAATGGCTTACCAACATCAAGTCACATGATGTCCACCAAGTACTCGACAAAATTATAAAGATATCATCTCATGATATCAGGAGCATTGGCCTGCAGAATATCAAGTCGCATGATATTCACCAAGTGCTCAAAGTAATGGCCTACCAACATCAAGTCACATGATGTCCACCAAGTACTCAAAAAAATTATAAAGATATCATCTTATGATATCAGGAGCATTGGCCTGCAGAATATTAAGTCACATGATATTCACGAAGTGCTCAGAGTAATGGCCTACCGACATCAAGTCACATGATGTCCACCAACTACTCAGAGTAATGGCCTACCGACATCAAGTCATATGATGTCCACCAAGTACTCAAAAGATGTTCATAGGTAATGTGCACTTACCATAGGAACATTCATATCTTTTATCATGATCTGTTTCAGCTATCATAAGATGTCTATCATGACAGAAGATTAAGTTATTGTAAGATTGTCACCTTTCAATAACTTTAACAAATACAAGTGATAATCAATTTGGAAGTCGTCACTTCCTCATGATTTACACAGGGCCCAAAAATAACATAAATATTTTCATTAATACAATAATCAATTTGTTACAATCATATCAAGTTTACCTCAGAAGTGTTCCACCTTCATCAGTGAACTCCCTCTTAATCACAAGATATTTGAAGTTCTTTAGAATGCAAGTTTCTCTGAATGCCAATCTGAATTACTGGCTTCAGCAAGGGAAGCTTGAATTTTAAGCCTGTCGGGACATTTAAATGCAGTGTGTCGCATCTATAACATTGTATTGTAGAGGGGCCTCTAGAATTCTTGAACGGTTGTTTACCATTTGAGTTCTTATCCTTTTTCCTTTTGAATTTGGCAGTGAGAATCTGAATTTCTTCATTTGTGGATTCCATATTGATTCCTCTAGATATTAGATTACTCTTCTTGAATGTAGTCAACTTTTAGTTGATCGAACTTGGGAAGTTTAGAGCAAGCACTTATTCCTTGTCTGAAGTTTTCCCAAGACTTAGGGAGTCCATTTAAAGTCACCATAGTTAATTCTTTACTGTCATAGATGTGACTAATTGTTGATAATTGGTTTCTTAATTCTGTTATCCTCATAAAATATGAGGTGATAGTCTCTCCCTTTCTCATTTTAATATTAGAGAGTTGATTTTTAAGAGTAAGAATCTTGCTAGTGTTATTGATCTCATACATGTTTTCTAGAGCTTTGAACATTTCATATGCAGAGTCTAATTTTGTTATAATAGGTGGAAGATGATCTTTTACTCCATCTACTAATAGTTCCATTGCTCTGGTGTTGTCCTTTTGTCATTTGCTCTTCTCGTCATTCTCAATAGCTTTAGGAGGATTTTCAATGACAGTCTTTAACTCATTCTTTCTTAGTATAAGCATCATTCGTAGTTTCCAAGATTCAAAATTTGAAGCACCTTCAAGTCTGTCTTCGAGTCTGATTCCCAAGTTTTCCAAAAGAGTATAATTTTATAAATAATTATAATCTGATCTTCCTTCAATTTAATTTGGATCTTCCTTCAAGTGTTTAGACTTCTGACGAAGGAACCTTGCTCTGATACCATGTTAAATTTAGATCAGAATCTATGACTTTTAAATTTTCTTATGTAATCTCAATATATAATATGTTTAATCACAATATATATATGTATATATATATTATTTATATAATAACAGATATATATAAATATATTAATATCAATGTTATGGTGAATGAGACTTGTAAATATTATCAATTTGTTTAATTCAATATTATAAATAGGTAATGATATATATATATATATATATATATATATATAACTATAAACATATTTCCACAATAATAATCATATTTAATGTCATTCGATTTGTTAATTATATTAATAATATAAGAATATATTTATATTAATTTTCCAAATTATTAATGTATGGATATATATATCAATACATTTAATAATAATATCTATTGTTATATGTATTGGTATGTATATGCAAGTGCATAATTAATTTAGTCTTATAATATTAATATAGGTTATAACTATTTTATCTAATCGAAGCTATAACCATCGACAAACCTAGATGGGGAACTTATGAAGAAAAGACAAGGGAAGTTGATGCAGTTCTGAACAATGGAGCAACTAAGAGGAAAGCCTCTAAGATTACATCTGAGATACTCAGAATTCATGGTGTAACACAGGCAAATCTTGACAAAGCAAGAGAAGCAAAGATAGCCTTGGAGATTGAGAGCGCATCCACAGTGGAAGCTAAGAAAGATGATCCTAAAATGAAGAAAGTCAAGATTGAGAAGACTGATGATCCAAAGGATAAACAGGGTAAAACAGATCCCTTCTATGCCCAAAGTTACAATTGATCTAACATCACCTCCCGAGTATAAGACAATAACCAAGAGGAAGAAGGAGACCGGTGCAAGCCACCCATCCTCGCGGACAACCAGAAGTCAGAAAAAGAACACTCAAGCACCTCCATAGGTAGTTTTCAGACCTAGTCTTCAAGTGTTGAAAACAAGGATTATTGAGGAAGGCAGAATTGATCAAGTAGGAAAATTCTATGAGAAATACAGTGAAATTGATAAATCAGAAATCCATGGAATGATAATAAAACACATGCTCAAGTTCAAGAAGACAGTCCTAGAACTTAAGACAGTAATTTCGAACAATGTGTGGAACATCTTGGAATTCTTGAAAAGACAGGCTTTTGAGGAGGATCTAAGAATAAGAGAGAAGATTCTAGATGAAAGCCTCCCTGTATGTTCCCTAGAAGAGAAAACATTATTGTTAGATTTGGTGAAGCCGCACCTAAGAACTAAGTCAAGAACACTGCACATAATGGATAAGAACTATGAGTTGGTAGCTAAAGAGACAGAAAAAGCTTTTGAGAAAGTTTTTCTGGATAGGCACATGTACCCATCTACTGCGTCCACAACTCAAGTGCCCTCTAAGGAAGTCATGGAGTCAGAGACCACCAATGTACCAGTAACAGGTCCTTAGGATTCGACGCCTACAGTGGTAACACTTACAGAGGCAGTGAAGTCTGCGTCCATATCTGAGACACCAAAAGATGATACAATCATCATTGATAATGTAGAGATAGCAATGGCGGCCACAGACAATGACTTGGATAAATTTGAAGAAGCTTTTGTAAGCACACAAGAGGTTGAAACTCTATGCGGTGACAATTCACCTAAGCTACAAGAAGAAGTGTTAATAGAGGATCTAACAGGTGAAGAAGAAAAAAAGGAGACAGGAAAAGAGATAGAAAAAGAAAAGGAAAAGGTAAAAGAGGAGAAAGGAGAAGAAGAGGTGAAAAGAAGTAAACCAATAGATGAGCCATCTGTTGAAATACCAATCAGAATAAAGCAAGAAGTGATGGACAACACTCCTATCACTCCCTTACCCTCAGCATCATTGTTGTCAAGTTTGACACCAAACACCACAAGCTTGGACTCTTGGGGAGAAGAAGACCTGATTAAGATCAGTGTCCTTGCTATGGAGAAAGCAAAAGAGAAGCAGGTGATGAGGAACCCTCTGTTTGTTGAATCAGTCAACATTCTGAACAGCTTGTTACCTTCTGACAAGAAAGTGTCTAAGGTTCATTCAGTTGATCATGTCAGTACCATATTGACAAACTTCAAAGAAAACTTTTCTAGCTTGGAAGAATCTGCATCCCAAGTTGCAGAAGAGAAATATATGAAGAAGAGATTGAGTGAACTAGTTGGAAACTTTGCACTTGACCTCAGTTCATTGAAGATAGGTCAAGCATCCTTGAAGGAGTTCGCAGCTAAGGGAAGGAAGATCATTGCAGTGTATGAACCAGGATAAGCTGACTGCTGATCACTACAAGAAAATCTAGGAGGCAGAAGCAATGATTGATAATGTAAGAAAATTAGTGGAAGATCCCTCCACCGATGTGAACATGTGCAACAATGTGTACCAGGGGCAGATAGACAAAATAGAAAAGGCTGAGACGGAAATGTCTAAGATAAGGGCAAGGCAAACACAACTCAGGAATGCTCTTGCGCCCTCTCTAGATGTACTTAATCAGAACATCAAGGAGATCGATGCCACTATGGTGACATATGATCAAGGTCTGAGTACAGACTTGGAAAAGATGTAGAAGCTGACATATGCCTTATGCACCCATCTACAGACTGTCAATGCACTGATAGCATTTTGGAAACAAGAGATCCAGAACTTGCAGATTGCTTATTCGGATGTACTTTCTTTGTAAGTACTTGTAGATACACTTTTTTGAGCACCTTTGTCATTAATGTCAAAGGGGGAGTATTGTATGTAGAATATGGAGTATTATATATGATGTAAAGAAGAAGTATAGTATAGAGTATAAGGGAGACATAAGTTAGAATATATATTAAAGAATTTTGTATAAGGGTATAGTTAGTAACTTCGCCATATTCCTTTGTTGCCATTAATGACAAAGGGGGAGATTGTTGGCAAGTTGACTATACTGTTGTATATGACTAGATATAGTGTTGTCATTATGGCAACAAAGTCATATAGAGTTTTGGAGTCAGCGCACATTATCATAAGGTCAGAATATGGCTAAGTATAGTAGACTGGACAGTTAGCAGAGCACCAGAAGATCAGAGCATCAGCGCACATGTGTGTGACTGAGTCATGGTATGCGCCCTTGAAGTTAAGCTGGTGAGTGTGTATTCATGCTAAGTCTAAGAGCGCATGATTAGATGAGATAATATGACGAAGATACAGTCAGTTGAAGTGCTACAAACAGTGAACACCAGAACAGAACATAGTATGCAACCGACTGTTAGTATTTTGATTAACAGTTATAATAATGTTTTGTTAAGGCTATGTGCCTATTGTAATTAGGTTGTAGACATGTAAACATCTTTGTTTGTAAACACGCTTGAGCCAATTCACTTGGAAACGTTGTATGTAATCGGTTATAGGCCGAGCTAGTTAATTGTTTTGTTAGCGCATATAAATATAAGATGTGCCTTTGTAATAATACATAAAAGTGGATATAGAGATAAGATAAGCAGAGCAGAGACATGCGAAGTGAAGATAGAATGAGTTAGAGCTTTACAAGGGGCTAAAGCATTAGTGCACAAAAGGAACTGATCAGACAAGCAGTGTCACAACACCAATTCATCCAACAGATATAGTGTGTATCTGAGATCAAGATGTTGTAGCCTTCACCACTTGAGCAGTGAGCTCTAGGACAGTGTGTCCCCACCCCTAACAAGGTTAATGTAAAAGACTCCTAACAGGGTCCGACCTTTGACCAGGTCCCCAGGTCACTGTACTAGAAGCATTGTAAAGAACAACTCCTAATAGGGTTGCAGATCTTCTAACAAGGATCATAAAACACTAGTGCAGTTCTTAGTGGGTGTCAATTCCCACCGGGGTTTTTACCTATTTGGGTTTCCCCGTAATCATATTGGTGTTATGTGTTGTGATTGTTTATCTTGTTTACATTGATGTTCATAACAGTACTTAAGCAATCAAGTTAAGATTCAAAAGTTTAGAAATTATAAAGATATAGTGAACACTGATTCACCCCACCCTCTCAGTGTTCCCATTCCTAACTGGAACATGTCATGCCTTGACCCCAAGGAGGAGATAAATAAGAAAATATATAATTAATAAAATATGTCTCTTAATCTGGATATTCCAACAAGGAACAACATTATCTAATTGGCAATCTGTAGAGCATAAGGACTAATATTTAAACAAACTTTAATCCATATTGATTCCAAGCTGCTAGGATTAGTAAAGAACAACATTTAATTTAGAAAGGACTCTTGGCAAGAGACACTGCTCTTGATGACTTGTATGTTGTCATTGATGGCAACCATACATGTTTTACATGTTCACTTGTCAGCAGAGGATTGGATGTAAATTTGGCTAAGTATGGAAGAACAGGGGCAGTGTACAAGTTACTATAAAAGCTTTGGTATGGACAGATACTATCGAGTTTTGTATAGCAAACCTAGGGGGAGCTTCTATTAGGTATACTTTACCTTATTCCAGCTTCGCAGTAGTTGGAGATTTCAAATGAGCGAGTTATGGTGTTCTGAGTATCAAAAATCGGTAAATAGTGAAGAACAATTAATAGATAGTTAGAAGATCAGTTAGCAATCCAATCAGGTCGATGGGATAAATTGTTTTTGAAGTTGATTTGGTAGAGCCAACATGGTAAAAGAGATCTATGCTACTGTTCGAGGTTAGGAACAAGTTTGGTTATAGATCGTGCTGACACTTTCACACGTTATTTATTTTGTTCTTGAGGCTGAGTAGTGAAGAAATTAATTTTGATATTTGAGATATAAGGTCGAGTTTTTGTGTTGATTTGGTATTGCGATGGTTAGATATGTTATGATTATATGCTGTATATGCGAAGGATTTGATAGCAGATGTTAGGTTGAAGATTGAGTGGATATTTTGTATTGCACCTACATGGAAGTTTATTGGCATATGTGATGCTATCTTTCGGTTCATCATTTTGGATTGTAGTCCAATATACTTTGTTGAGTAGTGAACTCTAGGCAATGTGCCTGAATGCATGTGCATTCCCCTTTTGTACTAAACCTTTAACAAGGTTATTTATTCTACAGAGTAAATCTTGTGGTTTCCATCCCCACTGTTGTTTTTCCCCTAACAGGGTTTCCATGCAAAAAATCATGGTGTTATGATGTGGATGTATGCTTTATATTTCAGTTTACTGTTCTTCATTGCATTCGGTTTATGGTTAAGAAATCTGATCACCAAAGTTAAAAATAGCCGAACACTGATTCACCCTTCCTCTTAGTGTTACTTAATACCAACAAGAACACCTCTTTTATGAAGGGAGATATTATTATTAAGGGTTGACTCTACGTTCTTCCTTGAGGTAAGGTGGACCTCATCTTTGGGAAAAGGCATTGAAGGTATTGGGATAAGATTTTGATCTGAAATAGCCAACAAAAGCATAAATCTGATTTATTATCATCAGCCTGGAATTAGTAAGTTCATCTGTGAAAATATGATATGAGTATATGAAAGAAATATTAATTCTTGGTTAAAATTATATAGGGTTACTTGAGGTTATTGCATTATTTTCCCATTGGAATATTATTTCTCAATTTGGGTAAAGCTAGTTGTATTTCTAATTAATAAATATGTTATAGTATGTTCCTGCTAGTTAATCTATTTTGAATTAGTTAGTAATGGTTGCAAAATAGGAAGGCTGATCAACCTTTCGAGTTCATGAGAGGTGAAGACCTAACCTTACCTTTCATCAAACACGCCAGCCCAAGATGGAGTGCTCATGGGCTTGGAGGGAGGCTTATGTGTGCTCTTAGGCTTGGTGGAGGAGGGAGTCTTTATGCTCTTATCAAGCGAACTACCTCGAGGTGGAGCACTCATGGGCTATGAGGCTAATGAAGTGGAACATTTTCCACCCATGATCTCACATTACAAGGATAGCTCTGCTTGAGATAATGGTTTGCCAAGTTTCTAAGTTAATTTCTTATATGGTTACTAAAGGAATATGCCTTGAATGTTTATTAATGCATTTTATTATATATGTGTGCTCTAAGCTTGGTGGAGGAGGGAGTCTTTATGCTCTTATCAAGCGAACTACCTCGAGATGGAGCACTCATGGGCTACGAGGTTGATGAAGTGGAACATTTTCCACCCATGATCTCAAATTACAAGGATAGGTATGCTTGAGATAATGGTTTGCCAAGTTTCTAAGTTAATTTCTTATATGGTTACTAAAGGAATATGCCTTGAATGATTATTAATGCATTTTATTATATATGCATTTATATGCTATTGAATCCCTAACCCTTATGGAAATAATTAGTCCTATGAATTACATTTCAAATGTTGACTAACATGATTGCAGGACTTAAATGATGCATCACACTCATACACATTCAAGCTAATTCAGTCATTATAGCATAAGAACAACCCGAACTCAAGATAGATTTGAAAATTCTTTATTTCATTCACCAACTCTGCTTCTACAATGATCAAAAGATCCTTAAATAAAAGAAAACTCTCAAAAAAACTAAAAAACCAAAAATTAACTTTTTTGACAGTTTTCACAAAAAACAGTTTTTTGCCATTTCGATAATTTTAAAAACAACTCCTAAAAAGCTGATTTTTTCCGTGAAGCTTCCTAAAACTAAGATAAGATGAACTACCAACTAACCTTCAAAATTGGAAACAAGATTTTGAAGTTATTAAAAAAAACAACCTTCTAAAAACTAAAAAACACACTAAAATCTTAAAAAGCCACTAAAAGCTCCTGCATCATTCTCCTTTGGTTGAAAAGAACGCAGTTCCTACAAGTTATTTTTGAATGCATACTTCTTGTCTGGATCTAATCCTTCCCATTATACTAGATATCTGTTGTATTGACCTGGAGAAGGGAAAATTGAAGCCCTCTTGAATGCAAGTCTACACCTTTTTCCTGGTCTTCCAATTCTTTTGGCAATTTGTTCTTCATCTTTGCAACTGCCCTAAAAAAAACACTAAAATCTTAAAAAGCCACTAAAAGCGCCTACATCATTAAACCAGGATTTGTCTTGCTAAGTACATTTCAATTGGTAAATTTATGATATTAACTATATTAGATTTATTAGCATCATTAAACCAAGATTTGTCTTGCTAAGGACATTTCAATTGGTAAATTTATGATATTAACTATATTAGATTTCTTATTTTAATTGGAATTGTGATTTTAGGGCAAAATACTGTAATATTCTGAAAAGGAACATTATGATACATTCTCTTAGACAGAATAATCCTTAGGCAGCTTAGTTTTGTTCAACATGTAAGTAGGATATGTCGCATGTAGGTGTGTATTCATTAGAATAAGACTCAGATTTTTGATTAAAAAAATAGTTAATTTCTAGACCAATATAGCTAAAAGAGCTTGATTAAAAAGCCCCACATCTCTAATACTGGAGCCACCTTCTTTCTTGCTGGAGCAGGTTATGGCTCAGCACAGAAGAGAGAACTTGAAATGATCTCCGATGCTTTTTAAGAGAAAATTCCTCACAAAAGCTAATTTTAGTAATGATACTCATGGGAGTAGGCACTAAAGGAAAACAGGGATAGCAATAGCCTTAAAAACAAACTTTAACAGAATCAACCTACTGAAAGAAGAAAACTATCTCCTTTTCCACCCATCCAAAATCTTGTTGGATCTATCCATGATGGGGTTGTAGAGAAGTTTAGAATATTTCCCAAGGAACAAAGGAAATCCCAAGTAGGAGTTTTGGAAAGTATCCTTACCAAATGAGAAGCATATACAAAGAAATCATTCTCCAAGCCTTGTATATTGAGAGAAATAATTTTAGATTTCATTTTGTCTACTTTCTAACTTGATGCTTGTTCATAATCCACTAAGAGACTCTTATTTTTTTGACTTAAAAAATAGGAGCCAAAAAGAGCATGGCGCATCCACAAATTGTTGATGAGTAATTGCAATCCATTAAGATTAAGTTCTTAAATCTTGAAGAATTCCTTTGTTTTTGAGGGAGCTGAGGTATCTACCTAGAGCTTCCAACATGAGGATTATTAAATATGAGGATATTAGGTCCCCCCTTGATGAAAGTCATGAGAGGACATTAAAAAACATTTGGCAAAACCAATAACTAAAACCGAGAAGGAAGGTGAAGAGTACCAACCATGAATCCACTCTCCATTGAGGGATGAGGCCAAATTTCTCCAGGACTTTGTTCAAAAAACCCCAATTTACTCTATCACAAACTTTAGCTATATAAATTTTAATAAGAATTCCCTTTCTTATCACTGGCAAGAATAGAATGAATTAATTCATGGACAATAACTATCTTGTTAGTGATTAGCCATACTTTAACAAGACCACTTTGTTCTTCAACAATCAAGAAAAGGGTAGTGGTTTGACTCTATTTGTAATAGCCTTAGATATAACCTTGTAAATAGCATTGAAAAGGGAGATAGGTATAATGTCTTCAACCCTTTGGGTATCATTTTTCTTAGGACTAAAAGCCAAGAAATTTATGTTTATAAAAGCCTTAACGACAAATCAAGACTCCATAGATTCAATCATTACACCTAAAATATCATCTTCCAGATTAAAGTTTTTTAAGAATGAAGTAGGAAAATTGTTATGATCAAGGGTGTGATCTATTGTTGTATCAAGGAGAGTAGTTCTAATTTCATCTTTAGAAATTCTTTGTGCAAGGGCTTTGTTAGTTGAGGCCCCACCAATAGACGAGATGGATCCAAGGATCAAATTTGACTTTTCTCTTTGCTCCTTATCTTCTTTGGTCAACATGTTCCAAATGAAGCCAAAGAAGTCTTCATAGCACTGGGATCATTTGTGATGACCCCCTTCCATTTCCAACTTAGAGATTGAAATTTGCCCCCTTCTCATTTTGTATGAGATATGAAAGAACTTACTGTTATGGTCTCCTTCATTGATCCATTTTTAAAGTACTTACGCTAAGCTCAAGGACTTTCTATATGAGATATGAAAAAACTATGTTTTTTTAAAGGGGTAAATGCTTTGACCTAGAGCTATGAACCGGTGAGGTCACAAAGGGGGGATCTCATCCCCAACATAACAGTTAACAATAACACCCTAATTGGATTTGAACCTTGGTGGCAAGAACAACAACACCACATTTAAACAATCACACTATGCCAATACCAGCATGAAAAGAATGTGTTATGCTCTACTTGTTAAGCTATTTTGTTATCCAATTCATTCTTTCTTTCAAAGAGGCTTTTGAAAATGAGCTCATTCTATTCCTCGAGGTAAAGCTTCATAACTTTTAAGCTTTCTAGTGAAGATTTACATTTTGGTACCAAAAAAAGGATATGGACCATGGACTCTTCAAAAAGTAGAGACTATTTCATCAAGTTTCTTGTGTTCTAGCAACATTTTCAAAGTTCAAACGTAAATGGGACTCTTTTTGGGAATCTACAACTGTCAAACGTTATAGAAATGGGCAAATAATTAGATGTAGCTTTTAAGAGAACCTTACAATAGAAAATAATCTTAAGAGTGCAATTATATGGAGGATGGTAGGAATCAATTAATTCTAGTCATAGTAATATCCATTCCTTCACTTTTGTTTGTCCACGTGAATCAATCACTTTGACGTTTAACGTCTCCAAGATCCAAATCTCTTAAAAAGAATGTAAAACCTTTGATTATTTCTTTGGTCTTGTGGGGCTCTTCTCAAAGGAGTCAAGTTTGGCATTAAATTTTTTTGCCACAATCTATTGGACTCTAGGATCCACTCTCAAAACAAAGTTGATTTGAGATCAACATAATTGTTTTTCATAGGATGTTGGAGATTGGTAATGATATTGGTACAATTAATTTTCAAAAGCAGGAGATGAGGGTATTTGGAGACGCCCTTTTTTAATGTAATTTAATAATATCCAGAGAATATCATGACATAGAACTTCGAAAACAAGAATAGTAAATCAGTCATACAAGAACAATAAATGGTAAAAGCAATTTCTTTTTAGACCATTACAATGACAAGAAATTAGTCATAACTATTTATGTGCCTCTCAAATTGTCTCCACTATCACTAGCTCTAATCACTACAATTTTATTTGGATTTTTGTATCATCTAAAAGATTAGCATGAAACATTATGTAGGTTTTATTTATTTATTTACCTTCCTTTTTTGCCTTTTAACGCATTTGCCCTAAGTTTTCTAGTGGGAAACATCAATTTCTGGTTAGGAGACTTCGGAGATGGCACCCAAAAGAACCCTGTGCGTTGGGAAATTTCCAGAGATGTCTTCAGTATTGGAGACGAGTGTGTCTCCTACACGCGTCCAAGGGGGTGGGGGACGAGTCTCTGGGTAACCATTTTTTTTTGTAAGCTTAGAAGAGATATTTTGAGCCCAAACAACCATCCATAAATCAAAAGATAAAATCTCTAATGAAAACCTTTAAATGGCTATATAGAATAGCAAGCTCACTAGAGGACGCCTCCTTACTAAAAATATCTCATTTCCTTAGAGATCAAGAATGGGCTTGGATCTCATTTTTGTTGTCCAGCTTAGGTTTTTTTGTAATTAAATATTCTTGGAATTATGGCTATTCAAGTGGTCTTCGAAGCAAATGATTTTCGGAGGAGTAATTAAGTCCCCTTATGCTCTAGGAGAGAACCTTCATCAATTAATGTTGGACTTGTTGGTGTTTGCCAAGACCTCTTTCAATTGGGATTTGTTGTTTCATTATGTAATGTTATGTATGTTTAGGGTTTCATCGCCTTATTGTTACCAAAATCTCCCTCTCTTCTATGGTTGTTTTTGAGAAAATAATTTTCTTGAGTTACCGCATTGTCCTAGAATCTTCTAGATATTCTTGAACCACCTCAAACTTATCTTGATTCATTCCCATTGAAAAAGTAAGCTAATGAGGGCCTTTTCCCTTATCGTTTCTCTCAAGGCTCTAGATGTAGCATTTGGCTGCTTCTCAAAGAGTCTTTTTAGACCCCCCCTAAATTGTAAGCTATTGGCATTTCTTCATTGTTTCCTTAATTATCTTTTTGCTTCCAAGATTAATTGGCATCTCTTATACCTTCTTACAACAGGATTTTTTGGATTCTTGATTCTCACTATTTGCTTCTTGTTTGGGGATGAATGAGATGATCATGTTTGTGATAACCTTGATAGCTGAAGGTGAAACTTTTTCTGGCATTTCTTCATTGTTTCCTTAACTATCTTTTTGTTTCCAAGATTATTTGGCATCTCTTGTACTTTTATTACCCATGGATTTTTTTGGATCCTTGATTCTCACTATTCTCTTCTTGGGGGAAGAATGAGATGATCATGATCTTCACATTTCATGTTCATACTCTTAGGATAGGGAAAAGTGAGATTTAGTTCAACTAATATTCTAGCATAGTTCGATTGATTTCTACCATGGCAAAGCTTGGAGATATCAATTGTCACCCACAAAGATTTGTTGATCAAATCAAAGATTTAGGGAGACTATAATTCTTGGAGAAGGGTGTACATGGATATCCATACAGGTGCTGTATTGGGGCTTTCCTTTGAAGATGAATGAGATGATCATGATCATGATAACCTCGATAGCTGAAGGTGAAACTTTCACAATCTAGTGCTTAAGACCATTCATAATCTTCACATTTCATGTTTATACTCTTAGGATAGGGAAAAGTGAGATTTAGTTCAACAAAGCTTGGAGATATCAATTGTCACCCACAAAGATTTGTTGATCAAATCAAAGATTTAGGGAGACTAGAATTCTTGGAGAAAGGTGTACATGGATATCCATATAGGTGCTGTATTGGGGCTTTCCTTTGAAGACGAATGAGATGATCATGATCATGATAACCTCGATAGTTGAAGATGAAACTTTCACAATCTAGTGCTTAAGACCATTCATAATCTTCACATTTCATGTTTATACTCTTAGGATAGGGAAAAGTGAGATTTAGTTGAACAAATATTCTAGCATAGTTCGATTGATTTCTACCATGGCAAAGCTTGGAGATATCAATTGTCACCCGCAAAGATTTGTTGATCAAATCAAAGATTTAGGGAGACTAGAATTCTTGGAGAAGGGTGTACATGGATATCCATACAGGTGCTGTATTGGGGCTTTCCTTTGAAGAGTTAAATCCCATGCCATTGCTTCATGAAAAGGATTTTTGCATTTTGAAAGAAATAAGGATCTCCATGGAAACTCCCGTCTCTTTCAGATGCATTAGCAAAAATAGCTATAAAAAATCCTTAGGATAGGCTCAACACTCATATTCTCCTTCAACTTTCCCATTCTTCCTAGTGCATTTAAACAACTCTTCTAAAGAAAGCTGGTAGCTGGAGAGGAATATTTTGTAATTTTCAATGTTAATTATAAAATATATTAATGAAAAATTATTAATAGCTTTTAAATTTTAAATATATTTGTATTTTAATATCATGTATGAGTTACTAACATCAGGCCTTCGGCATGCTCAACACAGCCGCTAGAAACATTTGACTAATCAAGATCCACACATCCATACTGCAATCAAGAATCAAGATCATTAAACGTACAACTGTTAATGATTTTATGAAGCCAATTATTATGTAGTTGAGTTCTGAGATGTTAGTAAACTTGTGAGCAAATAGCATAAGCAAGTAATAGAAACAACATCCCATGAAAACAATATAACACATGATTTACCCTGGAAAAATCTAATTTGAAATAAAAAAATCATGTGAATGATCCACTAACAATCAATAATACAATCGTGTTTTCCTTTATGGAGGCACTGCAGATGTATTATGTAACTCAAACGCATCCTGGTTCCTCCAACTAAGCCTATAACACCTGCAACATTGTGAATTACTGAAATTTCCAAGATTGCTCCCTTATTAAAGGTGCAAGAACACCTAAATATAAGACACTATGAAAACATACATAATATTTCTAATACATGTGGTGATGGATTGCAACCTTTAATTGCCACAACCTCTGGGATGGGATGTAATACATTGGAGTCTATCAATGAGTCCATCCACCTTGGCAGATGCCTCAACGTGTGTATTTACGCCCAAGGATAAGTTTAGGAGATGACAACAGGCACTAAAATATTTGCCATACAATGAGACAGAAAAAGAACCAATTCACTTGGAAAGGCTTCAGCTACACTATTTTGTTATACATGGAACAAATTCAATCCCAGTTAAAACTGTCTGCCATGCCTTGTTAGTGTTACATTGCAACATTTCTGGCCCCAACTGAAATGGTAAAATTATTTTGGCCCCATTTGTAACTGTCATTGATGCAATGTCCTTCAACTTACAAAGGCTATAATTTTAATATATGGACCCAAAATGGTATGTTGTTTTTTGGAAATGCACATTTTTTTGAGAGAAATCCAAATATGTAAACAAACACGTGTTCAGCATTTTGTATATAGCCCAATTGAAACTGAATATTTATCCAATCAAACTTGGATCACCAATACATGACCAGAAGATATTTACACTAAGGAACAGTTCTCATAAATGTCTAGCATTTGTTTTGGTAGTTTTATTTTCACCTTGTGCTGCCTTATCAAGAATTTGAGGTTGTGTTGGTAACATTTGCATTCATGACAGGTTTTTAGTTTTGTTTGTTGCTTCTAATGTCTCTGATTACAGTTTCAGTTGCTTTGCTGATGTTTGATAAATTTAACTGTACAAAGTTTTTGGCTAAGTTGTTTTAGTCATGGAATGCATATTTTTGATAATGAAAAGAAAATTTGATATACAAAGCCATGGAAACCTGGCAGGCGAGTTTTGGAACTGGGAATGAGAGGGAACTGAGCCATTCTTTGACAGTTCATCCATCACTAGCTTCCTTCTCAGCTGGTCATTCAACTGTTCCACTACACAGAAGGAGAGATGCACTTTCAGGAAGATGGCACCGAGCATCAGGGAGACCATTTCATGGCAGTAGATTCCATTTCCCGTCACATAGGAATCCAGAAAGGGTAAGATATCTGAGGAATATAATTATTACATTTTTCTACTCCATGATCTCGTATGATGAATGCTATTTTTAATTTTTGGCGCCCTATTTCCAGAGAGTAGATGTATTGGAAGCAATGGAACATGCTGTTGAAAGCAATGCCACTCATTGGTTCCTTGCTGGAGTTCAACGTGACTTCAATGAGTAAGATCTCCAATGTATCATAGTTTTGTTTATGGGATGTATTTTTTAGTCAAGAAAATAAAAAAATTAGTTAATTATAGAATAATAAGGTAAATAGGAAGAGACTATTGTACCTATCTAAAGCTTTTCCACTTGTTAATTTTTGATAGCTTAGGTGCTGTTCTTTTCTAGCAGGTGCAGCAATAATTATACCCAAAGTTGCACACAGTTTTTTTTTCTTAACAAATTAAACTGCTATAGTCTATAGATGTACACTTTTATATAGTGACCTAAAGCTGGGTGAAATAAAAACTTATATTTAGCGAATGAAACAGCTATAGATGGATACTTTTAATATAGTGTTAGCTTTCCTAAATTTAGAATATTAAAATGAGTGTTAGGTTTCTTAAATTTAGGCACAAGTGTCTAGTCAACCCTTTGATATTTTTAGTTTGTTTTATATCTTTTTAAATTTTATATTTATTTATTTACTTTTTTCTAGGCAAATTGCTACTAGGGATTATAGCTCCCATTGTATTAAAAAGAAACAGTTACAAAGAGATCCTAGTTGTAGAGAGAGAAGACCAGGATTCAAATGCCTTCAATAACTTCTTGGGCTCACTCAATTTGAGTAGGAGAGAAGGTTTTCATTAAAATTAACAAAAGTGTTCGATGTTTTCATGGTAAGTACACGTGTTTTGATGTATTCCAGATGTGGAAGTATAGAGCATGCACACTAGTCATTCAATTGAATGCTCAGAAAAGATGTGGTTCGTAGAATCCAATGATTTTAAGATATGTTGTGCATGGGCATACCAAGGAGGCTCTCAAACTCTTGACCAAATGATGCTTCCTAGCACGAAGCCAAAATTGAGGGATCTTTCTCCATTGACACCTTGTGTATGTCAAAATCTCATTCCAAGTGGAAGATGCAAGCTATTAAACACTCATTCAAAAGAAAGTTGAAACTCATCAATGCTTTAGTCAAAGCTAACAACCATTTGCTAAAGGAATGTTAATATAGAAAGATATTAATTAATTAATGACTTCAACAAAGTTTGTAACTCCCATTCCTCGCTTCAATTGTCCAAGACAAGAAGTATAAATCCATCGATGCTTACATGAAGGTTCTTAACTTCATAGGAGTGACCTATGTACAAGTAGTGGGTTGATCGTCGGTGTTTTGGAAACTCTCTCTCCTTTTGGCCAAAGTCAAGCTAGTGGCCACTATTTTATTGCCTGAATTATAAATGATTACGCTGAGAGGTGTTCTATATAGTGTCAACACAGATTGGAGATTCCATGTAAATACAAAAGAAAGTAGGGAGTTACAAAATGATTCCAATCCTGGTAGTTACGAAGCGGAAGTGGAAGCGAAAATGGGGCACATGGAGTTTCCCAACAACGATAGTAGAAGAGTCTCCCAGCCATTTTGTCTTAGCTCTTATGTCTTTAAAAAGAATTATTCCTTTCAACTTACCTATACTTCCTCTCATTTTCTCTTTCAAATCTTTGTGTGGGATCAAGTAAGAGGTCGGAGGCTCAATTGCATCAATCTATTCCAGTTCTATATAATTCAATAATCATCTTCTTTTGACATTGTTGTTTGCCATTCATTAATTCTATGTATAATCAGTGACCTGTAGATTGAATTTATTGGGGTATACCGTTTCTTGTTGAAGTTTGTTAACATTTTAGAAACCTTGAATTGTTGATAGAGATGCATTCTATTTATTTTTCTTGGATCGTCGACAGTTTTTCTTTTCTTTCTATGGGTTTTCAGATATTGGAGTTCGCCCACCAAGCAACTCTTGAAGCATGACCACTTAGTGATGATCGATCCTCTTTTGTAACGTCTATGTCATTTTTCCTCAACTTACTGTTTCCTTTTGTCTCTTGGCTCTCTTTTGTTATTTGGAATAGCGCTATTATTCATCTTCATTGCTGTTTATTGTTGCGTATGTGGTGATTATTGTAAAACTTGTGCCTTTTGGTTTAACCTACATTTGTCCTTCATTTTTGAAAATTGTCTTGCAATTCGATAACTTCTGGCTCAATCTGCTATGTTTTGGTGTAAATTCATATTTATTTTCATGTTTGGCGTGAATATTGGAGTTGATTTGCAAGTATATTGTCTCAAGTACATTTCTTATCTTTTCCTGCCAATTGTTTCTGCAATCATCATTCCACCTATGCATTCATGGTTGTTACATCTCTATCAAATGGGGTATTAGTTCCTTGACCAATGTAGTAACACATGGATTAGCTATGAAAATTGTGAATAAATAATCAATCAACGTTTTTAGCATATATTTATAAGTTTCTTGATTTGGGTATCAAATTAAGAAAACAATCGTGAGCAGGTTGTTTTTGCACCCCTTAGATTATATATATAAAGTACGCTAAGAGATATCCTTCTCAAGACACCTATTACACCTTAGGCTGAATATGATTAAAAATAGGCGCCTCAAGAACAATATCTCTCAGCGTATTTTATATATGCTATAAAATATATATAAGCTAGTAGTAGTTGTGGCACAACATTGAAGACAATAAATAAATTAATATACAATTATATTGTATTAGGATTATGTTTAGTATTAGGGTTTTGATAAGTACGTGAACTCTTTGTAGAATCTCTCATGGAGATAGCATCACATGGAATGCCATGAAAGCAATATATGCAAGCTATGCGTTTGTTGAAGCAGCTTTAGAAACTTACAAGCAAACATAGTTGGTAGTTGTAAAACCAAATTCCACAACCTTCACCATCACCTTCCGCACTTGTGCTAGAACAGGAGCTTCAAAGACAACATATGGACATTCATCATAGAATAATGGTGGGAAGATTTATTAGATATTTAAGTTGAAAATACTTTGGTTGACATAACATGCAAGGTGTGGAAGCATGGACATGACACCTAAACCATTTGACAAAATAAATGCCTTGAAGAGATGTCATCCCCATTGTTAAACTTATAAGCCTTATATGAATGGATTACATCAATAAGTATTTTCTACTTATGAAATGTTTTAGTTTCATCCTTAGTCGAATATGGTTTTCGTCTTGTATGGATTTTGTCTCTTGCAGAATGACACCTGGCATCCTCCACGTGTGTAGCTTCTCCTATTGTTTACGAGTCCGCACAAGCAGATAGTGTCGGTTTCTCTCTCGGTGACTTATATCTTTCACCGTGCCATTAACCGGCCTAGCTATCATCGGCTCATCGCTATTCTCCTTCACCCGCGTGATATCATTCTCTTAAGAAAGAGGAAGCTCTTTCGGTTTCATATAACGCTCGGAAGTTATGATCTTAGCTGGACCGTTTAAGCGGATGCGGGAGTTACTCATGGACGGTGCTCCTCTCTTACATTTGGCTCGCTCTTCTCTTCTCAGACTGTTGCATTCTTCAATACACGTCTTCGAAAGAGACTGGGATATTTTCGTTTTTGTGTGTTCTTTCTATCATCGGGTATCTTTTCCGTTAGCATGGAAAGTTCAGATGCTTTGTATGGTCTGCAGAAGATTAGTATGGTGTTCTAGTATTGTCGTATTCTCTGTAGAGGAAGTACATCGGGTGTATGCTGTGTATCTTGGAGTGTATCGCATTCTGCTGTATGTTTGATTCTATTGAGGTTATTCTTCGGATTGTCAGAGAGTTATTTTTGAGTCTCAGCTGATTGATATTTGTAGTGAGCTTCTTTCAGCTGAGCTCATTTCATCTTTTCTTGTAATTCCTTCATAAATATAAGATATCTTTTGCTGGGTTGTTTGCCTCTATTTGAGAGGGTTGTTCCCAAGGTAGTTGGTGTTTTGAGTTTTTATGTTTTCTAAGATTTTCAACACCCATGAGCTAAATTATTGCACAATATATAGAAAATGGACTTGTTCAAAAGGTTTTAGAAACTTTCAAGCAAATGCAATTGGCAGGTGTAAAGTGGATTCAACCACCATTTGTCATCTTCTCTACCTACATCGAAGTGGGAGTTTGAAGAGGGAATGAACATGCATCAAAGGTTAATGCTCATGGTAGACATGCATGCAAAATGTGGAATCATAGGCAACACACCCAAACTGTTTATCAATTGGCCTCAAAGACATGTCATAACAAGGAATGAGGAGAATTGATTGTAGGATTGCACAAAATGGATCCATTGAATAAATTTTAGAAATTTTAAAGTCAATGCACTTGGCTTGTGTAAAGCCAAAGTTCATCCTTGCTCTTTTGCATGGCACTTACAGAGACATAGACAAAGCATGTTTGTTGTTTGACAAAATGTCTCAAGGGAATGTGTTCACATGGTATGTCATAATTGCAAGAATGCACAAATCAAGTTGTTGAAAGAGCTTTAGAAATTTTTAAACCAATGCAAATGGAGTTTACATACATGCAAAATGTTGAATCATAGACCACACAACTGAAATGTTTGTTAGATGTGCCTCAAGAGGTGTCACCTACAGGAATGAAATGAAATGATTGTAGAATGTGTGCAAAATGTATTTTGCAAGGAAGCTCTTGAAATCTTTGAATTAGTGAGGTACTCTCAAACCCTCCCAACTTTGTAAGCTTTGTTTGTGTTCTTTACAATGGATGAGGGTTGTACATGCTTCAATCACGTAGTTGCATTATACAGTTGATCAATAGGTGTTCATGGTCAACCTTCATGCTGCTATGGCTATCTTGAGGACAACCTAAACCTATCACTAAGATGTGAGTTAGACCTAAGATGGTTGCATGTTCTATTGGTATTGATAGATCATGTATGAACATAAGCAACTTTGGTCTCCTTGTGGGCATGAAAGTGTAATAAACATATCTCTTTTGTGAAAACTTCTTGTAAGATTAACAGAGATGATGATGATTCACAACCATTTAATCAAGTAGAAGAAGATGATGTTAATTTCTAGAAAAACTTCAATATTGTTAGGAAGGTTAAAAGCACGTGGTTATGAAGAATGGTTTTGTATTCCACTTTTGTGGGTGGATTTTTTTTATCTAGAATCTTGTTGTGAGGTTTCCACACCATCGCCCCAGAGAATTTGGGGACCTCCAATTTTTGAGCCGGCCTTGGCAATTTTCCTAGATCCGGGTATTTGGATGCCTTAGCGAGTTTTGGAGTAACCTTGGGGTTTTGAGATGATAAATTTGCAATTTTTTTTTAGACTTGGATGAATTTTGGAAAATTGATATAATTGCATAACTTGAACATTTTCCAAAATTTAATTGTGAATTTGGATATTTTTGGGGAAACCTTGTAAATTTTTGGGTGGTGAAAATGGAGATAAATTGCAAAAATAAAAAATAAAAAAAATAATTGCCAAATGGAAATTAAATTGCTAAATAATTTTTGAATTGAAAAATAATAAAAAATTTAAATTGCCAAGTGGGATTTTTGAAATTTTAAATGGGGAAAAAGAGTAAATGAAAGTTGGAAATAGAATTGAAATTTATTTGAATTTTAATTGGCTGGCAGATTTTGATTTTGGGATGGTGTTGTTATGACTTAAATAGGCTAAAATCAATTTTTCTTGGGAAAAATTCTAAATTTATAAAATGAAAAAAAAAGCTACAGCTGGCAGCCCCTTCCCATTTTTTATTTTTGCTTGGTATTGTGCACAAAAAACATAAATTTTTCATCACCCAAGGCAGCCATCAATTCCAGCCCCACTTGCAATTTTATGCATTAATTTGACAATTTTAAAATAAATAAAATCATATTTTTGGGCTGAGTGTTTGTAATTTAGAAATTTAATTTGGGCCCCTTTGTGTGTAAAATTCAATGTATTTTAAGGCCTAAGAGGTGTGAAATTCAAGGTAAGTTATTGGGTCCACAATGGGGAAGGTTTAAAGCTATATTAGAGGCCTAAATGACCTTTTTTCAAAATTTCAATTTTAGGGCCTACGATAATTTTGGATTTGGCTAATTTAAACTCATAATTTTGCACAATTCAATGCAAGTGGCTCTCTTAATTTAAATCTGCCCTTTCCTTAAATTAATTTAATTTTTTGGGGCCATGGCTTGGTTAATTTCAATGTTTAGGGGCCCCATATGGATCATTTTTTGGAGTGGCCCAATTTCATTTTAAAAAGAAAATTAACATGCTATTGCACAGATTTTTGTTTTTGCAATAGGCTGGCCCAATTTTAAATTACAATTAAATATCCAAGGCTATGTGATTTAATGCATTTAATTTGGGTTATATGTTTGGCAATTTAATTAATTTTATTTTCCCTCCAATGCAGGTCGGCCCTATTTGAAGAGGCAAAAAATTAGTATAAAGGGAGGGCTTGTCTCCTCATTTTCTCATTCATTTCTCACTTGTCTCTTGGCAGCCAAGGAGGAGCTCTTGGAGTAGCAAAAAAGCAAAATTTTGCAAAGAGGAGTGCATTTAGCAAGGGGTGATTTTCTTCTTTTGGTGGAGGAGTGCATTTTTGATGTTGTCTTCTTTTTCTTTGGAGGAGAATTTGTTGGTGTAGAGGAGGATCTTCATGCTTGAGGGTGAAGGCTGGTCTAAAAGGCAGATTTTTTCTTTGTTCTTGCTTGGTACATTTTCCCTATTTTCTTCTTGCATCATCCATCCATCACTTCATCATCTCATTAGGGCTTGAAGTTGGGAGATATAAGTGTAGTTTCCGTTTAGGATTTGGAGAAAGGAGATATAAGTGGTAGTCCCATCCCTAGGAAAGAAGTTGAGAGATATAAGTGTAGTTCATCTCATAGGTAACGAAGAGGTAGAAATAAGTGGTAGTCCATACCTAGGCGGAGAGGCAGAGATAAGTGTAGTGTGATAGGAACTGACGAGGCATAAATATATTTGATCATCCCTAGGCGAAGGGGCAGAGATAAGTGTAGTCCCACCTCATTGTAGAAAGAAGAGGCAGAAATAAGGGTTAGGATGGCGGATGCTAGTGCAAGCAAGAGCCAAAGGGAAATGCATACCAAGTAAGACAAGGAAGACATGATGCCAAGACCACCTTCTTCTCAAAATTGAAGCGAGTGACATCAGCATTGGCACAGTGAACATGATACAGTTGAGAGACAAGTTGATGGAGAGCTCCTCCCCCTTGGCCAAGAAGGATAAGAAGACAGGTTGCCACCACATTTTCATAGCTCCATCCTCCATCTCTATCTTTCACTTACATCCGTTTCACCCCACCCTCCATTCCATATTTTCTTTGCAGGTACAAGCGAGGAAGCAGGTTTCATTGCAGGTTGGAAGAGATTTGAAGATATTTGAGGCTAGGCAAGGCTTGACTATTCATGCAAGGTAACTTGGTTAGATTTGAGAGGGTTCTAGCACCCAAGAGGGTCATGCATTTTGTTGATAAGTTGTAATAGGCTAAGTAGGCAAGTTCTAAAGGTCAAGAGGTAGGTGTTGGAACATTATACCAATGTAATAGGAACTGGGACTTGGACTTTTTCTTTATGTGGTTGGCCCTCCATGTTTAGGAGTCTACCCTTGGTGGTGAGCTCCGTGGAGTGGAGTTGTGTGTCTTCTTTCCTTGGCTAGTTGTTTTCTTTCATTGCAAATCAAACAAAGACAACTAGTAATTAGATTTAATCACATTAAGAGGAAAGATAAGAATGGACTACAAATTGATACAAACAAAACAATCATAACTTGGATGGTAAGATTGATCAACACACAAACTAAGTTGTAATTATCTATTAGAAATGGACTTAATGAACAATTCACATAATTTCGGATGTAAGATGAACTCCACATAGCTTAATTAGGCAGTGAAGGAACCAACTCACTAACTAGCTAGGAGGTAATTGATGAACTTAATGATTATTTCAAATCAAGTAATGGGTGGATTGTGGGCCTTGCAGGAGGAATGGCCAAGGCAGGTGCCCCTAGAACCCAAGAGTATTGAAGCAGAGGGGAGTGCATGCAAACCAAATTCGAGTAGGAAGGTTAGGGAAGATCGGGAAGGTTAAAGGAAGGCAGGGATAATGAAGGAGGAAAGCGAGACGAAAGGTTGAAAGAGGTCAAGTTTGATTTCAAGGCGGCGGCCAAGAGCAAGGCTCTCAAATTGCAAGAAGGTTCACATCTAGGCAAGCCACTGGGGCCAAGGCAAGATTACCCCAAGTGCATAGAGACCTCACCCTTTCAAGGTCAGGAGTCAGGACATCAGGTACAAGCAAGTTCAAGCGGTGATGAGAAAGTTTCTAAGGACGAGCTCAAGCATCCAAGGCTTCACCTCATCTCAAGGATTAAATAAATTTATAAGATAAGGTTGATGAGGTGGCAATTTCATGTGCATGCAATCAAATCATGCCAAGTGTCCTATGTTCTCATTGGTTGACAAATTATTGTAATTTTCTCATTGGCCCACAAAGTTGGTGCCCTCATGTAATTGGTTGAAAGATGGTAACCCTAATTAGGGTTTGTAAGGTTTAATCTTGGCCCTTGATTTTGCCCCTTAATCTTGGCCACTCGTAATTTTGAGCCTCTATATAAGGCCATTTGTTCTCATTTGTAAAGGGAGTTATGTTGGAGAATTGTTGCCAAAATACTATCAAAATTGTTCTTTATTCATTGTTGTGGTTTGCATGGTGGATATACATGATCATTTTGGTGTATTTGCATGGTTCTTCTCATCTCTCAAATTAAAGTAGGATTTCATTTCATGTTGTTAGAGTAGAAGTAGATGGCTAGTTGTATGGTGATGTTAGTGAATGTTTGATAGGGATCTATATACTAGGCCACTAGCATCCTAGCGGCTTGTTAGGAAGCCTTGTGTGGTAATCTAGTCCAATCGCTCCCAAGTTCTACTTGCATTTCATCTTTCCGCTTGTACTTCAAGTTGGGTTGGAAGATAGGTGTTAGTGTGAAAATCCTAAGAGTATCCCTTTGAATCATTGCACCAATGAAGGTAGCGCCGCAGGCAGACTTTCATTTGGTTGGATCCCCATCCATTTGCTAATTTCTTCATTCATAGGAGTAGTAGTAGAGCAGTAAGCAGTTAGTGGTAGGAGTAGTTGAAAGTGAAAGTGATCAAGGAGAAAAGAACAAGTCAAGCAAGCGAAGTACCACCAAGTTATCTTTGAATGAACAACGTAAGCCCGCCTACGTGATTAACCAGCAAATCACATTAATATAACTGAGTTAGTATCCACAGGTGTAAGGAACCTTGGAGTTTTTTCATGTTCTTGATGAGTATATACTTTTCAAGAGAGGGTTGAGTGTTTGGTATTCTATATCAAGTATTCAATTGCTATATGTTATGTAGTGGTACAAAACTGACATCAACAAATCTCACGATCATTTTTACCTTTATTATTTTCAAATTAAGATGTTGTTCGATGGTTGTGCGAGCATTCTTTTATGGTATCAATAGATCATATATGAACATAGGTTGAGTATTCCCAATACGGACGAGGCCATTAACAACAATTGTCATTAGATTTTGCATTGGTTGATGTTATGGAAAGCATAATGAAGACTCGACAAGGTGCAGGTGCATAGTTAAGTCAATTGAACATTTTGACATAACTTTTCAAAGATTTGTCACCTCAAAGTCTTTGGTTAGATAAAGTGGGTGGATTTGAGAACAAGATATATTACAAAGTGATAAAGAGAAGAGGCCGTCTAGTGCATGATTATTGCGATAATGAGATAAGGTAGACCACAATAAGCACTTTGTTCTTCTTGGGTATTTTGTATTCCACTTTTGTGGGTGGATATTTTATCTTGAATCACACCATCTTGATAGATCATATATGAACATAGGTTGAGTATTCCCAACATGGATGGGGCCATTAATGAAAGTTGTCATTAGATTTTGCATGGGTTAGTGTTATAGATCAACAAGGCAGGTGCTTAGACAAGTCAATTGAACTTTTTGACAATTCTTTAAAGATTTGTCACCTCGAAGTCTTTGTTTAGATAAAATGGGTAGATTTGAGAACAAGATATATTATAAAGTGATAAAAAGAAGAGACAATCTAGTGCATGATTATTGAGATATTAAGATAAGGTAGACCACAGTAAGCACTGTCCTTCTCTAGTATTTTGTAAGTCGCTTAAAGGAAAGAGATTATTAGTGATAGTTCTTTGGAAGATAGTTTGAATAAGACAAGAATTGGGTCATCTTCATCATAGTCAAAAGGTGAATTTTGATATTAGTCATCATAAACAATGGACATCATGAAGTATATCTATCAAGGGTATGAGTTCCTCCCAATGATTGAAACCACTCTCCCAAAAGTCTTCAATACAAAACTTGGTCACATCAGTCCTAAAGAGTTTTGGAAATCAATAACAGAAGAACTTTTGAGAGTGGGTTAGCATATGATGAGGGGTTTCTAGTAGCCTTTCAGTGCTCAAGCTAGTACTAGAATGTGTGGAAGGATATAATCCTAAAACTAGGGAACTCAATACAATTGATGACAGATTGATGACTAAGTTGGATGTGATTTCCATTGGGATTATTCCCAAGTTTTTGCTTAGAGAACAATTTACTTGCATTGAGAAATAGATAGCCCAAAGGTATTTGAGTGAGAATAGAAGTGTCTCAATAACTTAGCTAAGACTTGGTTATTGACACCTAGAGGTTGAAAATCTCAACTTCCCAAGAGGCCTCATCACTCTCTTTTCATTGATGATGTTTCTAGTGTGATAGTTTTGCTTCATCGGTTGATGGGAAGTGGGGACTGTACAAAATTTGAGATATGGATGTACCTCTTTATTGTTATCATACCAACACGAAAACAATTCATCAATTGGGGTGGCCTCATCAGTAATAGCTTGCATGATTAATTGATTAATTTTGAAACAAATCACTTCCATATGTCTTCCTACCTTGTATATCCCATTGTGAATATGAAGGTCTAGTCAAGACTCAACACTAGAGGTGTGTTCGATAATACAATGCAAATGTATGGTTTCTACCCACAATCACAATTGGAGGAAAGCCATAAGAATTTCAGAAGAGCCAATGCCGCTTTCACAATGCTGTAGCTAGGGAACTCTAGGTTTACATAGTGCTCAGAATGTCGGTAGCAACATATGCCCTAATTAAGAGATATAAGAGTTTCTTCATTCAATTCCAAAGGTTCACATTCTTGCAAGTAGGAGGGTTTGATAGTTACTCTTTTAAGTTACCAAGATATGTTGATGATAGGCTCATTCTAATTGAAATTTGTAGACAACTGAGTGTGGTTAATAAGAAGTACCAAGACAAGAAGAATAATGGAATTCCATTCCCCATTGGGCTTAGCCTTTATAGTTGTAGGTCTGCTTCAAATGCACAAAATATTGAGAGGGATTGGCCAAGATTAACCTGTATGGTTACAAGATGAGGTTCCATTTTGATAGCAAGGGACATGATAAAGACAATCTCAAACTTCATCTTGTTTATTTTCACTTCCCAAATATTGAAGATTTTTGGGAAGATTGTGAGGACAATAATGAAGTTAGTAAATGAAAATGGATGAGGTTGACCCTAAGACAGATAAAAGAATTCAAACTTGATTGGGATACAGATGGGATTGTTAATGATGAGTTAGTTCTAACCAATCTTGTTTATTTTGAAAAGATCTAGTTCAACCCCTTCCAGCCATCAATTGGGGGAATTAAGAGGTAAAGGAGATTAGAGAAAGGACCACTTTTGTACTCAAAAGATCAGAAGCCTGTATTAAGTAGAAGATGACATAAGTGACATTGACTAAATTGTCAAGCAAGAGGACTCCAAAGAGAAGTGATCATCAAGAAGGTACTTTCTCTTCAACACAATCCCAAGCTCCAGCTGCAAATTATGGTTCTGAGCAAAGTAACCAAGGGCACGATGGTGTGAAAACTCCTCAAAGAAGAGTAACCTCCAAAGCACATGTACTGATGACCCAAAGGTAAAAAGAAGCCTAAGCCCAAAGAAAAGCCAATAGGCTATACTCAAGAGGAAGTGAAGGCAAAGGATCCAATGGAGATTCAAAATAATCTTAAAGTTAATGAGGCTATACCTATAATGACTCCTATTGTTATTGACTCTCCTTCACATGAAGTGCATAATCCAACATTGGATATGCAACCCCCATCTTTGGTAGAGACGATTCTCCCTATGGAAGAAGTTCTTGAACAAGCCATTTCTACGCCATTTGTGCCTCCACATTCTCAACACATCAATATTCTGGAGCCCTCATAGGATCCCTCTCCTTTATTGATAGAACAAAGTTTGATAAAGAAAAGGAAAATGGTTGAATTGATCCTTCCCAAGGTCAATACAGTTCCCAGTTTGTTTCAAAGGACTAAAAAGAAAAGGAAGATAAAGGTTGATTCAAGATTGATAGTGGATTCAATTTCAAGGAATATGGTGTAGAAATATCACAACCGATTTTGGAGAGAGATGTGAATGAAGCTACGAAAGCTGATTTTGATGTAACTAGGGTTGACCTTGGACCATAGGATCCCTCTCCTTTATTGATAGAACAAAGTTTGATAAAGAAAAGGAAAATGGTTGAATTGATCCTTCCCAAGGTCAATACAGTTCCCAGTTTGTTTCAAAGGACTAAAAAGAAAAGGAAGATAAAGGTTGATTCAAGATTGATAGTGGATTCAATTTCAAGGAATATGGTGTAGAAATATCACAACCGATTTTGGAGAGAGATGTGAATGAAGCTACGAAAGCTGATTTTGATGTAACTAGGGTTGACCTTGGACCATAGGATCCCTCTCCTTTATTGATAGAACAAAGTTTGATAAAGAAAAGGAAAATGGTTGAATTGATCCTTCCCAAGGTCAATACAGTTCCCAGTTTGTTTCAAAGGACTAAAAAGAAAAGGAAGATAAAGGTTGATTCAAGATTGATAGTGGATTCAATTTCAAGGAATATGGTGTAGAAATATCACAACCGATTTTGGAGAGAGATGTGAATGAAGCTACGAAAGCTGATTTTGATGTAACTAGGGTTGACCTTGGACCTTCGACTCATGATGGCGATTTCCATAATTTTGAAGTAATTGCTGCAAAGCTGGTACAAAGAATAGAGAACTAGTAACATTAAAAGGATCAACTGAAGCAACAAGTGCCATCATGGATACAACCACTGTGCCATAGATGTAGATCATACATCCCTAGTCACATGCCTTGAGGGAGAGATTGAAAAAGGAGTCATAGAAAATATCCAAAAATATCAATCAAATGAGAAGTGGGTTGAAAGAGTCAAAGCAAACACTTTTAACTTCCTCAGAAAAGCCAAAGCAATTTACAATGAGGTAGGAATCAGGAAAGAAGTTGTTGAGAAAGAGCTCAAAAGTATTAGAAAAGAGGAAGCAGTTTGGAAGGAGATCCTTGAAGATCTCAAAGAAATGATAGAAACAGATGCCAATGTCCTTGTAGCTGAGAAGTTATTCCCAAATGTGGGAAAAAACGATTCAGAATCTTGGCTCCAAAGCATTGAAAGGAAATTGATTGTCAATAGTCAAGTTTCAACTAAACAAGAGAAGCTTGTGACGACTTGTTATCAGGTAAAGGCAAAGACTCAGAATGAGCTGCTCTCAACCTGTTCTAATATATCATCGATGGATGAAACGCAAACGATACAAAAAAATTCCTGGATATGGTTGACAAGAAGTTGTTTAATAAAGAAGTTTTCAATGAAGACACAATGGAAAGGTTAAGTGACATCTCTACAGCTTTGAAGACTTCTAATGCTCATTTGCTTGATGTGCAATATGAATTGGATGGTATTGTAAGAATTAGAGCATTTGGAAATTGAGGATGACTAATGTTGTCATCCCCAAGAACAAGTTAGTCGTTGCTGCCATCAAACTTTTTCGAGCATTCAAGGAAAAGTCTCCTCTTCATCAAAATCAAACTTTGGCTTGAAAACCACTTCATCAAAGATGCCATGAAGAAATGCAGAATAACAATGAACCAATTGTAATATATTTTGTATAGTTTTTGGGTTGAAATCATTACAAGTCATAATTCTAGTTGTTATTGTTGTAATATGACTTGTACATCTTCTTAATAAAAGTTAGAGTTTGGGCTTAATTTCTGTAAAAGTTAGGTAAATCCTAACTTGTTCCCAAAAAAGGTGGTTACGAAAAGTAGTTACCTAAGTAGGTATGCTAAGTGTATACCTAAGTTGTTATGCTAGGTTGTTATGGAAAGTGGTTATGGTAGTTAACCCAAGTGGTTATCCAACCTAAACCTATATATCTGCTTAAAGATGTTAAAAAGGTTTCCGTTCACATGAGATATTGTACACAGGACCTTGGACAATATTGTTCAAGAAAAGTAATAGAGAACAAAGTTTTGGATGTGCATTCAAATTGTTTCCTATGTGCAATTGTTGATGTGTCATGTGTCTCATTAATAATAATCTTTGTTTTCCTAAATGTCATATGTGAAAGAGATTAGTGACAAACATATCATGTTCTTGGTATCTTGGCTTGTATATATTGAAGTTCAGACGTTAGTTTACAGTCCCTGTTTAACGTTTTACTTTCTTCAGGCATTTCCAGGTTGAATACCCCAAAAATTCAAAATATATCTATCATACGAGGGAGCTGCTCTTCTCAAGCGTAGAGGAAAATTGGTGTGTTACAATGATCTCTCCAACTATTGTAAACATTTGTCATTGCTCGCAAGGCAAGTAGGGTCATTTTTGAATAAGCATTCACAGTGACAAATCTGTTTATCAACGAGTAAAGGTGACAGAGTTAGTGTTGCATGGCATTGTGGATTTAGAATAGATAGGTGATTCTAATGCCAGGAAGAGCATTCAGAGTTTTTTTCAGCTTGGGCTTGAGTATGATATCCTAGTTTAGTGGGAAACAAGTAGTAGTAGCATTAAGTTCAGCTGAGGCAAAGAGTACATAGCAGCTTCTACTAGTTGTGAGGTTATTTGAATTTGCAAGTTCATAGCATAAATCACTAATCAAATGTTGGGGCCAACCTTAGTACAATGATTATTAGAGTTGCATGAAGCTTTTTGAAAATTCTGTATCTCATGATTGCTCTAAGCATATAGATATTTGGTATCATTTTTCCATACACAAAGTTCAAATTGCAGCAGCAGTTTTTCACTTTATATCCTCAGATGAGCAGGTTGTGAACATTTTGACAAAACCTTTGTTAAAGGAAAGTTTGAGATTAAGAGCTAAGTTGGGTTTTGTGGAGAACAACATTCTTGTGAAGAGAGTGTTAGCTTTTGATTGCTTCGTTGCTGTTCTTTTCTAGTTGGCACAACGATTAGTCTTAAAATTGGGCATAGAACATCTAAGTTAGATTCTGGAATAGTCTCTTGAATTATAGTCCAAATGCCTCAAGAAATCAATCCTTGGCAAGAGGATAGAATGGAGTGGTTGCCTTCCTCTCTTCATCATGGAGCATAAAAAGATGAGAGGAAACATATTTGCACTGCTCGACACGTGAGAGTAATATTGGGGTGAGTTAAAGGACTTGTTAGAGGTGAGTGATGGTGGTAGGTCAGAGCATAGATTGATGAGGTAGATTTTGTACAACCCAATATAAGAAATCTTGGGCTATTATTATCTATAGGAGATACCATGATCTTTGTAATGTTGTAGGTGTGAGCAACATTTGGCCAACTATGAAGAGCTAAATGCATTCATACAAAGGTAAGGATGGTATGCACAAGGAGTAAGGGCATAAAGTTTTCATGAAGTATAATTATTTGGGATTAGGTACTTTCATCATAGTCATTTCTACCTTCTTAGGGACCTTCACTTGGTTACATCTTTTAATTTCAGATAAATAAAATATTTTTTCTTGAAGTAATTTGGTGGGATAAATTATTTTGTCCCGTTTAATTTATGTTCGAGATTTTCACCATAACCCTTTGTAATGGCTAGAGATTTTTCAGGATGCCATTGGACTAAATTAGTTATTATAAAATGACAAGACATTGGTATGTCATTATTGATATTGATGATTAAAGATTCATTGGAGAGATGAATGTACTATAATGTACTTAGTGTGTTATCAAGGTTAATTAGAATTATGGATTATGTTTGTTTTTAGGTATACATTTATGATTATGTGAATGTTGAAAGTGAGAAAATGACTCTGTATCCTTTGAGAACCCTAAATCAAGTTTTGTGTGTTAAATATTTGGATGATGGTAGACGAATAGAGTGAACTTGTATAATATACCATATCAAGGTCATCATGTTATAAACTGATAACCTTGCTATTGTCCTTGATACATGTATGATAGCACCTATGTTGATGTCTGGTAATCCATCTACTTCAAAAGATAAGGGGGATAAACAAGAATTTACAAACTATTTTTGTCATGTCATTGATATGATCCAAGCGCTAGTGTTGGAAGCATTGTTTTAGGATGATACTCTCTTGATTACCCTTAATTTGTGTCATGTTACTATATGAGGATATTTATGTCTGGGTTGAGTTAGAGAGAAATGTTAAATTGTGGTAATGGAACTATGTATGGTATTAAGGATATCGTGTTGCATTTGGTAGAATTTTTAGTAGCATAGGTTGTTTTTGAGATCCTTGATTGACTCCATAAATGAAGTTTTCTTTAGCTATCTTATGCATAACATGGGTATTATTCATGGCCAAGGCAAATATACACATGTTGTAAGACGTATGAGGTCACATGTAGTTACTTTGTGGCTTTGTTGATTTTTACGATTGAGGCATGATAATGGTCTGTATGAAGTTGACTTTATTTGATAGTCTTTGAGATTGAGTGGGTATTAATGTGAATTGAGTTAAATGTGTATACTTTTTCAATCTTGTTACTTTAAGCATTTGCATGGGATGTTAGACAATTATCATACATGCTGGCATTATCTGCTAGGATTATTAGCTGCCTAGGTTATTTTTGAGATACTTGAATGACTTCATAAATGAAGTCTTCTTTAGCTATCTTACGCATAATGTAGGTATTATTCATGGCTAAGGCAAAGAGACACACATGTTAAGACCTATGAGGTCGTATGTAGTTCCTTTGTGGCTGTGTTGATGTCTATGATTGAGACATGATAATGGTCTATATGAGCTTGATTTTTATTTGATAGGCTTTGAGATAAAGTGGGTATTAATGTCAATTGAGTTAAATGTATATACTTGTTCAACCTTGTTATATTTTGGGAGGTTAGACAATTATCATACATGTTGGCATTAATAAATGCAACATTTCATACCTAATGGTAGTCTAAAAGGAGTTGTAAAGAACCAATTTGAATACTTATTTATCCTAATGGGTCTATGCAAAGATTTGAACTAGTGAGTATGCTAGTTTTGTTAGTCATAAGGGTTAAATGATAAGGTTCACAATATGATTGTGCAATCAAAGATAAATTCTTGTTGGTAGGTAATAAACCTAGCCTTAGTGTTTAATAAGATGAACCTATAGGGGTTCTGGCATGTCTATGCTGAATCACAAATCATAATTGTGGATAGGTCTAAAATTGGAATTTTGGCACCCTTGAAGTTTCTTAGTACATATTTGCTAATGGGTGAACTTAATTGGGTTTCCTCTTACTATTAGACATTATTAATTGACGGGAATCTTAAAAAAAACCTTTTAAGGAAGGGTATGCAATAGTAAGTGATACAACTTGGACTTCATGGGACTTCAATCGTGTTTGGAAGTGGGTATGTAGGCGGTCCTTGGGTAAAGGATGTCTTTGGACCCAATTTAGTAGGGAAGGATTTAGGGAATCGTTGCCATGTCTATGCTGAATCACAAATCATAATTGTGGATAGGTCTAAAATTGGAATTTTGGCACCCTTGAAGTTTCTTAGTACATATTTGCTAATGGGTGAACTTAATTGGGTTTCCGCGTACTATTAGACATTATTAATTGATGGGAATCTTTAAAAAAACCTTTTAAGGAAGGGTATGCAATAGTAAGTGATACAACGTGGACTTCAATCGTGTTTGGAGGTGGGTATGTAGGCGGTCCTTGGGTAGAGAATGTCTTCGGACCCAATTTAGTAGGGAAGGATTTAGGGAATCGCTCCAAGATTTGGGGTTTCTAAACTTGATCATCCCTCTCTCTCTAGTGCGCTTCATCTAGAAGATGGAGTTTGATGGTGAACTCATCCTTTCAATTAACATCTCCCCAATATGTAGGTTTGAGATAATTAACATCTCCTGAATATGTAGGTTTGAGCTAATAAAAGACAATACATTATCATCAAGCTTATTTACTCAAAAGGTTTGTGGTGTTAGGCTTTCCAAAATCTACTCTAGTATTTCATGAACTTGTATGATCTTTTAGAATCATTGTTCTATTGGGTTGTCTTAATGTGAATATGTGAGAATGCTTCTAAAGTAAAATAATTGGAGTTTGTGTTAAACACAATAGTCTCGGGTTTTGTACTTGTGACAAGTATAGGAAGTTAGAGGTTAGGCTCAAGACTTAGTGAGGTCTATCTTGGCATAGGTTAGACTCAAGCCCCCAGTGAGATCTATTTTTCCAAGAAACAAGGGCATAATCGCATGATAAACTTTTCCATGACTTGGCTACCAATGAGTTATAGAAACCTAATAACTTGCATTTAATGGTGATGTTGAATTAAGCCATTGCGATTTATGTTGGCAAGAGACACTGCTCTTGATGGCTTGTATGTTGTCATTGATGACAACCATACATGATTCAGATGGTCACTTGTCACATTTTTGTGTTACCAAAGATTGATTGCAAATTTGGCTAAGTATGAAAAACAGGGATAGTGTACAAGTCACAATATATGGATTAGTATGGATAGGTACTATTGAGTTTTGGTCAGCGAACCTAGGGGGAGCTCCAGTAAGGTATCCCTTTATTCTGGCTTCACAATTGTTGATGATCTTAGATGATCGAGTTATGGTGCTTTGTGTAGCAGTTTCTTGATTCTTAGTGAAGAACAATGATTCAGTTCAGTGGATCATTAATCGATCCGATTGGATCGATTAATTGATCAGTTTACGAGTTTGAATTGGTGGAGCCGACATGGTAGATGAGACTAATGACATTGATCGAGGTTAGCATAACGTTTTGATGGAGGATTTGGCCGACACTTTATGTTCTCGAGGTTGACCAACGAAGATATTATTTTTGTAAATGGATATATAAGATCAAGTTTTTGTGATGATTTCATATTGCGATGGTTAGATATGTTATGGTTATATGTTGTATGTGCAAAGGATCTGTAATCAGTGGTTCAATTGACAATTGATTAGAGATTTTGTATTGTACTTGCATGGAATTGTATTGGCATATGTGATGCTATCTTTCAGTTAATCATTTTGGATTGTAGTCCAATACATTTTGTAAAGCAATGAGCTTTCCTAAGGGTTGTAGCCCCCTTTGTAATTGAGCAATGAGCTCTAGGCAGTGTGCCTAAATGCATGTGCATCCCCCTTTTGTTCTCAAACCTTTAACCGGACTATTACTTCTATGGAGTAATTATTTGTGGGTTCCATCCCCACCGTGGTTTTTCCCCTAATAGGCTAATAGGGTTTCCAGGCAAAAATCATGGTGTTATGTTGTTGTGGATGTTTGCTTTATGTTTCTGTTGTTTACTTTCAATTGCATTTGTTTTATGGTTGAGAAATCAAATTAATAAGGTTAAAAGTTTTAGAACACTGATTCACCCCCCCGCCCCCCAGTGTTTCTCAATACCAACAATTTGATGGTGTGAACAACTCTTAGAATGGATGGTTTGCTTTCTCTAACTATGTACATGGATTTGTGTTGAATTAGGAATTGGGATGGAATTCCTTATGACAACTTTTGCTAACTAGGGCATTATTAGTATGGTGTTTTGCCTCTAAATATTGTATGGTGTTTTACCCCCAACAATTTGATGGTGTGAACAACTCTTAGAATGGATGGTTTTCTTTCTCTAACTATGTACATGGATCTTTGTTGAATTAGGAATTGGGATGGAATTCCTTATGACAACTTTTGCTAACTAGGGCATTATTAGTATGGTGTTTTGCCTCTAAATATTGTATGGTGTTTTACCCCTAAATATTTTTGGTGGATAATTGTGTGCTAATCTTTATGATTGGTAGGTTTAAACCTTTTGTCTAACAAATAATATGTTTTTGAATAACAATTGAATGGAGAGAATGAACTTTGATTACTTTATGAGTTTGTATTGGTTTATGTTTGTGTTGGGATAGAGACCAACTCATGTGACTTCAATATCCATTGGTATCTTGGATTTTGACCACAAGACCTATGGGACCTTTGCATAGTTTAATGGATCCCTTTTGGGTAATGTGATCGGGCTGATTGAACTAGGGTGTAAACCCTTATGACCATATGTTTTAGATCATTTTTTTGTGCTGTTTAATGTTAGAATGTTGATTTGAGATCGATATAGGAGTTGACTTCTCGACATCACAACTAGGGTTAACCAAGGGACTCTATGAGGGCATAGGTAGAGAATAATTATACTCTTAGCATATCTTGTTCCACCCATCTTGAGATGGTCATTTAAATTGTTAAACCTATGACCCACTTATAAATAAGCTTATCATCGCTCTAACATGATAAGAGTTAGTGAGTATGCTCGACTGATATAAGTATTGAGTCGTGTCATAGGGTTAGCTAGGTTTCAGTAGTGGCATGCAAGTGATAGATGCTAGAAGCTACCCATCTCAAGAGTTGAGTATATAATTGATTGTATCAAGCTGTATCATTGGGTTAGCTGACTTCCATCAGTAGCATGTAAGTGATAGATGCTAGGAGCTACCCAATTTCATAGGGTTAGTTGGCTTTCACTTATAGCATGTTGGTGATAGATGCTAGAAGGTATCCGTCTCAAGAGTTGAGTATATCATTGATGTATAAAAAAGAATGCACGTGCTTTTAGTGTAGTATCTACCTGAGGTATGGTTTTCAAGTTTTTGATTATTAAATAAGTCCAAGTGGTCGATAGTATAGGCACTAGTCTTGGATTTTGTGGTAAAATCATAAGACATATCGATTATGTAAGTTATCTAGTTCTATGATGACATAGATGATTAATGTGCTTGGAAATCTTATTAATGACTAGTTATATTCTGTGTTGTTACACTTGTACCCTTGAAGTGACAAAAATAAGTATTATTGGATGCTTGTCTTGTCATCATAAGTGGAATTGTTTTCATAAAATGGATGGGACCCACGGTGTCATAGGGGAAGCACCATCATTCCTCTTTCCGGTTGGAATGCATTTGAGGGATTATTTGTTAGTGAACCAACTAAAGGTATGCTGCGTGTAGTAAGATGCAACCATTTTGCTAGCTAGTCACGTTTTGTATATGTAATGTTTGTATGAGCTAGTCACTATGTTACATGTGATGTTTAAGTTATTTGTATAATGTGTACATGAGTTAACCATATTTTGTAGATATGATGTATGCACAAAGTAGTCACATTATGTATAAGTGATGTACACATAAGTTCATTGTGTACACATGTTCTCATGTATATGTGTATGTATAAGTTGGTCACTATTTGGTTTTGTGTACTGGTGCATTGATGGCTTGGAACTAACATTTGATTAGAATGCGTTGGCTACTATACTATTGTATGTGAATTGAACTACAATTAATGGTTGAGCTTGAAGATCTCATCCCAATGGTGTGGATGAAGTCTTCCTATCAAGGTATGTGATTTACAGTACCTCCATTTCCCAAAAAGGGATATGTAGGTAGGACAATCTCAAATGAACCCTCAAAGATTAGGTTTGGGTCTAGGGATTTGTAATGTTATGTGAGCTTATTTTATTAAAGCAATATTGTACATTTCTTCTCTAGGCTACTGCCCTCGCTATGGTTGAGTAAGGTTATGAAACTAGCTCCTCTAATTTGGACAAAGTTGTTAGATCAATCAAGATGATATAAGGTGTAATGAGATTCAAAATAAATAAAAAGTGGTTGTAACTAGGGGTGGTTATGAGAGGAGTGTTCAACCTAAAGGTGTCTTCAGCCTGTTGTGGAGTCTAATTGCACAGAAAGGAAGAAAGCATATCAGAAATAGATCAAATTTCCATTTTTGTAAAGTTACCAGACCAAAGACCAAGTTTTTTGGGCATGATCCAGAATTTATACTTCAATGCAGATGTCCTCAATCAATTATCAGAATTTAAAATGAGTCTTGAACTCACCAATCACTTATTTGAGCTGTTGTTTGACAGTTTTTTCAAGTCTAATTTTGAATCTGCAGTATTCAATCAACATAAACAGTTCAGGTATCTTATGTATCTATTTCCTATGTTCCTCTAATTTGGACGAAGTTGTTAGATCAATCAAGATGATATTGAAGGAGTAATGAAATTCAAAATAAATAAAAAGTGGTTATAACTAGGGGTGGTTATGAGAGGAGTGTTCAACCTAAAGGTGTCTTCAGCATTTTGTGGAGTCTAATTGCACAGAAAGGAAGAAAGCATATCAGAAATAGTTCAAATTTCTATTTTTTGTTAAGTTACCAGGCCAAAGACCTAGTTTTTTGGGCATGATCCAGAATTTATACTTGAATGCAGATGTCCACAATCAGTTATCAGAATTTAAAACCAGTCTTGAACTCATCAATCACTTATTTGAGCTGTTGTTTGACAGTTTATTCAAGTCTAATTTTGAATCTGCATTATTCAATCAACATAAACAGTTCAGGTATCTTATGTATCTATTTCCTATGTTTGTGCTATGCTATACTTTTTTTGGTATCTGGTCCGTGTAACTATCATTGGAACTTCATTACACCAAGAGACATAACTACAGTGGCAGCGCAGGGTAGAGTGTAATGGCACGAGTGTTTTAATAAAATAATATTAAATAAAATAATTTTATAACCAACAAAGTAAATACTATTAACAATTAAGAGATATGTAACATGGTAAAAAAAAAGTAAAATCTAATTTTTGAGTAGTATTTTAATACATCCAAGATAATATTTTTTAAATTATTTTTAAGGTTAAAATAGTAAAATCTAAAGTATAACTTATAAAAATAATTGCTTTTCTATTTTATTAATTATATATTATCTTTTAAAGAATGGTTTACATATATTTAATTTGTTGAGAAATTAGTCTTATTTTTTCTTAAATCGCCAAGAGACATAACTACAGTGGCAGCGCAGGGTAGAGTGTAATGGCATGAGTGTTTTAATAAAATAATATTAAATAAAATAATTTTATAACCAACAAAGTAAATACTATTAACAATTAAGAGATATGTAACATGGTAAAAAAAAAAGTAAAATCTAATTTTTGAATAGTATTTTAATACATCCAAGATAATATTTTTTAAATTATTTTTAAGGTTAAAATAGTAAAATCTAAAGTATAACTTATAAAAATAATTGCTTTTCTATTTTATTAATTAGATATTATGTTTTAAAGAATGGTTTACATATATTTAATTTGTTGAGAAATTAGTCTTATTTTTTCTTAGTAATCAGATTAAATTCTACATTTGTGTGATATAAAACTTTTATAAAGTGAGTATGAGTATTATTTAATTTATAATACTGGCATAGATATCTTAAATACATTGAGATGTTAAAATTGTTATTGAGAATAAATAAGCATCTTACATTCTAAAATCTCTCAGCATCTTTTAGATAGTTGTATTTAAGATATCTATACTAGTAGATAACTTAAGCTGTTTCTTGTATCCGGGTTAAGGTTTATTTCAACTTCTAGGTTCATTTGTGATCTATCCATCAGTCTTTTGAAGAGCTGATCCCTGCAAGCATGCAATTACTGTGAAGATGATGCCCTGTATTACAAGGGAGTGACCATATGTCATGATTTTTTTCTGTAATCATTACAGTCGTGGTGGATGCTTTTGCATCCACTAACATCTTGGTTTATAGTGTATAAGTGGCTTTCAGATTTTAATAGATGTCAAAATTTCAAATGTTTTTACCAGGAATGATTACGAGATGTTATTGGCGCTTGATGATGACAACAGTAATTGGAAGAGTGCATCACAACGGCATATAGACTGCTTACCCATATCAACTGTACAGGTGAATTCGATTCCCTCATTATTAAAGGAAACTGGTTATCAAATACTATTTTGCTTTACTTGTCTTTGAGTTTAGCTGAGAATGTCCTGTTGCATTACAGAAGGATATTTCAGATGAAGTCTGTTCCATTTGCTTGGAGATGCCAAACCTTGGAGAGGTTATTCGGCATTTATTATGCATGCACAAATTTCATAAAGAGGTAAAAGTTAAATTGTAATTTTGTATCTTCTTTCTCATTAAGCTTAGTTACTGATTCGGGTTCGGGGACGGATTCAGGTTCGCGAATCCGGTTTGTGGATTCGTGAAATTTTTTTTTCCCATTTTGGATTCGTGAGTGTGTGTGTGTGTGTGTGTGTGTATATATATATATATCCAAAAATATAAGAGAAATATACATAATTCTAAAACTAAATCATTTCATACTATGAATCTATGATGCTTGATCATTAAAATTTCAAATAGCATACTTGATCATTGATCTATGATTCTATGTTGGCGATTCTAAAGAAAATCAGCACATTGAATTACTGAATTACAAAATGACAATTCAAAATGAAAGTATTGTTCATTAAAGTTTGAGACATGATTCAATGTTCAATAGTTCATCAATCAAATGGATTATCAAAAAAATCTGTATCAATGGGTTATAAGCAAAAAAAAGAATATAAAAATGTGTTTTAAAAGTCATTGTTTGACTTTTCTGCCTCCTACACCCGCTGGTCCTTGAGGATTCGCGTGGATTCGCGCGAGATCCTCAAGGATCCGCCCGGATTCGTGCTGGATTCGTGACGGATCCGGGCAGGGTCCTTCCAAATGCCTGTGGATCCGTCCGGATCCGCGGCTCACGGATCCGGACGGATCCACAGGCATTTGGAAGGACCCTGCCTGGATCCGTCACGAATCCAGCACGAATCCGGACCCGGATCAGACCCGGACCCGGATCCGGGCCTGTCCAGGCGAATCCGGTAACTAAGTCATTAAGAGATTGTATCTGCTTTTGTATTGAAGGCTACAAGTTTTCATGTTCTCAGTAGCGTCAGAAGTTTGTTTTGAGACTAATGAGGTAATTTCTTATAGCCATGTTTATTTAGATGACTTTCTGTTACTTTGTTGTTTACTTCTTGGCATGGTTGATTGCAGTGCATTGATCCCTGGCTTGCAAAACAAGCATCTTGCCCTATATGCAAGTTATCAATTTAAATACATCAACTGTTTAGGAGACAGTTACCTTGACATCCGCAGCTGCACTTCATTTACAGAAGCATTTCTGACTTGATGATCAGGAGATATCAGCCACCGATGCTAATGAGACTGATAAGCACTCTTTTCAAATTATTTTGTAGTAATGTGGCCATTTGTATCTTTGGCACAGCCTGATGGCATCTCACATACTGCTATCTATTCTATTTATTTCTTCATTAGTCTACTCGTTTATTACTTTTAATCCAAATTGCTCATTTGCTCCAATGCTTTTAACCTCTGGTCTGTACGGTAATATTTAATATTGTTCACATATATTTAATAATTTAGTGTTTTGTAAGAGACAGCCGTCCTTGGTTTGTAAATTGTAATTCAATTTCAAATGAGACAAATATGAAACAACCACATTGAATATTTTTAAGTGTAGAAATCAGTGTTCCATTACTCGTTGCGGGCAGTCCGAGTTTTAACTACCCGTGGGCTGAGCACTGCTGGACAGGTTTTCATGACCCACCAGCATGACCCGCCAGGTCCATGGTCCATGATCTGTGCTGCGGCAGGCTCGGCTGGGTTAATAAAAAACAAAAAAAAGCACTTTTTAACCTCTTTTTTTTTTTGACATATGCTTTGTATATTGTCCTAAAAGATATTCTATTTTCTTGTTATGAGAAGAAGAGAGGAAAAGTGAGAGAGAGGAAGAAAAACAAGAGGTCATAGTTTTGCAACCGGCAGGGAAGAAGAACATCAAGGAGTCCACAAAATCACATTGGGGAGGCATAGGTTTGCATTGAGAGCATCAAGGAGCTCATAGCAGCTGTTCCAAGACATCAACTCATTTGAAAGAGGTAAGTGTTAAATTTTGTAGATTTTGTTGATTTTTTTTTGTGTTTATGGTTTCTATTTTTTTAATTTTTTTTTTAAGTCTGTGCCTACAACCCCAAAACCCCAAATCTTCAAAAACTTGCCATTCGTATTTTGAGTCAGCTATGCAACGCTTCTGGATGTGAGCGTAAATTGGTCCATGTTCAAGCACATCCACTCAAAGAGGCGTAATAGATTGTCTGTGGAGAGGTTGAATGATCTTGTCTTCGTTCATTACAACCTTCGTCTTAGGACCAGACAGATTTTGGACACTGACTCCTCTCCAATCACTCTAGCAAAGCTCGATCCAGAGTCCGAGTGGCTCACTGAGTCTACCTATCCTATCTTCACTGAGGAGGACCATGAGTGGGTTGACTAGGCAGACAAAGAGGCCGAGGCTGTGGCTATGGCACAATTAGCTGCCTGTGCAGCTGATGTTGATCAGAGTGGCACCTCACAGGCATAGACTATGGCTTGCCAGTCATCTAGGACCTTCCTCAGACGCATTTGTAGGAGGCAGACAAACTACTCTGAGGTTGAGGCTCATCTAGAGCTAGGGCTTGAGCCATAGACTTGTTTTTGTTTACACATGTTTGGGAACATTTGATGTCATGGATTTCATGGATTTTATATACATTTGACAATATTTATAATTTTGCATATCTATGTTTTCTATTTCCTTCAGCTACAACTTACGTTTGTACTTATGTGATGGATGTATGTGATCAAATTAGCTTCTATTTGATGATGTTATAGTGTCTTTAAGCTTTATTCAATAATGGGTGTGTGAAACAAGTTTTAAATTGTAAAAAATCTTTGTTTTTTCATTTTGCCGAGTCATAGCCAAGTTGCGAGTCACGTGTCGAGTCGACCTTGCTGAGTCATAGGCGAGTCTGAGTCATGGAACTCTGGTAGAAATTGACAACTATATTCAAGAACAAACTATCCACCTCGTGATGTGGCCGTTGTACAGATGTATGTCCAGATTATTGCAGAGAAATGCAGATTGTGTAATTTTCAAATCTGTAATATAGTTTCTGAAATCTTTGGTTGATGCTTGTCCAGAAAATATCTAATAATATCTACTGGTTGTACATTACAGCCATTTTCCTCTCAAGTAGTATTTCTTCAAATTTGACATTACTTCACACTGTCGGCTACTTTTTAATTGAGTCATTTTTTAATCTTTCCCAAGAAAAATGCTATAGAGAAGGAGATTATATAGCAGTCTCATTTATGCTAACATCTTAAATTATTTTAATATTTTTTAATTGTCTTACAATTTTGTTGAAGGTAGTCAATATTATTGACTTGGTAGGTAATTATTAATTTTGTATTACAGTGGTCCCCCCTTTCCATATGAGTAATGTTTGGTGCATCTGTAATTTGTATTGTATATCAGAACACGTGTTAACCTTCCTGCAATGCATTATAATTTTAACTTTTTAAGTTCCTGTGAGAGCCTGGTATAACCATAGGAAATATTAACTTATTTCTGTAATATGACTGGGACATTGTATCATTGAACTTTCATTTGCGGCTACATTTTCCATATTTTTGTTGTTTGTTTATAGACAATCCTTTCTATTGAAATGATCAGTCTTTGCTGTTGATTGTGGTTAACATTTGGATCCACTCACCTGTCACAACTGATGACAAAAAATAAACTTTCCTTTTTGTTGTTGGTAAAACTAAATTACCCCTATACATGGTAAGCATTATTTTTATTATGCTAAAAGGAGGTCTCTCAATTGACTCAAGCTTATTAAAAGAGTCCACAAACTTACACAGTTGAAGTGGTATCTCCACATAAAAGAAATCATAGAACTATAGCATCTTACAGATTAATTTTCTATTGCATGATCACATCAAGAATAGGTGGCATAGTGTCGTAACAGGTCTTTTAAAAATTTATCTGCCATTGAATCAATCGTGACAAGACTATTTTAGTAAGTTATCTGCATACAAATCAATCACGACTACTCTATTTTAACCAGTTAGGAATTAATCCATGTGAACCCCTGTTATCATGTTACATCATCACTGGCTTTTGTAGTAAGGCCAGTTTCTAACGGACATCTTGTTGGTTTTCTTTTGAACATTTGCATCTAGCTTTCATAGACAGCCTGGAAGCCATTCAGCATTTTCTGTGTTATAACAACTGCTAAAATGTGTGAAAAGGTGTTTTATATAGAACAGCGATCTTCAAGTTGTCCTGAATTGAATGCTAGATGATCCTAACTACTGCGTTTACCAGTGAAACATGGGGATGCATCTGCCTCCATTTTCCTGCCCTCTCTGGGATGCTGGGACGTGGCAGAGACATTCCACCCACTGAACTGCCACCGCCGCCGAGACATCAGGGACAGTGAGACATCCATGGGATGTCTTGGGGACTCCCAAGAGTCCTTTGACCGTCCTGGGTATGCCTAGGAGTCTCCCATACCTGCCCCTTGATCCCATTGGGAACTCTGTCCCTGGACCTGACACGGGGCACTATCCCTTGACCCCAAACCTCCACCCATCATTCTTTTTGTTTATGCAATCATTTCCATGTTTTAAATATTTATTAGCTTAAAACTTTAAGCTTCACTTAGTATGCCAAAGTTTCATTTGCAATTTTTCTTTTTGTTTATGCAATCATTTCCATGTTTTTAATATTTATTAGCTTAAAACTTTAAGCTTCACTTAGTATGCCAAAGTTTCATTTGCAATTTTTATTCTTTGCTCCCAAAGTTCCAAAACTCAACCCACCACTGTTAATGTTCCAATTTCAATGCAATCATTTTCATGTTTATTAGTGTAAGCTTTCAATAGTGTGAGAAAGTTTCATTTACTGTTCTTATACTTATTCCTTACACATCTTTTTATAACTATTTTTTCAAGTACTATATGTATTTGCGCCACCCACCTCATAGTTGCCCCCTCGTCATCCTCAAACTTAGGCCTTACCCCACCAAAAAAACTGTCCCCGTGTGGAAACTTGGTGGAACATTGGTATTTTCAAATCATCTTGGCTACAACCAAGTTCTAGGAAAAACGCTTATTTTTTATAGGTACCACAAGTAGTAACTGTTGTTTCTATCTTGAAAGGAAAAAAGAATTTACTTGCCAAACTGAAAGTAGTCAAATACAATCATTGGATCTAACTACACTTTCCTACTTCCCTTATCTGAGCTTCTTACAAATCTGTATCTATACAGTATGAGCTCTAGAGGAGAAAAATCTTAAACTTGGGACATCAAACTAATCCCAGTTATTATCTTTGAAAGGAAGTAGCATCATATGGTCTAAAATCTTTCCTGAACAAGTACGACAACCACACAAGGACCTTGAAAAAGCTCTCCTAAACATCACAAGCCTTTTGACAACAGCTTCATCAAAGTTTTGAAGCTGGAAAACTTTGTTAGTTCCCTTTTGCTAGAAAAAATTATTAAAAGAAATGCCTCATTTCTAGGCATGCTGTATCTTGATAGAAATGAGTTGTTTGTGCTGGCTAACAATTTACCTGAGGTCAAATGGTTTGTCAGATGGTTTGTAATCAACAAAAGTACTTACAAGTCAAAATAGAAAGCTGAGAATGTTCAGAAGTCTAAATGGGCTTGATTCATCACCGACAAACTCAAGGCCTTAAATTTTTTCTATAAAATCATGTGAGGAAATGGAAAATTGGTGAGTTTGAACTTAAAATTCTTCTCTTCTAGAATTGAGACTCACCTAATATGATTATACTCGTTTTGATTCAATTGTGAATGCAAGAAACCAAACCAAAAATTCACTTTTGTATGTCTGAAGCTTAGAGACTTCCAAGAACGACGTGTATCATAACTGCAGTTAAAGAACAGAAACATAAAATAATAAAGCTTAACAAAACAACGAGGTACAATCATGAGAAATTAGCAACACAAACAACTACAAAAGAAAATCAGTTAACAAAGGGGAAAAACAAATCTCCACAAATGGCCAATTTAAAGTCGGGCTGTTATGAAGCCAAATTGTTCCAAAGATTTGAGTACCATCAAACTTTTTATCCTTAATGTTAAAACCCTCGCATTCAAATCTCCTTTGGAAGAACTAGGAAGGATCCAAAGGGTCACATGCAGTCCTAACTCTCAACTATAATATCTCTCTTTGTACTTTTGTCAAAGGGGTTTACACCATAGCTCTGTAAGTGTATCCTTATAGGTGGTTTTGCAAGCATTATCAATAGTCGACACATGCTTTGTTTTTTTGCCAAATGAAATTGTAAAAACCACCCTTCGGTTACTATTTTTTTAAAAAAAATTGATTCACAACTACAAAATCAACCATTGCCAATGGCAATTGCTTCAACTCACCACTTATATGCTTACATTCAAAAGTGGTAGGCTCCCAATGTAAGGGTCATCCTTAGACCCAAACTTAAACATACACCATAGCTTTATGGTCTTCAATGTTTCCATGGAAGTGGTTTTGCAAACATTATCAATAATCAACACTTGCTTTTTTTTTCGCCAAATGAAATTGTAAAAACAACCCTTATGTTCCTTTTTTTTTTCTTAATTCGATTCACAATAACTACAAAATCAACCATTGCCATGACAATCGCTTCAAGTAACCACTCATATGCTTACATTCAAAAGTAGTAAGCTCCCAATGCAAGCACCATCTTTAGATCCAAACTTAAACATGGATGGTTCATTCGCGATGACTCGGTCTATGTATCCCCTTGGATTTATAGCTCAGACACCAATGATAGTGAGACTTCATCCTCTTCTTTTGTGTGAGGTCTTGTCTCCTTTCAAAATAAAAATGGTTAATTAAGTTAAAGATTTTAAATTAGTTTGGTTACATTAGAATCATAACAAAATATCTTATGAAGCGTTGGTTCCATATCAATCATTATCATACGAACACACACACAAATATGTATTATGGTTCATGTCATCCCATGATTCCAAGTTCATATAGTGATCAGTTCAACCATACATTATGTGTACATAGGGTGACTAGTCCATACAAACATCACAAATGCAATAGTGATTACTCATACACCCATCATAGGTATAATAGTAATTAGCTCATTTACACATCACAAGTATAATAGTGATTAGTTTTAGCAAACATCACACATCTAGTGTAAACGATCCACACATACATTAGGGGTCCGTTTGGGTGCTGGAATACCAAATGCTGGATATAGTCAATTTTGGAAGATACAAATCCTGAAAATGATTTCCGGAATATGGGCTGACTCGTTTGGTTCACCCGGAAGATGACTGAGAAGATGCATAAGGAATTTTAATTATTTATTTTAATTTCTTTGAATATGGTGTGTATATGTTTGTATATGTACATATATGCACATGTGTATATATACACATACACACATGTGTATATGTATATACATGTGTGTATATACACACACACATGTGTGTGTATACACACATACACACACATACACACACATACACACATATACACATACACACATATACACATATACACATATACACATATACACGTGTACATATATACACAAATACACATGTGTGTGTATATACATATACACACATTTGTGTATATATACACACACGTGTGTATATATACACATATGTATATACACACATGTATGTATATACACATGTATATATACACATCCTTATAGCAATATAATATACATCCTTATAGTCCGGATCCCATGAAATATTAAATTTGGTTTTATAAAAATTGGAATTGGAATTCGAAATTCCAATTCCACCTATTTGAGTGGAAGATGCAAATGCCCATTTTGGAGCAAAATTGGAATTTCGAAATTCCAATTCCAATTTTTTGGATGGACACAAAAATGGAATTGACATTATTTGGAATTAGATAATGCCAAATTCGAGCCCCCAAACGGGCTCTAGATGTTTAGATTAAAAAAAAGTGACATGATGGAACTAGATGCAACCTACTACATGCATCACCCCACACTTGGTTTATGAATGCATAGGCTCATAGCTATATCTTTTTGTCCCATCCTTTTTTAAATCCATCACCATATATGATGACAATCAAACACCTCATATTGTTTGATGTTACCATTGACAATACTACTTAATGTTATCACTGGCAAGGGCATCAATACAACAATGTGCATGGTATGTGAGGCCATTTACACAATCGCATGGTGAGTTACTAACATATACATGAAGAATGATACATATACAATGAGTGACTAACATCTACCCTTTCAGGGCATCCTAGCTAGAAAAGGAATGGTTGTGCGTCACATACCACTTTGTGAGTCTTATTCTTTCCTTCAATCCTTTGCAATAGCTATGATGATGATAGACATCACATACTATTTGCGATCATCATTAGATAGGCAGTGTAATGAACACATCATGTAAGATCATTTATAATATTCCCACATCCTGCATACCATTGATTCACCAATTCGGTGGATTTGAAAGTCTATTGCCCCTAGGCCATTGGTGACAAGTCTATCCTCCTAAGGATTAGCATATGACATATACCACCTTGTGGACTTGGTGATATTGTCAACTAGCCCCTTCATAGCATGGGTAGAAGATGACATTAATCACAATCGTACTATAGGTGACTACCTTTTCTCAACATAATAGCTAGTTTCAATTTTTTTTATTTCTAACATATGGGAATATTAGGATTACATACACGTCTATACATCATAAGGGTTCACAAGTGCTAGTCAAGTGGACCTAGATATGTATATCACGATCAAGTGATTTATGAACCTATGCATAGTCCTATAGATCTAGGGCTGAATTTTACAAACACGTGAGAATCAGATTGAACCCACTTGATATATCCTCTACTTTAACACCTACACAAACAAATATCGACTTGTAAAGTAATGAAATATACCAACTTCATTCAAATGGTTATTCAAAACACACCATTTCAAAACACATTCTTTATTGTTAGATATGAGGACAAAATATTCAACTTTACTAAAAAATACTTATAGCTTTTTCCTACAAATGGTATAGACGATCTCAAGGAATGTCATCTTAAGCTTAACCTAAAATCAAGGAAATAACCACAAGTGAACCATCTATTGCCAATAATAATACCTTTGTTTATTTTATTAAATTCTATTAACCGAGTTTTAGATTATTAGATATCAATTATGAAGTTTCCTTCTCTCGTTCATAACCATCTAATACAAGTTTCAGCCTCAAAATAAAGTATACTAAAGAGGGAAGTTCAAACAAGTTTAGGAACAACTCCACACCTTATATTTATCTCTTGAAACCATCTCCTATGGACTTGTGGTCGCATGAGCATCTTTCATCTAAAAACTACCTACATACATACTTCCAAACATGATCAATGTTACTTGTAGTTCAACTCACAAGGTCTCTCTCAAAGAGTGTACACTTACAATTTCTACATAAAACCCCTCATCCAATCAATAGATAAAAATAATATTATTTTTCATCTAAGGGGGGTTAATTAAACCTTAACAAACTAATATTATTTTTTACTTGTAAACACACCAAGGTTATATGTATGTTAAAATTGTCTCATGCTAGAGAATGATGATTAGCTATATTTTCTCAATAATACTATTATCCAATGTATATCTCTTCGAGAATGGAGATCTAAACATACTTGGGTACAAAGTTTCTAGGCATCCAAACTCAACTTAAGACTAAAATAATGGTAAAGAGCGTACATGATGGAAATAGGGCAATAGCCAACTAAGAGGGGAGGGGGAGGGGGGTGAATCAATTGTCCCAAAACTTATGCAATTCACAAAGTTAAAACCTTAAACCATAGATATAATTATTAAACATGCAAGCACAGACCCACAACACATTAGGAACATATAACACCAAGATTTTTTTGTGTGGAAACCTAGTTAAGGGAAAAACCACGACGGAGATGAACACACAAGATAAGTATGCCCTATTAAAAGTATTATACCTTGTTATGAGTATTACAATGGTAATGCACATGCATTCAGGCATACTGCCTAGAACTCATTGCTCAAATGAGAAAGGATTACTGCCTAGAGAAGGCTCACTGCTTTACAAAAAAATAGGATTACATCCATAGTTCATGAACTATATAATAACATCTTGATCATGCCTAGAACAGTTCTATTGAAGCACAAGTACAAATTTCTTTTCCACGTCAGATCTCATGGCCTTCAAAAGACATATTCAATATTCACACGTCTTTATCTCATCAATTCATCCACACACACATGCACCCAATCCACAAATGAATATAATTACATTTATACAAATCATCAACCTTGGAAAAATAAACAAGGTCGACTCAACAATCTCCACCTAAATATTAAAAATATAATCTCTCTCAATTACAAATATTTAATGCAAACCATAAAATGTCAAAAAAGATATGGCACATACCAAAATCTTCATCCTCGAACATGGAACACTTTCAATAATTACACCTCGAACATTTGCAACATGCTAGAATCAACTGGTCGACCAAGAACATGAACTTGCCAACAGAAATCACCAAATGTGGGCACAATTCCCAATGTAAACTAGCAACCCAAGAAGCACATGATCTAGAAACATCCACAAGCATCATGAATTACCATAGAAACATCCACGTCAACTCAAATTTTGGAATCATCAGCATCATTATACCAAACCTCGAGAACACCACCAACAACAACTGTCATCTTGGAAAAATAGCTTGGGGGCCTCCAAATCACGAACCACTTGAATTGAGGACACACATCAATGTCCCAAACATGCCACTAGATCCACAAAACATGATATTAAAATGCAGAGCAATGTAGATCAAAATATTGTCACTCTATCACCTCTAAACAATTGAAAAACTAGTCACAACACAGATACCCACAACTTACTCAAATCTTCATGCGAACCTCTGAAACTTGAACTGAATCAACTACACACAACCCTCTAACAAACTCATACATCCACAAACTCTGATATTCAACACACATGTGACATAGAACCAATGAACTCACTGAACTTCACTGCAACACTCTCACAAATAGAGAAATATGTTGACAACAATGACAATGCACCTCCCAAATATGTGACAATACATCTCTTAAGAACATATTTGTATATTATTTTAACAATCTCCCTCTTTGGCATTGATGATACCATATGATGTGAAAAATAACCAATGTCAAAGAAATCAACAATCTCCCCATATGTGTTTGGCCTCTACTCGGGGCTTGTGGATTCAGACTCTGGATTATGAAGGTATTCCTTTCCGTTGTAGGAAATGTCATTTGACTGGTCATGTGGTTGCTCGATGTGTTACTGAGAAGGTAAAATCGAAACGAGTGCCTTCTTGGTGGTCGGGTGTCTCTGCTGAGCATTACACTGAATAAAACTTCTGCTGCGGTTAGTGAGCAGGTTGTGGATTCTTCTCAAGAGGTTCTTGCTTCTGAGGAATGTGGTGCTGGGATGGGTGAGGTTTTGGCTCCGCCTGATTTGGCTGCTCTTGCAGATTCTGATGTTGCTTTGACTGTTGTTGCTGTCCAAACTGTGGACTTTACTGTCCAGCCTGCTGCTGCTGTCCAGACTGTGGACTTTACTGTCCAGCCTGCTACTGCTGTCTAGACTGATGATGCTCTAGCTGCTACTGATTTATAGACTGCTGACCTTGCTATCCAGACTATTTTTGCTGTGGTCTCGCCCAAACCGGTTACTCCTAGGGAGAATGTGTTGTTTGGGGCCAATTTTTCTCTGGTCATCCATTCTTCTATTTCCTCAAGGGTTTGGTTGAATGATGCTGCTAATTTGGAGGACAGTTGGACAAGTGTGAAAGGAAAGAAACCAAAGCCATTCGTTCCTCCTTTGGATATGCATCTTCGGTCCTACAAGGGTGGCTCTAAATTTAAATCGTAAGGTCCCTTGTCGTGGACTGTTGTTTGTTTGTGGGGGTTTTTTGTTGGTTGATCCCTCTGTTGTGTTGGTGGTCTCCACTGTTGTATCTAAGCCTTTTATTGCTATATCCTTTGAGTTTTTGTACAAGGTTTCAAGTCCTTTCAAAACCTGATTTTACTTAATCAAAACAATCTCCCCATACAACTTTGCACTCAACTCTTCATGACTCTCTCTCCTAATATTTCACAAGTTTTTCACATGAATCTCTCTCCCCCTTTGACATCAATGGAAAAGCACATATTTTCAAAACACTAAATCTCTCTCCCTATATCTAACTCTCAAAACACAAGATCGACTACTCTCTTTGAGTAATATCCACCACTCATCAATCTGGACGACAAGATATGTCTTTAAATGCACCAAACTGATGCATGCCAATACCCCTTAATTCTGATCAAGAGGGGCGAGACTAATTATTCCCCCTGAGTAGTAGTCACCACTCATCAATCCAAATTACCACAATATATGCATGTAAATTCACTAGACTGATGCGTACCAATGCACCTTAGTTTTGATTAGGAGGGGAAATCTCCCCTAGCTTCCCTCTAAGATGCTCAAAAGTGTCCTTAGGCAAAGGCTTCATCAAAATATCCACAATTTGTTCCTTAGTAGGCACATACTCCAATCTGATTTCTTTCTCATTAACCTTCTCTCTCAAAAAGTGAAACTTGATTGATATGTATTTAGTATTTGAATGGAGCACTAGATTCTTAGAAATATTAATAACACTTGAATTGTCATAGTAGATAGTAATAAGTTCATCATATACAACTCTAATATCCTTCAATGTCTTCTTCATCCATACAACTTGAGTATAATTGATTGCAACAACAACATATTCTGCCTCTGTAGTAGATTGTGAAGTATAATTCTTCTTTTTTCTCAACCATGAAACCAATCTTCTTCCCAATAAAGATGCACCACCATTAGTACTCTTCTTGTCATGCACATTTCCTGCCCAATCAACATCAATAAAGGCACTCAAAGTAAAATCATCATCTTTCGGATACCAGACCATAATCAATTGTCCCTTTCAAATATCTAAAAATTCTTTTAATAGAAACAACATGAGATTCCTTACAATCTACTAAAATATAGAAACAATGTATACTACACTCATGATATCAAGTCTAGTCTTTGTCAAATATAACAATCTGCCTATCATAGATCTTTATCTAGTCTGATTTTCCTTAAAAGATTCATCATCTTTATTCAACTTAGATCCAGTCAGCATAGGAGTACTAACTGGCTTTGAATCTTCCATTGCAAACTTTTTCAACAACTCTTTCACATACTTGGATTGAGATATAAAATTCCATTATCTGACCGTGTGATTTGAAAACCTAAAAAGAATTTCATCTTTCCAATCATAGAAATTTCAAATTCATTTTGCATCTCATTGGAAAACTCATTGCTCAACTTGTCATTTCCTCAAAAGATAATATCACCAACAAAAACTTCAACATTTAGAATGTTATTATGATCAATCTTGAAGTATAGATTAATATCACCAATACCTTTGTTAAATCTGAGCTTCAATAAATATTTATCCAATCTTGTATACCATACTATTGGGGCTTGCTTCAATCCATACACAACTTTCTTCAACCGACAAACTATATCGCTCTGATCAGTTAATGAAAATCCATCTGGTTGCTTAATGTATGCTTCTTCCAACTCACCATTCAGGAATGATAACTTGATATCCATCTGATAAAGTTTTAAATCCTTGTAAGTAGGATAAGCAAGAAACATTCTCACAACTTTAATTCTTTCCACACAAGAAAAAATCTCCTCAAAATCAATACCTTCCATTTGTGAATATCCTTTGCAAACAAGTCTTAACTTTATTTCTTATAACTTCACCATCTTCATTTAATCTATTCCAAAAGACCCATTTAGTTCCCATTACATTTTTGTCCTTAGGTCTGGGAACAAGAACCCATATTTTATTCTTTTCAATTTGATTCAATTCTTCTTTCATTGCTTTTACCCAATATTCATCATTGCATGCTTCATTCACGTCCTTAGGTTCCATCTTTGAAATCAAGCAATAATCAACTCTATCTTCAATAATTCTTCTTCTAGTTTGAACACCTTTATTTTTATCTCATATTATTTGACTTTCCAAATTATTCAATCTTACATACCTGAGAGTCTTAGGGTTATCTTTATTTTTAGACTCTTGTGTTCTTTCTTCACTAGTTTCTTCTTCTTCTGAATTCCTTGGAATGATTTGAACTTGATTATGAGATTGCTTCCCTTGTTTAACAATGTCATCTTGATCATCTGAATCATATTTGCAAGATCTAGATTGTTTCATATTGCCTTCATCAACCTTGACATTTTCACTCTCAACTATATTCCTCAATATGTTTTTGTAACATTTGTATGCCTTTCTTTTTGTTGAATAATCAAGAAAATTTCTTCATCACATCTAACATCAAACTTTCCTATATCTTCATCTCTTTTGATATAACATTTGCTTCCAAATATTCTAAAATATTAATAGTAGGGACAACTCCACACCATAATTCATAAGGAGTCTTACCAATATCACCTTTGATATACACTCGGTTAAGTGTGTAAATTATAGTACTCACAACTTCTCTCCAATAAACATGTAGAACATTTTCTTCCATCAACATTGTCCTTGCAGTGTCTAGAGTGGTTATGTTCTTCCTCTCCACTACGTCATTTTTCTTAGGGGTACATGGAGTAGACAATTGTCTTTTAATCCCATGTTATTCACAAAATACATAGAACTCACCGAAAGTGAATTCATCACCTTTGTCATATCTCAAAAACTTCAGCTTCAAACCTGTCTCTATCTCAACTATAGCATTGAAAATTTTGAATTTCTCTAGGGCCCCAGACTTCTCCCTCAAGAAAGTAACCCACATCATCCTAGAATAATCATCAATCAACAACATGAAATATTTATTTCGCTAAAATATTTTCACTCTAGAAGGACCACATAAATCAGTTTGCACAAGATCTAATATTCCACTTGAATTATGATTCTTACTTCTGAAAGTAGATCTATTTTTTCCCCCAATTTACATTACTTGCACATAGGGTTAGCATTTTTATTTAATTTAGAAGATCTCTCACAACTTGAATATAGCTTATCTTAACAATATTATAAAATTTCACATGACATATCCTTTTATGCCAGAACCAACTTTCATCAATCTCAACAATCAAGCATCTTTTCTCATCACTATTTAAATGAAAGACATTACCTTTAGTTTATGTACCTAAAGTAATTTCAATACCAAATCTATCCAATATTATACACTTGTCATTCTTCAATTGCATATCATAACTCTTGTCAAATAACTATCCAACATTGAACAAATTATACCTTAAACCTTCAACATACAAAACATCATCAATATTATTCTTACCATTAAGAGTAATAGATCCTCTACCACAGATTAGAAAAAGTGTATCATATTCAACTATTCTTATACCACCATCATACCTTTCTAGACTTACAAACTTTCTCTTATCACCTTTCATATGATGTGAACATTTGTTGTCAATCACCCATTCATCTTTCTCTTCAACTCGTACAACCAAAGCTATTTCCTCATTCATTCAACTAGTAGTCATCATATTACTTAATAGTGAATATCCATTCATTTTCACTTGTATTTCCTTTATCTGATTCATCATTTTTCACACCTTCTTCAACATAATAGCATTTCTTAAAAAATATAGGCTTCCTACTTCTACCTTTAGGAACTCTTTTAGAACATCTTGATGCAAAATGACCTATCTTATTGCAAGAAAAAAATTTAAGAGGCAATTTTCCTTCATACTTGTCAGCACCTTTAGGAAATCTCTTAGCAGTAAGGGCTTCAATCTATTCAAGTTATTGCTCTTCATCTTTAATTTCTTTCATCTCCTTTGCATATCTAGATACTACACACAAGTTCATTTACCTTCTGCATGTAAGAAGTAATGCTCTCATCTTTTCTCATCCTCAATGTCTCATATTTTCCTTTCAATCTTTGCAACTTCACAAGTTTCACATAAGTGTCACCTTCATACTATGTTTCTAACTTCTTCCAAATCTCATGAGAAGCCTTCAAATCCATAAAATGTCATATCAGTATCACTCAAGGAACTCAACAATGATTCCTTAGCTCTGATGTATTATTCAACCTTCATTTTCTCATCAGGAGTAGGAGGATTATAGGGCTTCATGGTAATCTCCAAAAATTATTCACCAATGCATCTCAAATGACATTCCATGCGACCTTTCAAAAGGGTGTAATTTATACCATCAAACCTCAAACTATGCTTCTTTAAAGATGCCATCCTAGATCACCTCAAGAAATCAAACTTCCCACCGAGGAACTAGTCGATGATACCAATTGATGGAAATACAACAACAAAAAACTGAGAGGAGGGGGGGGTGAATCAATTGTCCCAAAACTTATGCAATTAAAAATCTTCTATCTTAAATCATAGATCTGATAATTAAACATGTAAGAACATATCCACAATACATTAGGAACACATAACACCAATTTTTTTTTGCAATGAAACTCATTTAAGGGAAAAACCATGGTGGGGATGAATACACAAGATAAGTATGCTCTGTTAGAATTATTATACCTTGTTAGGAGTATTATAATGGTAATGCATATGCATTTAGACACACTGCCTAGAAATCACTTCTCAAATTTGAAAGGCTTACTTCCCATAGAAGGCTCACTACCTTACAAAAAAATATGATTACATCCATAGTTCATGAATTGTATAATAACATCTTCATCATACCTAGAACAGTTCCATTGAAGCACAAGTACAACTTTATTTTCCACACCAGATCTCATGGCCTTCAAAAGACATATTCAATATTCACACATCTCTATCTCATCATTTCATCCACACACATATAAACCTAATCTACAAATGATAACAACTACATTTATACAAATCATCAACCTTGGAAAAATAAATAGGTCGGATCAACACTCTCCACCTAAATATTAAAAATATAATCTCTCAATTACAAATATTTAATGCAAACCATACAATGTCAGAAAAGACATAACACATACCAAAATGTTCATCCTTGAACACATAACACTTCCAATAATTACTCCTCAAACATCCACACCATGCTAGAATCAATTGGTCAACCAAGAACTTGAAGAACATGAACTTGCCAATATAAATCACCAAATGTGAGGTCAACAACCAATGAGAACTAACAACCCAAGACACACATGATCTAGAAACATCCACAAGTATCATGAATTACCATAACAACAATCACATCAACTCAAATTCTAGAATCATTAGCATCATTATATTGAACCTCAAGAACACCAACAACAACAACTTTCATCATGGAAAATATCTTGCGGGCCTTCAAATCATGAGCCACTTGAATTGAGGACACACATCAATGTCCTAAAAATGCCACCAGATCCATGAAACAAGTTATTATAGTGCATAGCAATGTAGATACAAATATTGTCACTATATCACCTCTTAACAACTAAAAAACCAATCACAACACATATACTCATAACTTGCTTAAATCTTCATGCGAACCTTTGAAACTTGAACTGAATCAACTACAAAAAACCCTCTAACAGACTCATACATCCACAAACTTTGATCTTGAACACACATGTGACATCGAACCAATGAACTCACTAAACATTATTGCAACACTGTCACAAACAAAAATATATTGAAATCTGTGACAACACACCTCTAAAATATGTGACAATACATCTCTTAAGCACATATTTGCATATTATTCTAACAGTACATCTCTATATAGTAGTAGTCAAAACATCATGATGTGTAAACACTACCAAAACCTTGATCTAGTGAGGTCCCACTATGATATAGTTTAATGATATTCAACATAATAATACTATATGGCATCATATTATATGTGTACAATAAGAAAAAGGTAAACAATTGTGGTTGTGGATTGATCCCATTTTCCCAATGTACAATCAAAAGGAAAATGTCTCAATATGCTCAAGTAGGATTTAAGCTTTAAGTGAGTCAATGATCCTTCGTTGATTTGGGGATTTTGAAATGAATGATGATATGATGATGCAAAATAGAAAGATAAATAAGAAAATCGGATAATATTCTAGAGGCACAAATTGACAAAATAGATAAACAACTATAATGACTTTTACAAGATCTAGAAGGTTGTACTAACCTACAATTTGAATTTGAAGTGAACCTATAGGGAACATAAAGCCTTGGCTATTTTATTTTAGGGAACAAATAGTTTGGGGTATTGTGCACCTAGGGTTTTTGCCCAAATCTATTTGTAGTCTTCTTGTTAGATCTTGTACTTTTTGGAATAGTTATGATGCATCCACCACCTGTATCTACGCACAAAAAAATAGGGATGAAGGTTGGATAAAGGGGTTTGCCTAAGTCAAACCACTATCTGGAATCAATCTTAAAATATAATAAGGGAAATGAAAGTGTGATGTCATATAATGGATGCTAGATATGAAAAATAGAATATGTCATACCTTGGTAATACAAAGGCTTCTTTGGATGTGATCAAATATGTCAATGCAATAGCTTTGACTTAACACAAAAATCTGAAAGGAAATCATGAAAAAAATTATATTATGTGATGAATGTTGTAGTTCACCACAACGCTTGATTGAGAAGAAGAAAGAAGACATGGATGAAATTAGATGTGTCTATATCTCCTTCCTTGATATAAAACCCATTTACTTGGCCTTAATTGAGGGGAAAAATCTTGATCCATAGAGAAGAATGCCTTGAATGCTTGAGAAGTCTAGATATTGAAAGCTTGGATGTTTGCCTTGTCACCTTGAATGTTAATTATTAAGAATATATGCCAAAATATTGATCATTATTACAAAAATGAAGAGAGATAGAGTGTTTATATACCTCTCACAACATCTCGAGGGTTAAAATTCAAGCAGGCTGACTATAAATCCTAATATCCTTCTAAATCATTGAGATAAGACCTCAATTCCAATTTTAACCTAATATTCAGGGAACACAACATACTGGGTGTTATGTGTTGGACTAACTGCCAACATCCCCCTTTGGGATTCATGACATGGTTTAATGACCTCTTGTGGCTTCTATAAGTCTAGTGGTTGTATTTGACATTAACATGTCAATCTTTTGGCGCAATGACAACCACAATTGTAACAAGTGGTATCAGAGCTTGGTCACAAGTTTGAATCCCCTTGGGTGATGTTGGGGGGAATTGTTGGACTAACCACCAATGTCCCCCTTTGGGATTCATGACATGGTTTAACAACCTCTTGTGTCGTCTATAAGTCTAGTGGTTGTATCGGGCATTAACATGTCGATCTTTTGGTGCAACGAAAACCACACTTGTAACATTATGTTCTCAAGAACATAATGCCCTAGTAATTATGTTCCACCCATTCAGAGCTAAAATTAGGACCAAAAGTATCAGAAAATTAGGGGATGCCAAATTACAAGGTACAATTGATTCTGATATCAAGACAAAACATGAAGGACACAAATGGTAACATAGGGCCTAGGTGATGAAATAAATTATTGGATTGAAAGTAAAATTGAAGAGAACACTTAGAAATAAGGGCTTACCTTGACTTTAAACAAGATTAAAATGATAAAGTACTTATATTTGAATTTAGGCATCCATTAAGTGCCATATGAAGTCCTACTATGAAAAAACATTGAGGTGGGTGCTAAATAATTATGAAATTAAGTATACATGTTAGGTTCTTAATATTAATGATATCACATTTAGCCCCCATTTCAAAAATATTATGAGACAACCCCATGCTCGTAGTAAAGGATGAGAGAGAGAGATCATTGAAAAATTGTAAAGATATAAGACATCACTAAGTTCAAGGACACAAGACCCCAAACAAAGGATCTCAACTCAAAGAAACATGCATAGGGGCACAAAAAAAATAAGGAAAAAGGAAATAAAAAAAGACAAACAAAAAAGGGGTTAGTAGTAAAAACAAAAATCCAAATCAATTAGCTGAAGAGACCTCGATTGAAAAAATATCCCACCACTAGCATCATGTTCAGAAAGATATTACAAAAGAATAAGTGATCACATGGAAAGGGAAAGAGAATACGCCAAGGATGAACAACACTCCATGATCTAAACCACTATCAAAGCTATGAGAGCATGGAAATAAGAGAGAGAAATCATGAATCCAACAGTCTAGCAAGTTGTGTTATGCTCAATGATCCATGGGTGAGAAGAGGAGGAAAGAGTAGAAAGGTTAGTTAGTCATATTATTTTAGTTCCACTCATCCTAAAGAGAGAGAGAGAGAGAGAGAAGGAGAATTGATGGTCTAGTAAGTTGCATTATTCAAATTTAATTCTACCTTGAAAAATTTGCACACAAGACAACTTTGAAATTTTGCGCATGGGGAAACTTACAAAATTGTATACACGGGATGACTTTGAATTTTTTGCACTTAGGGTGGCTTTAAAATTTTGTGCTTGGGGTGGCTTACATGATTAGTATTATAAAAATCATAGTCTCCATGTGGATCCATAAATTAAGTGGTGAGTCTAAGGACTAATAAAAGCTTCATAATGTACAAGGAGGTCGTATGTATTCTCCCTCTTTATGATGACAATATAGGTCTATGGTGGCATCATAAGAAGAAGGAGAAAAAGGATACCTATTTCCAACAATAAAGTGATATCCTTAAAATGATAATGTCTATTGTAACCTTAGAAAAGAGTGAAGACTCTTGTTAGCTGAGGAATAGATAACTGTGAAAGGACATCCATAAGTGGGAAGAGAACATTGAAAGGAAGTGATCTTGGCTAAAAGACATCTACATTCAAGAGTTCTTGAAAAAAGATAACATCTTCAAGAGAAAGAGGGAAGGAGAACAAGAATGCACCCTTTTTAACCTCCCATAGATAGGCAAAAAAGGGATCCTTAATGAAGGATAACACACTTTAGTCCCCCAAGTAATGGTATTTGTTTAGAATGAACATAATTTTTCCAATAAGGAATAGTTTGTGATCAAGGATACACACCTCTTGCATAAGAGGGTATCTTGAATTAAAATAAATAAATTTCATATAAGAAAAGAATGTCACATGATACAAAAAATGCCACTATACCAAGGAAAGTGGATCCTTAGAAAGGGAAAGAAGAAAATGATACCTTTGCCCCAAGGGGAAAGCTAACACATTATAAATCCTATGTGATGGATCTTTTATAATAGACATGCACTATCAATGAAGAATAAGTTGCAAAGATGGATGCAAATCTCCTATAAAATATATTCTATTGTAATACAAACAAATTCATGAAAGAAATGAAATCTTGTTAAAAAATAAACAAGTCAAGAAAGGGATAATGGATCTTTTGGAGAGGAAAAAAACACCATACACTCCCTAAGTGAAAGATAATTTATAACAGACACACTCTTTGAGGCATGAAAAAGATTATTAACAAAAATGAAAAAGTCCTTGTATAAAAAAAGGTTCTCATGCAACAAAGAATGTACCAAGAGAAATGATGCAAATCCACAAAGAGATAGAAAGATAAAGGAAACCACATTATACAAACTTAGTGGAGAAAAAAATCAATTACTAGAGATATACACTTCCAAACAAGGAAGAGGTTTTAAAGAAGGATATCAATATCCTAAAGAGAAATATCCATAACAAACAAGTCCATGTATGGAAGGACATCATAGTATAAAATATTTAATCAACAAAGGGATAATGGATCCTTTGAAAGGATAAATGAAGATGATAGAGAGAGGCATTTCCCTCAATTGTAAGGACTATGGAAATGACCTGTTATGTTTCTCAAAGTGAACACCATGTAAAACAAGAAGCCCCCCAATGATGTTGGTTATTAATATTACATGATGGAGAAAAAAATAATAGGAGAGAGAGATGTTAAGGTATGTTCTTGATATAAAGAAAAAACATAAGATCCATTGTTAAGAAAATAAGAGATCTATCTACTAAATCTTGAACAAATTGTCTAAATTCAATGCAATCAACGAGAGAATTTCTATTTCTATGATGAAAAAGATATATAAATTAACCATTAAGAGGTCTTTTATTCCTTTGAAAATGTCTTAAAGGAAAATTTTTTTTATTATCATAATTAAGTCTCCAAAAGATTCCTTCAGCTAAAGCCAAACAATCATCAAAAGGAGGTGTAACCATGGATGATGTTGGTAAAAGAATGTATAAAGGAGGTTTGTGTTTTGATGAAGAAGGATTGGAATAAGGTAAAGTGGTGTCTTGAGGTATAAATCCTAGACCACATCTAGTAAATTGCATAGGAGGATCTATAGGGTCTTTTATACCTTGTTCATTAATACTGAGACCTTGACCAATATAGCCTTGTTGAGTAGTACTGTCATAAACCACATTGTAATTAGCATTTAAAGTTGAGGGGGGAGGACATTCATCTTGAGATTTATGAAAATGTGTGGTGTAAAGAGGAATAGTAAGGGGAATATTCTCTTTAGGTAGGTTAGGATTCCTATCACTATTCCTATCTTCTTTAGGTGGAGAAGAAGAAGGTTTATCAAGATATTCATATCTACTTAATGTTATTCTTGGATATAAATCATAAATTTTTTTATTAACATCTAGATTATGAAGAATGATTTGATAAAAAAAATAATGTTGTAACTCATTCATCTAAATATGTGTATAAACTAGCTTGCTTAAGACTATCCATTAAGGTGTTCGTAGGAGGAGAGGATCTAGGTCTCACTAATATGGGATCATTAAGAGTTTAATCTATATCTTCATGATTATAAGAACCATATGAGGATGATTAATGTGGTTTATGATAATGTCATATTTAGGATCATCAACAAATTGTTAGAATATCTGAGAGGGGGGTGAATCAGTTATCCACAGTCCCAAATACAAAATGTATATCACAAAACAAATTCAGCTAATTCTGCAGCTCGGTAAACATAAAATACTAATCTGTCTGTGCTTTTACTGATTACCAGTTAATTTCTTATAGAGATTACTGACCAAATCAAATATGCAATATGTAAAATATGATATCCAAACAATCACCACATAAACACATAACACAAGAGATTTAACGTGGAAACCCTACAAAGGGAAAAACCACCTAGGACGGGTATCCCAAAAAAATTTCACTCTTATGAAGTGAGCTCAATGGAGAGCCAACCCTATTAAAGCTTACAAAACACACTGTAAGGTGTGACCTTGTTAGAGGATTTAACACTAACAATTATCATCCAACCAGCATTCACTATGGGGTTGACAGGATAACAATGTACATTCTAGCAATGACATAATAAGACTTTCAAGTCCACTCGGTTAAGATATTTTATCTGATTACAATGGTTAAACTGTAACAATAGGTGATCTAATTACAATGCAACTTTGATTTGCAGATATTCAGATCTATACTAAGTCCATAAAATCCTCTGATCAATATTTCATATTCAGTTCATCAACATTGAATAACTTAATGTCCCTCGGTAAAGCTTTCTGACACTCGGTACTATTCTGCAGTTCGGTTCTTCTTCAACTAGTATGATCAGGCATGCATGAAGCTTGTTCATGCGATATCTCTGCAGTCTCCTTCTTTCGGCATAAGTTTCACTATGAAACCCTAGTCTCTTAAATAGACAAGTAAACCATTTTCTTTTCATCCATCAGATTTTGCCACTTAATCTCCTTCATTGATTTTACCGTTTAAACCTTCCTCGGTTGATGTGTCAATAACATGTTTTGCTTCCAACCTTTAGATCTTCCTTGAATTTTGTTAGTTGTAGATCTCATAATTAACTTTATCTTTCCACCTCGTAATTATACACTTTACAGCTCATCAATTTCTGTCGGCTAAACTAATCATTTAGTTCTTTTGTCCATACTCGGTTAACAAAGAAATGCGTCGGTGAACACAAGCTCAGTTGATATTGTCACTCGGTATACACTACACTGGCTCGGTGTAGACTGGAATGCTTCATTAATCGACCACACTACTTTGTAACATTTTTCTTCTAACTTCATAACAGATTAATGCAACATAATCAAGTCAACAATATGAAGTCATAGACTCATCAATAAGTTACCAAGAGTATTCCTTATCCTCATATGTCATATCCATCTTCCTCAATGTAGATGTCTCAGTTCTTCATCTTTTCTCTCCTCTCTATAGATGTCTAGATATTTGCAACTACCATGATAAGTACTATCAAACTAGTTGACATCAATGACAACATAAAGATTGATTCAATTATCTTACATAACAATTCAGTGCTCGGTGATCTCTAATCACTTGTTCTTCATCAATCAGGTTCTCAATCAGTTGTAGTTCATCACAAATAACCTTATGCAATCAATATATTACATGTATTTTGTTAAAAATTGAATGAGAAAACCACATGAGATATTGATAAAAGTATTAAAAAATGCCTTATAAGGAATAAAGATATTTGAAAGTCTCATAATTCCATATGAAAGAACACCATGAAGGAGTATAAACATCATTAATGAAAGAAATTATTATTCACTCCATATGATTGATAAAGAGAAGTAAGGAGAAATGTAGCAATATAAGTTATCACATACCAATCTAACTTAGTAAATTCCATGATGAAAACTACCCAAATTAGATCCAATCATAAAAAGGATATCTAACGCCAAAATTAGAATGGGAATATCATGCATTGGGTTCACTAAAATGTGCAATAAGAAAATGGTGAGTAATTGTGGGTGTGGATTGGTTCACTTTTCCCAATGTACAATCAAAAGGAAGATGTCTCAATAGGCTCAAGTAGGACTTAATATCTAAGTGATATGATCATTCACTAATTGGGAGATTTTTAAAATGAGTGATGATATGATGATGCAAAATACAGGTCTAAATTAGAAGAATTGATAAGATTCAGGAGGTAGAGATTGACAAAAATAGATAAACAATTGTAATGACTTTAATGCGATCTAGAAGACTATACTAACCTACAATTTGAATTTGAAGTGAATATGCAAGGAACATAATGCCTTGGGAATTTTTTTGTAGGGAAAAGATAGCCTGGGGTGTTCTGTACCTAGGGATTTTCCCTGGATCTAATTGCAGTCTTCTTGCTAGATATTGTACTTTGTATAATAGTTTTGATGTGTCTAGCACTTGTACCTATACATATAAAAATAAAGAAGAAGGTTGGATAAAGGGGTCTGCCTTAGTTAAACCTCGGTTTGGAATAAGCCTTGAAATGAAATAAAGGAAATGAAAGTGTGTTGTCATATAGCAAATGCTAGATTTAGAAAATAGAACATGTCATACCTTGGAAATTCAAATGCTTCTTTGAATGTGATCAAATATGTTGAAGTAATAGATTTGAATTAATACAAAAACCTGAAAGGAAATCATGAAAGACAAAACCTTATGTGATGGATGTTATAGTTCACCACAATGCTTGATAGAGAATAAGAAAGAAGACTTGGATAAAAGTAGATGTGTGTGTATTTCCTTCCTTTGTAGAAAAATCCTTTACTTGGCCTTCAATTAGGGAAATAATCTTGACCCATGGAGAAAATCTTTAATGATTGAGAAGATTTGTAAATATTGAATGCTTGGATCCTTTCACTGAAACCTTAAACACAAATGCTTGAGAGTAGATTTTAAAATATTGATATTGTTATCAAAATAAGGAGAGCTAGGGTGTTTATATAACTCTCACAATATCTCGAGGGTTAAAACTCAAGCAAGCCAACTGTAAATCCTATTGTTCAACTAAATTATCGAGATAGGACCCTAGTTCTGATTTTTACTTGATGTTAAAGGAACACAATACCATGGGCATTGTAATTCCCCTCTAACCTTAACATGTCTTTGATATCCTTGTTGGAAATGTTGTTGGAACCTTTATGCTTATCTTGTTGATGTAAGTATGAATTTCTTTAAGGTTCTTTTCTAATCCATTCTATTCTAACTATAATCTAGTTTTGACAATAATAAACACTTCAATGCGTATGGTTACTTATTTTGTATGTGTTCAAATTATACTTACAAGTAGATGATATTTTAGGACCTCATGTACTTGAAAGACATGTGACTACTATGCAAGTGTTCTCCTTGTCAATGATTACTCTTGGGTAAGCTAGTTTCAATAGACAAGGATCTTAGGATTGGTTTAGATTCTTTCTAATTGACATTTGTGTTCTCTTTTTCATGAATATGACTCCAAGATATCCCTAATAACTATGTTCACCATATGTTATGATTCTGATTTGCATCATTATGATTATTGACCATTTTTTTTATATATGATTATGATTATCTATTTAATTGTTAACATTGATTAAGAGACTAACCCAATCCACATGATGGCTTATGTTATGGAATTTATCTAATCCTTATTCTATATTTGATTCATAATGTTTTATATATTAGACACTTACATATGTGTTTGTATCTATGATCTTCTTGTATGGCTAGGGGAAAAGTCATCGTTACTCACCTAGTGAGATCCACATGATGTCTTGAACTCTGTCATTATTTTCATTATCTTCTATATATATATATGCACATGTATATCTGTTTGGTGATGCAGGTTTTTAGGTACTGGGAATTGACTTCACTTGGCTCCACAGGTGTGAGCATGCCCTCAAATCCTTGATGGTTTTTGTTGTGGAGATGGTACTAATGCCCTTGAATGAGTCTTCCTTTTCCATTGTTTGATTCAAGAACATTGGGGTTCCTTCTTTGTCAGTCAACTACTGGGTGAAAAACCCAAATCCACCTCACCAGGTTTGTAATTGTTGTAGATAGTGTCTTTTGGTCATTTTAATTCATTTGGTTGTATGATTTGTTTATCCATTTCATTTATTTCTCCTTATTGGGATGATTCTTAGTTGATCTTTTCTATGTTGTGTTCTAGGGTTTCATGCTTGGTTGGGAGTTTGGCTTGACTTGCTTTACTGGATGTGGTTGACCTTGTGGTTATCTTGATGTGTTTCATAGTTGATTGTTATGTCCTCTTTGGATGATTAGATTTATTTTGAGGCATGTTATTTTATTATGTTGGAATGTTATATCCTATAGTAAGTATAAATTTGTAATAATATTAATCTTGTGATCATTTACTTCATAATCATATAGATTATAGTGTTGGTATTTGACATATATGTGTGTGTATGTGTGTGCACACATATATGTATATGTATATATATAAGTTATATGTGATTATTTTTTCATGATAGTAGATATTGTTTATGTTATATATCTTGGGATTAAGGTAAAGTATAGTATTATTAATAATTAAATATTAAATAATGCGAGGTATAGTATTTTTAATTATTAATTATTAATAATGTGGATATGTTATATATATACATAGATATTGATGTAATCATTTATATCTTATATGCAACATATTATGATAATAATACATTGTTAATATGATTTAGAACTACAGAGAGGGGGGCTGAATCAATTGTTCTCAGGTCCTAATGTATAAAATAACTTTTCTTTAAATTAGATCAAGCAACCAAAACAAACTTGATCATCACTGATTCAATAATAGAAACATATAACTCAGCAGTTCACTACCCAGCTATATCTAACTTGTGAAACACAGAAATGTTCAAACCCAAAAACATTCACACAAGTATTGACACTAGGATTTATAGTGGAAACCTAATATGGGAAAAACCACTTTGTAACATGCTACTATTATTTTCACTCTTCTGAAGTGAGCTCGGTTAAAAACCAACCCTGTCAAAGGTTACAATACACACTGTCAAGTGTGACCCAGTTAAAGGATTTCAATCACCCTATTAAAAGTGAGCCTAGTCAAAGGACTTACATACACTCCATTAGAATGCAACCATGTTCAAAGGATTTAACATATGATTGTTAGGTAAACCTCTGTTAAAAGGATTTTAACTATTACAATGGTTAGAAAGTAGCAGTAGTATTGATCTGAAAACATACAACTCACTTTGCAAATATCAGATCCAATTCCATACATAAATGCTGGTTTACTGACTTTGAAACTTTGCCATCTCCATTTCTAATCTGCTCAGAACTTTCCTTCAAGCAATCACTACACTTTTCCTCCAGCCTTTTTGCTTATACAGTCAATAAAACTTTACTGTTCTTCCAGCATCTACTTCACCCATGCATTTTCATACCTAATGCTTCGGTTCCCTTAATACTTTCCTCTATTAGGTTAACTTATCTTTTGCCGCTTAATCTCCTTCGTAGTTCTTAGGGTTAGGTCAAATACATTGAATCTACCCGCTTCATGTTCTTCGTCTCCTCTTCTAGAATCATCTCAAATCTCATAAAGATTTACAATAAAACATTTTACAAAGCATTAAATGCTTCCATAAAATCAATAAATAAAGTCAACACATTTTACATAATCCAAGAATTCAACAATGTTGGCTCCAAATCTGAATTCTCTTCAAATATAAAATTGTTGATGCTCGGTCAATACTGTGATCATCCACTCGGTCTCCATGTAAAATGCTCGGTCACTACTAAAACTATTTCCTCGGCAAATACTGTCTTCCTCGGTAATTTACTAATACTCGGTTGACACTAGATTTTTGCTCGGCATCCACTAACTCGGTCGACTCTGTCATAACTTGGCTTAAACATGATTTCTTCATTTTTTCTCGGTTAAGCCTACCAGTTTAGTCCTCAATCTTACTAAGATAAATAATACATTGTCTCATCATTGTGCAACATAATCAAGTACACTTTGTAGTATCAAGATAACTCAACCTTTCCTTAGGTGCTATTGTTACCAACCTTTCTTTCCCTTCTTACCATAGATATAGTACTTTCCTAAGTAGCAATAGTCTTACCAGTTAAGGTTTGACATCAATGACAATACAATAATTGCTTCAATTGCAGTTTCCAATAATCTCCCTCTTTGGCATTGATGGCAACACCATATGATATCACTTGAATAACACATGGATTACCAACCAATCCAAAAAAAAACTTATCTATCCATCAGAGAAAATTTATAATATCCTTAGCTTCATTCTAATTCAGAATCAATAAATCTTACTTCTGTGACTGTCAAAAGTATCTGGATCTCCCTCTATCCCGATCTTTCATTTCAGTTCATCATCTCCCTTACTTTTAGTGTCATGTGTTATTTTTATAGTATCATTTCAGTTCAATCTCCCTCTTTGACAAAAATGCCAAAGCAGCAACTTAACCATACATCCAACAGATGTAGATATATCTGTTCAGCACAGCGTTTCTCCCTCTATCATCTTGCTTATGACTGATTTGTTATCTTTGTTTCTTCTTCATAGCTCTAGGACAGTCCTAAAGTGTGACAATCTTCTGCATCAATGTGTCAAATGTTCTATTGTAGCATATTTGATGCAGTACTCCTAGCTTGGCTAGGAAGCCTGAGTTAGGGGAAGGACCCCTAATTGACTTCTTAGAGACTCATGAGCTTCTTTAGGTAAAACTTTAGTGAATATGTCTGCCAATTGTTCTTTTGTATTCACATATTCCATTCAGACTTCCTTGTAATGTACCAATTCCCTCAAATAGTGATACTTGATTGCTATATGCTTGGTCTTAGTGTGCATCACTGGATTCTTAGAAATATTGATAGCACTTGTGTTGTCATAGAAAATAACAACAGGTTCAATGATTTCTTCTTTCATGCCTATCAACAACTATTTTATCCATATCAAATTTGAACAGTTTACTGCAACAACAACATACTCAACTTCAACAGTAGATTGGGAAATGCAATTTTGTTTCTTGCTTGTCTAGGAGACTAATCTTTGTCCAAGAAAGAAAGCTCCACCACTAGTGCTCTTTTTGTCATCTACATTTCCTACCCAATCAGCATCAGTATATACACTAAGTTCAAATTTTTCATTCTTCTTGTAGTATAACCCATAGTTAGCAGTTCCTTTCAAGTATCTCATGATTTTTTTCACTGCCATCATGTGTGTTTCTTTAGGATTGGTAGAGAATCTTGCCACAATCCCAACAACTAATGCAATATTAGGTCTACTATGTACAACATACTGCAATTTTTCAATCATGGATCTGTACAAAGTCTGGTTAACTTTTGCAACATCATCATTCTTAGATAACTTTTGTCCAGTAACCATAGGAGTTCCCACTGGTCTAGCATCTTCCATTCCAAAAAAATTTAGTATTTCATTAACATACTTAGACTATGTAATGAAAATACCTTTCTTCATCTGATATACTTGTAAACCAACAAATAATTTGATCTCACCAAACATACTCATCTCAAATTCAGTTTGCATTTCATGTGAAAAAATTTTACACAATGCATCTTGTCCACCAAAAATAATGTCATGAACAAAAATTTTGGCCAACAAAATACCTCTACCTTCTTCATCTTTCATATACAAATTGCTTGTGTCATTTGTCCTGGATAATCCAATCTGTATCAGATAATTATGCAACCCCTCATACCATGCTCTGGGAGCTTGTTTCAATCCATATAAAGCTTTGTTCAGTTTGCATACCACGTGTCTTCTGTTTGGATCAATAAAACCTTCTGGCTATTCTATGTAAACTTCTTCTTCCAGTATACCATTTAAAAATGCAGACTTAACATCCATTTGATATACCTTGAAATCTTTATAAGCAGCATATGCAAGCAGAGTTCTGACTCCTTCCAATCTAGCTACAGGGGCAAATGTCTCCCCATAATCAATTCCTTCTTCTTGTGCGTAGCCTTTGCATACTAGTCTAGCTTTGTTCTTAGTGATTTCACCTTTTTCATTCAACTTGTTTTGAAATACCCACTTTGTTCCTATAACATTCTTATCTGCAGGTCTCAGCACCAGAGTCCAGGTTTCATTCTTCTCAATCTGGTTAATTTCTTCATTCATTGCTTGTATCCAGTCTTCATTTTCTAATGCCTCTTTAGTTGTCTTAGGTTCAAATTCACATAGTAAGCATGTTGGATCTTTTGTCTTGCTTCTGGTCTGAATTCCAGTGTCTGTATCTCCAATTATCTGTTTAGGCTTGTGATGTCTTCTTACATATTTTGCCAAAACAGGTTCAACATTTTTCTCTTCTATTTCATCAGGTTCCCCAACAAGATTGTTAGATTTAGCTTCTGAATGCTTGGCAACCTCTTCCTGATCCTTGACAACATTATCTTGTAGCTCGGCATGTTCTTGTTCTCTCTTGGCACTATTTCTTGATGCTCAGCAATGCTTGCCTGAGACTTGGCATTAGGTGCAGGTTTGTTACCTACCTCTTCTATTTCCTCAATGTACACAAAAGATCTGTAATCTTCTGGTTCTCTTTTTCTATCAGCCTCATTTCTTTATGCATACTCATCAATTTTTACATTCACACTTTCCACAATTTTGTTAGTGTTAGAGTTCAAACACTTATAAGCTTTACTTTTTGTGGAGTAGCCTAGGAATATGCCTTCATCATTTTTAGCATCAAACTTTCCATTCCTATTGTCTTTCAATATGTAACACTTGCTTCCAAAGATTCTAAAGTATTTAACACTCGGTGCATGCCCATACCATAATTCATAGGGTGTTAGATTTGTACCTTTCTTGATCTGTACCCGGTTAAGAGTGTAAACAGTTGTACTTATAGCTTCTTTCCAGTATTTTTGTGCCACATTCTTTTCAATCAATAGTGTCCTAGCACAGTCCAAAATAGATCTTTTTCTTCTTTCTGCTATACCATTTTGTGGAGGTGTCCTAGGTGTAGACATATGTCTTTTGATTCCTCTATCATTGCAAAATAGATTAAATTTATTTGATGTAAATTCTCCACCATGGTCAGATCTAAGACATTTCAGGTTCCTACCTGTCTCCTTCTCAACCTTAGCCAAATACCACTTGAAAAATTGAAAAGCATCATATTTTTCCTTTAGAAACATTACATGCATCATCCTGGTATGATCATCATCAAACAAGATAAAATACCTAGCACCATAGTAACTTTGTACACCCATAGGTCCACAAAGGTCAGTATGAACCAAATCTAAAATGTGTTCAGAAGTAAAGGATTTTCTCTTGAAACTTGACTTAGTCATTTTTCCTAACTGACATTCTTTGCACATCACATTCTCAGGTTTGTTCAATCTAGGTAGGCCTCTTACTTTCTTCTTCTTACTTATCTCTACCAGATTGTCAAAGTTAACATGACATAGCCTCTTATGCCATAACCAAATGCCATCAAGTTGTGCAAACATACATATTTCTTTAGATAGGTCAAGATAGAACAAATTACCTCTAGTCTGCTCACCACTTCCAATTAGTTCACCAGTAGCATCAAATATCTTAGCTTTCTTGTGATGAAATTCCACTCGGTAACCAGTTCTGTTGAGCTGAGCAACACTTAACAAATTATAATTCAATCCTTCAACCCAATAAGCATTTTCACAAGAGATCTTATCAGTCAGTTTAATCAATCCTTTTCCTCTAACAGGACATGGTGCATCATTACCAAATGTTACACTTTTACCTTTATAATGATGTAGGGTCTCAAACTTACTCTTGTCACCAGTCATGTGATGTGAAAAACCACTGTCAATAATCCATTTATCATTCTTGTTCATATAGGAAATCAATGCAGTTTTCTCATCCTCATCAGATTCATCTTTCATTGCAACATAGACTACCTCAATTTCAAAATCATCACTATCAGTGTCAGTCTCTTCTTCAGCAATGTAACAAGATTTCTTACCTTCTTCTTTGTAGTTGTACCTTTGGTAGCCTTTGTCATCTCTTTTTTCTTTGTGTCTGATGTTTCTTTCCTCATCTTTATCCTTCCTGTCAAGACATCTAGCAGCTATATGACCGACCTTGTTACATGCAAAACATATAATAGGGAGTTTACCTTTATATTTTCCTTTTCCTCTTCTCAGTCTTCTAGCCATAAGAGCTTCTAGATCTTCATTAGAAGTGTCACTGTCATCTTCACTTTCACTTTCTCTTTCACTAATGCATCTTTCTTTTTCCTTCTTAGGCTTGTTCAGGACTAATTGTGACTTAAAATCAGATTCAACATTTCCAATACTACCAACAATGAAATTATCATAATTAGACAGTTCAAAAGTAGTCAGCTTGCCAATCAAACCTTCCAAAGTAAGCACATTTGCAGAGTTACATCTAGATTTCTGAATAGCTGAGATCTTAATAGCATATATAGGACGCATAGTTCTTAACACTTTTCCAATTATGGTCTCATCATCAATAGTCCCATTTTCTCCTCTAATAGTATTCACAACCTCTTTTATTCTACCACAATATTGTGCAATGTTTTCATCTTCATTCATTCTCATTTCATCAAACTTACCTCTAAGACTCTCGGCTTTGGCTTTCAGTACATATAGATCACCACCATATATCTTTGCAAGAGTGTCCCACATATCTTTAGCAGTTGTGCAGTCCTCAAATTCTAGATAGCTTAGGGAAAATGCAATTTCCAGCATTGCCTGATTATGTTCTTGCTTGGCTCTCATTTCCTCGGCAGTCAAAGGTGCAACAGGTGTGACATAGTCATGCTCAATGTAGTATTTTGCAGAATCACCAATACCGGCCAGATGCAGCTTCATCAAGCTTTTCCATGTAGGGAAGTTTTCCTTATTCAGCTTCAGTACCTTCTTATACATCTTGATCATTTGCTTCAAGCCCCTTTAAACTTATTTTCTGTAGACACCAATAAGCAGCACAGCTCTGATACCAATTGTTAATATGATTTAGAACAATAGAGAGGGGGGGTGAATCAGTTTTTTTCAAGTCTTGATGTATAAAATAACTTTTCCTTAAATCAGATCAAGCAACCAAAATAAACTCGGTCATCACTGATTCAATAATAGAAACATATAACTCAGCAGTCCACTACCTAGCTGTATCTAACTTGTGAAACACAGAAATGTTCAAACCCAAAAACATTCACACAAGTATTGACACCAAGATTTATAGTGGAAACCCAATATGGGAAAAACCACTTTGTAACATGCTACTATTATTTTCACTCTTCTGAAGTGAGCTCGGTTAAAAACCAACCCTGTCAAAAGTTACAATACACACTGTCAAGTGTGACCTGGTTAAAGGATTTCAATCACCCTGTTAAAAGTGAGCTTGGTCAAAGGACTTACATACACTCCATTAGAATGCAACCTTGTTCAAAGGATTTAACATATGACTGCTAGGTCAACCTCTGTTAAAAGGATTTTGACTGTTACAATGGTTAGAAAGTAGTAGTAGTATTGATCTTAAAACATACAACTCACTTTGCAAATATCAGATCCAATTCCGTACACAAATGCTGGTTTACTGACTTTGAAACTTTTCCATCTCCATTTCTGATCTGCTCAGAACTTTCCTTCAAGCAATCGCCACACTTTTCCTTCAGCCTTTTCTCTTATACAGTCAATAAAACTTTACTGTTCTTCCAGCATCTACTTCACCCATGCATTTTCATACCTAATGCTTCGGTTCCCTTAATACTTTCCTCTGTTAGGTTAACTTATCTTTTGCCGCTTAATCTCCTTCGTAGATCTTAGGGTTAGGTCAAATACATTGAATCTACCCGCTTCATGTTCTTCGTCTCCTCTTCTAGAATCATCTCAAATCTCATAAAGATTTACAATAAAATGTTTTACAAAGCATTAAATGCTTCCATACAATCAATAAATAAAGTCTACACATTTTACATAATCCAAGAATTCAACAATGTCGGTTCCAAATCTGAATTCTCTTCAAATATAAAATTGCTGATGCTTGGTCAATACTGTGATCATCCACTCAGTCTCCATGTAAAATGCTCGATCACTACTAAAACTATTTCCTCGGCAAATACTGTCTTCCTCGGCAATTTACTAATACTCAGTCGACACTATATTTTTGCTCGGCATCCACTAACTTGGTCGACTCTATCATAACTCGACTTAAACATGATTTCTTCATTTTTGCTCGGTTAAGCCTACTAGTTTAGTCCTCAATCTTACTAAGATAAACAATACATTGTCTCATCATTGTGCAACATAATCAAGTACACTTTGTAGTATCAAGATAACTCAACCTTTCCTTAGGTGCTATTGTTACCAACCTTTCTTTCCCTTCTTACCATAGATATAGTACTTTCCTAAGTAGCAACAGTCTTACCAGTTAAGGTTTGACATCAATGACAATACAATAATTGCTTCAATTGCAGTTTCCAACATACATATGTTTATGAATGAATATAAAATTATTTATTATAGTTATATTTGAATAATATATAGTTGTTAGTTAATAATTATATTAAGTTTTTTAATAATGCCCTTTAGTTAAGAGTTAGTTGGGAGTTGGTTACCTTTCCTCTCAACCTTTGGGAAATCTATTTATATGGATTTATTTTTTATTTTGAGAGGGGATTTTTGTTGAATCATTGAGGAGAGTTTGGCTGTAATTTCCATGGAGATTTTAGAGAAAAACTTCTGAGATGTGAGGGAGAGTTGGTGAGCATATTTCTTTAAGAATTCATGGCTTTCTTTGATTTTGGGAGAGGGACATTTTTTTTAGAGTTTCAGTAGTTGAGAGAGGGAGTTATTGGTATGAATTTGTAATTAATTTCATGGATATTTCTTAAAGTTTAGAGGGTTTTGAATGACGCATCTCAAGTTTGGATTGTCTTCCTCACATTGCCTCCTCCTTCCTTCTTCGATTGAATCTTCACAGGACCCAAGGTAGGGATTGAATCCCCTGATGATATTTTTATTTGATGAAATATGGAGTGATTTATATATTTAATTATGTATAATATCTATAATTTTCATTCCTAGAAGTGTTTAAAAGTTAGAGTTCATTTTGGTGAAAATTGCCATGTGTTTTCCTATGTTTTTCTAGCAACCCATTTTTGGAGATCTATTATTTAAATAAACTAAATTGAGTCTATATTTTTGAGTGGTTGATGATATGGAGGGAAAATTCAGAGATATAAAAAGGGTATCTTTCATATTTCCTTTATAAGGTCGAATTAATATCCTATTATGTACATTTTGTCGGACTATTTCTATCCATTCTTTGTTATGATTTTTTTGTCAAGTTTTTGTGAATGGTACAGACTGGTACATGCATGTAAAGGTCTAAAATTGATATAAAATATATTTATAAATCTTATCTTTCATATTCACTTAGTTTGGTATATTTTTGTTATGTTTTGTGAAAGTTACAAATGTTTTAGTGAAGGCGGGTCTGAACCCTAACTAGGGTTTTATGTTTTAGAATAGAAGCCATAAATTTCTTTCCCAATGTTGGATCTTCATAAATTTTTTAGGGAGACTCTTTAATTATGTTTTATTATTTCATCACCTAAGAGATTGGATTAACTATGTATTTTTTGGATGATATGGGTTACTTTTCATTGATGACTATTCTTGGCATTTAACCGTTGTTTGAAATAAATCAATTTTAGAAGTTTGTCAAGTTTTAGAGGCTTGTTGGTTACCATAGGATTTTAGGATATTTGTATTTATTCATTTGGAACTTTATTACACTAATTTTTTTTTTAATATTATTTATGGTGCATTTTTTTGCCTTCTTATGTGTTTTTAAATATTTTGAGTGCCAAATTAGGGTTTAGGGTTGTCTGGTGGTTCAGGGACAACTAGAGATCACCTAAACCTAATACATGGATGTTGTGATATTATGATTGCATTTATTATGTTTTGATGAGACTCTTTATTTATTTATTGTTATTTTTATGGGTAGAGAACCTAGGTACTCTAGGTGAGTCACTCATAAGTGGGGATCGGGCCCTAAAGTGACTAGCCAAGATAACCCATTATAAGTTATCTTAATAAGTGATAATGTTAAATAAATTAATTGGGAAGGGTGAATAACATATTAAAAATATTAATTTATGTCTCTCTCATGCCACTAGTTCTTGTAAATGCTAGGGATGGGAGTGGAGAAGGTTCCTTATGAGATGACACTATCGAATAACCTTGTCGTCAGAAAAGGTGTTTGGTTCTGCATGTGCATACTTAGGGGTCGGGGCCCAAAGAGTCTAGCCATAATAACCCAAGGGGTGAGGTATATGCAATGACACTCACCTAGAAGGTAGCCTAGGTGTTCCTACACTTGTTTTTGTGCCTCTACTAGTGCTTGATTTGTTGTCTTTTATGTTTTATGCATTGCTCTGGGAAGGGGTTACCACCTTAGGTATGTCCTAGTTGTTACCTCTTTCATGAGCCTTGGTTTCTATCTTATAAATAAGGTCTTACCTTTATTTTAAACAAAAGTGAAATGATAGAGAACTTATATTTGAATTTAGGTGTCCATTAAGTGCCATCTGAAGTCCTATAAAAAACACACTAATGTGGGTACTAAATAATCATGAAATTGTACACACATGTCAAGTGTTTGCAATTTATTATGGTACAATATGGAACAAAACATGAATATCCAAGGAAACACAAAACCTTCTAAACATTTAGAGTTATAACACAATATTTATAAACTTTCTTCAAATATAATCAATACCCAAGTCAAACTTGAGACAATTGATAACAAAATGCTCATCATATACACTCAATAGTATTAGTACTCATAATATTCTAACCTTATGATTTTATTTTACCTATAGGATTACTCCATACTCTTATAATTGTCTAGTTCATATATTAGATAATATTTCACTTGCTATAATTTATACTAAATATGACCTTAATTATCAATCTAGGCGATTTGTTATTGTGTGTGTGAGTTATACACCTTCATGAAATAACAAGATTTAAAAGACAATTACACTATTCAAATCAAACTAATCTAAATAATGCACAATTAATCTAAATATCTCATGGATCTCTAAAATAAAGTGGTAAATGAGGCTCTCAGCTATGATCCTCACTAGTGACACTCTAAAGATGAGAATTAAGCTATATGATATGAAAATTTAGATCTATTCTATCAAATTCTAGGTCTATTTGATGAACAATCTACTATGATCAATGCAATTTAAGCTAATTAGCAATGACAAATGATAAGTGAGTGATGTGGATGCAAATTGATAGAGCTTTGCTGCAATTCAAAGATATGGAGTGGATGAATTATGCTTCTAAATGCTTTCAATATATAAGATTTTCCCAAGGGTAGGGGGTAGAGTGAGATAACCATGGTTATGCTTGGGTAAGGTCAATTTGCTTTGCTTTGTCCATAAATGAGGGGACAAGGAGGGGACAATCATTTAAATAGTTTCAAAAGGCTAGACCATTTCAACAAAAGTGAGTGATTTGTGTCCATTTTGTCTCCAATTTGCTTTGTTGAAGGAAATTAGTATTTATTAATTAATTAAAGTAATTAAATTTAGCCATGAAGGGTAAGATGTTCATTTTGATTTTTCATTTCAACAACTATGTCATTAATTGAATTTAATCAATTTCATAGTGTTTTTCCCCTTTTCAAGCTTTATTTAATCATTTAATCATTTAATTGAATTTTCCTTTAATTTGAATTGCCTTCGTTCCCTTTATTGATTTTTTCGTATTATTTGGATGATTTGATTGCACTTTTTGATTGATTTAAGCCTTTTGCCAATTTTTCGTGTCTACAATTATAGTAGCAATAGGTTGATAAATCAACTCTTATTCTTAGTTTTAAATGTTCTTTAGATGTAAAAACATCACAAATCACTAAGAACCTTTCCAAATCCAACTTAATGCAACTAGCAAGAAACTAGACACAATAATATAGATATAGGTAAATTGCACTCTTGCAAGGATAGAGTTTTTATTTGGCCTTAGAAGCTTATATATTACAACATATAAGGTACAAATTATACATAAATAAATAAAATGAATAATCTCATACTTGTCGTTCCACAATGTCTCAAACTTCATAGTACTTATCTTGTCTAATCAATTTAGACCCTCACCCAAAAAAATTTCAATTAAATGCTCATTTCACATAATGGTTCCATATCTTACAAAATTAGTTCTATATTCTATAGGTGTAAATTACCCTTGAAAACAAAAAAGAAATGCCCATCCTATATTTATTATCTTAAATAGATGATAAAAATGAAATTTTATTCTTTTCCCAACTCAAAAGAGTGTGCACATTCATCATTTCTTGAGGACTGATATGTTTCGTCAAAATTTTCATTCATAATTTCTTGAATAATCATGTAAACAAAAATATAAGGGCATTTACAAAACTAATAATATAGTCTCTATTTTAATTACACAAGGGATCATCACAAGGAAGAACATAAATATTCTTTCCTTTCTTTTTATTACCACTAACAATATATATAGGTTAAGTCATACCTGGATATGAGAATATCAAGACAAGAATTACCTCTTTTTAATAGGTTGATCACATACCACGTAATTGAGGGAGTTTCTAGTGTCTTGGCCAATATGTGAAGATATCACTACCTAATTCATCTCTATTTATGCTTTAATCCCAATCCTTTTTTATAAATGACCATAATATTTGCAACCTTTAAATAATGAGGTCTCTTTATATGTGACATATACAAAACCAAGTAGGAGAATGCCTTAATTGCCCTTAATTCCTACCTAGATTTTCCACTATGCTTTTTGGGTGTAGAAAGGAAAGATAATGAAAAAATATGCCTTTCTTGTGGAATTAATCCGAATCTCAAGTACACCTATATATTTCCATAAAAATATCAATCCAACAACCACATGAACATGAATAATCTCAATGAGTGAGAGAACAACCACATGCATTATGTTCACTCATAAGTGACATCAAGATTGTATCTTGCAAGCTCAATGTGATTCATTATTGCATGAGATAAATGATCAAACATCCAAATGCCCATATTAAAAGAAATTGCTAGCTCGTTGAACACACTGGAATGTTGAGAAGGGTGGGGATGGGTTGGATGAATTAACATATACTAAAAACATAGATTAGTCAATTTATAATTTTAAAAATTAATTATAACTAAATGAATAATCTAATGGACACCACAATATTAAACAAAAAGGCACAAATATTTATATGTATAAAGTCTAATGAGGGGTAAACCATAGTCAACATTAACTCACACTATATGAAATATTTATTATAATATGCTTTTAAGGCTCACCGCCTAAGGAAGTTCATTGTTCCAAAAAGGAATTTATAAGAAAGATAAAATGATATCAGAAACTACTAGGGGGATACATTAGTTCAGAGAAAGATACATGATATTTTGAATGAGAAGACCAAGAATCAAACTACTATAAAAGAGGCATATATCATATGATGATGTTGCAGTCCTCTTTTCACCCAATTTCTTTGTTAAATAGACTTTTCACACTTTGTAGTCATAGTAATACACATGATTAAACTAAAACATCTTCAACAATGACTTTTCCTTCTATTTATATCCTTCACAATATCCCAAAACATCTAATAGGTCAGCTCCAAAAGTGAATGTTACATGAAATATGCATTACACCGAAGGTCAACTTCAAAATTGTACACCATTCATAAAAATGTGTTGTGGATCAACCCAAAGCTTATTCAAACCCAAAAACATCTCTACAAACTACCACACAATCTTCAAAGAAAATAAAATAGATTGTGATCAACCAAAAATGAAGGAACTAGCATTGTTGGCCCAAACAACATTAATACAATTAAAATTGCTAATTGTTCAACTTTGCACCATTAGGGATAAACCAAAAATAACATGCGGATAAAAAAGAGAGATATTTAGGTTATCTCCAACAACTCTTCAAATATCTCCTAAAGTAAATGGTTATCAAAAGATGGTGCATGTGGAGAAACTTATTGAACTAATGCAAACATTATAACCTAGATAGATTGTGGTACTATAAGATATTGTATATTGCACTACAGAGAATGAAATTATTTGAAACTCATGTTTTTGAAACCTTGTATCTTTTGGAACATATTCCCAAGTTCCCACAAGCATATCCATTCCTGCGGAGAAATGTGGAGCAATCTAGTCAACAAATAATACATCTAACCCAATTAGACTTCCAGAGAACACTGACACATAAATTTTTTTGTAGAAGATATTATGATATAAATTCATGGTAGTGAACTCCTTGGTGATGGAAAAACTTATTTCAAACCTAAAAGGATAGGCCATTCAAGGTGGATGAATGTGGACCAAAAAACTAACTCATAGGCATAGGGAAAATGTGTTGTTCAATCATTTTCTTCAACCATACAAGTGGGAATAGTGGAATAACTCTCTCATATAACTCCTTGAGAAAGTAGATAACAAAAGTAATCATAAGGCATGTTTAAAAAGATTAAAAATGCACATACCGGTTATCTAGTCCAATTTTTTCCAAGGATACAATTGATGATATGTAGGAATGTCCTCAATGAAGCTGAACCTGAGTCTTAATATGTCTTAAACATCAATCCATCCTTCTCGATCATGTTGGAACTAATCTATTTATCACTCTCTTCAACTAAACTACTCCAACTGCATATCTAGGTAAGATAGTTCATCAAGTTGATCTCACTTTATCATTAATGACAACACACTTAGGTTGATATCAATAACAACACATGCTACCAACAACCTCACCCTTTGTCATTCATGATAAATACAAGTCTTCTCCCCCCCTTTGGAATAAAATGAAAAGGGTATGTATTTGTATTACATAAAAATGTAATAAAAGAATAAAGTTAAATAAACTAAGCTTATCCTACCATATCCTATGCATACCTCAAAATAATATGGAAATAAGCATGGAAATGTGTTGAAAAAAATGAGAAATAAAGCTTAACTATTCAACACAATAAAAAAATACAAACCTCCACAGATGAAGAGATGTTTGATGATTTTGGTTGTTGAGGGTATGTGGTTTCTCACAAATCTTGTAGCATGATAATGTGTGAAAAAGGCTTGTTGAAAGAGGAGAAAAGCTCTTAATTTATAGGATTTTGAGGGAAATAGATAGTTGAGATTGAAATTTGGATGAAGGGCTAGGGTTATTTAGGATTAATGAGGTGGCCATGAGGTGGAGGCCAAGTAGATTCCATGTAGATGACATGTGGATTAGGGTTTGACCATTCGAAGGGGAAAATATTCTCACACGTGTGAGAAACCTTTGAAAGTGACATGTCCATGACAAAGTGTAAGAGGGTGTAAGAGGGCCAAAGTTTCTCACACATGTGTGAGAAACTTGAGAAAATGATGGCTCAATGACAAAGATTAAGGGTTGTAAGAAAATGGGAGAACCAAGGTTGCTCACACATGTGTGAGAAACTTTGGAAAATGACATGTCAATGACATGGGTCAAAAGGTGGAAGAGAAAGATAGAACCAAGGTTTTGGAAAGTGACATGCCAATGACATGTGGAAGACAAGTGTGTAAGAATGTGTAAGAGTCACATGTGACTTGGGTTTGGGTTAGGATTTCTTAATCCTTAGATTAAGGTTGTGCAAATGATTAGAGATTGATTGGGTGGGAGAATAGGATTAATTAGTGGGAAAGTAGGTTGACTTGGGTTAAAGGATGGGTTAGGTTAGGGAAGTGAGGTTAGGTGAGCGTTAAAGTAGGAGCCATGTGCTCAAATAGAATTAAATTCAATATTTAATTCCAAGTGGGATAAGAGGGGATTAATTAAATAAACCATGTCATTTACTTAATTAAATGGAGGATTAGGATGAGGGGAAATAGGCTAGCATTAAATAAATGTAAACTTATTTAATCGAGGATAAGGGATAAAGAGGAGTATAATTAAATAAATGTGAATTTATTTAATTAAAGGTAGAGTAAGGATAAAATTAAATAAATAATAAATATCTATTTAATTGGCTAGGATAAGGGTAATTGTTAGGACAATTTTAGGTGTCTACATTTTTCCCCTCTTTGATGTAGCATCACAAAGTGATGTTAGATCAAAGAAGATTAAAACATAGTGGATATAATGGATAAGACTGTTGGCAAGTTGACTATATTGTTGTATATGACTAGATATAGTGTTTTCATTATGGCAACAAAGTCATATAGAGTTTTGGAGTCAGCACACATTATCATAAGGTCAGAATATGGCCAAGTATAGAAGACTGGACAGTTAACAGAGCACCAAAAGATCAGAGCATCAACGCACATGTGTATGATCGAGTTATGGTATGCGTCCTTGAAGTTAAGCTAGTAAGTGTGTATTCATGCTAAGTCTAAGAGCACATGATCATATGAGACAATATGACAAAGATACAGTTAGTTGAAGTGCTATAGACAGTGAATGCCAGAACAGAATAGAGTATGCATCCGACTGTTAGTATTTTTATTAGCGGTTATAATAATATTTTGTAAAGGCTATGCGCCTATTGTAATTAGATTCTAGACATGTAAACATCTTTGTTTGTAAACACGCTTGAGCCAATTCACTTGGAAGCGTTGTATGTAATCGGTTATAGGCCAACCTAGTTAATTATTTTGTTAGCGCATATAAATATAAGATGCACCTTTGTAATAAAGTATGGAAGTGGATATAGAGATAAGATAAGAAGAGCATAGACATGAAAAGTGAAGATAAAATAAGTTAGAGCTTTACAAGGGGCTAAAGCATTAGCGCACAAAAGGAACTGATCAGACAAGCAGTGTCACAACACCAGTTCATCCAACAGATATAGTGTATCTAAGTTCAGAAGGTTGTAGCCTTCACCACTTAAGCAGTGAGCTCTAGGATAGTGTGTCCCCACCCCTAATAGGGTTATTGTAAAATACTCCTAACAAGGTCTGACCTTTGACTAGGTCACTGTACTAAAAGCATTGTAAAGAACAACTCCTAACAGGGTTGCAGATCTTCTAACAAGAATCATAAAACACTAGTGTAATTCTTAGTGGGTGTTAATTCCCACCGAGGTTTTTACCTATTTGGGTTTCCCCGTAACCATATTGGTGTTATGTGTTGTGATTGTTTATCTTGTCAGTACTTAAGAAATCAAGTTAAGATTCAAGAGTTAAGAAAATCTAAAGATATAGTGAACACTGATTCACCCCCCCTCTCTGAGTGTTCCCATTCCTAACAATTGGTATCAGAGCTCTGGTCCTTTGAAGAAAAGTTTAACCACTTGATGAGATCAATGGGTTCAAAAGAAGCAAAGAATCTGAAGAATAATCTTATGGAAGCTCTTGAAGACCTTGACAGATCTGAGAAAGAAGTTGAAGAACTAAAATTGAAAGTCAGTGGTGCACAAGTATTCATCAAGAAACTAAGACAAGATTTAAAAAATTATACAAACAATGATTTGGGAAAAATGGTTAAGAAGCTGAATGAGGAGAATACATCTCTAAAAGATTAGATTGAAGAGTTGGATGAAAAGATAACTAACAATCAAGAATTTTATGATGAACAAATCAAAGAGAACCTTCAACTGAATGAAGAATTGAGGTAAGCAAACATGAAAATCTTGGAGCTAAGAAAGAGAAAAGAAATGTTGGAATCTGAGTTAAAAGAGGCAAAGAATCACATTGAGAAATTACACACCAATTTTGATTTGATAGAGTCACAGTTATATGCATGGAAGCTTAAAGGAGATACCAGTGGTGTTGGATTCAATGAAGCACAAAATTAGATTGATGTTTATGATACTAGGTTACAAGTTTCAGCACACCAATAGGGTGAATAGTGTGTCCGAACCATTATTCTTGCAGCAATCAGACTTGTTAGAGAAAATAGAGAGTTTAATCTATGTGAGATATTGCATGCATAATTGATTGATACCATTAAATCCATCAAGCATGATAAGACCAAAATATTCAGGTTTGGGTCTTTAATCATTTACATGTACTTTCATATACTTGGAAAGGTTTTAGATTTGTACTTAGACAAAAGTATGCCTACAATGCCTCAAATATCTCTTAAGGCATCTACTGAGAGCTCATTGAAGGATTACATGGAGCTAGAATTGAAGACATTCAGGATCAAAATGTAGATGAGGTACATAATAACAAAAAGTATTGTTGAGAAATACAAAGACAACATTTGTTTTATGGTAGAAACTGACATAACATGTATGGAAGCAGTTGAGCCTAGAACAAAGTGGATCCATCCACTTGGTTATGAGGTAGAAGAACCAATCTTAGAAGCATATGCACAAGTATTACTATCAGGACCCTAATGAACCGAGATGGGGAACCTATGAAGAAAAGACAAGGGAAGTTGATGTAGTTATGAACAATGCAACAACTAAGAGGAAAGCCTCTAAGATTACATCTAAGATACTCATAATTCATGGTGTAACATAGGTAGATCTTGATAAAGTGAGAGAAGCAAAGATAGACTTGGAGATTGAGAGTGCATCCACAGTGGAAGCTAAAACTGATGATCCTAAAATGAAGAAAGTCAAGATTGAGAAGACTGATGATCCAAAGGATAAACAGGGTAAAACATATGTAATCCCTATTGTGCCTAAAGTTACAATTGATCTAACATCACCTCCTGAGTATAAGACAATAACCAAGAGGAAGAAGGAGACCAGTGCAAGCCACCCATCCTCACGGACAACCAGAAGTCAGAAAAAGAATACTCAAGCACCTCCGCAGGTAGTTTTCAAACCTAGTCTTCAAGTGTTGAAAACAAGGATTATTGAGGAAGACAAAATTGATCAAGTAGGGAAATTATTTGAGAAATACAGTGAGATTGATAAATCAAAAATTCATCAAATGATAATTAAACACATGCTCAAGTTCAAGAAGATAGTCTTAGAACTTAAGACAGTAATTCCAGACAATGTGTGGAATATCTTGGAATTATTGAAAAGACAGGCCATTGAGGAGGATCTAATAATAAGAGAAAATATTCTAGATGAAAGCCTCCCTATATGTTCCCTAGAAGAGAAAACATTATTGTTAGATCTGGTGAAGCCGCACCTAAGAACTAAGTCAATAACTCTGCACTTAATGAATAAAAACTGAGTTGGTAGCTAAAGAAATCGAGAAATATTTTGAGAAAGTTTTTCTTGATAGGCACATGTACCCATCTACTGTGCCCACAACTCAAGTGCCCTCTAAGGAAGCCAAGGAGTCAGAGACCACCAATGTACTAGTAACAGGTCCTCAGGATTCAATGCCTATAGTGGTAACACCTACAGAGGAATTGAATGTTGTGCCCATGACTGAGACACAAAAAGATGACACAATCTTTATTTATATTATAGAGATAGCAATGGCGGCCATAGACAATGACTTGGAAAAATTTGAGGAATCTTTTGCAAGCATAAAAGAGGTTGAAATTATATGTGGTGGAAATTCACCTAAGCTACAAGAAGAAGTGTTAATAGAGGATCTAATAGGTGAAGAAGAAGAAAAGGAGACGGAAAAAGAGAGAAAAAGAAAAAGAAAAGGTAGAAGAGGAGAAAGGGAAAGATAGTGAACCAACAGATGAGCCATCTATTGAAATACCAATCAGAATAAAGTAAGAAGTGATGGATAGTACTCCTATCACTCCCATACCCTTAGCATCATTGTTGTCAAGTTTGACACCATACACCATAAGATTTGACTCTTGGAGAGAAGAAGACTTGATTAAGATCAGTGTCCTTGCTATGGAGAAATCAAAAGATAAGCAAGTGATGAGGAACCCTCTATTTTTTGAATCAATCAACATTCTAAACAACTTGCTAGCTTTAGACAAGAAAGTGTCTAAGGTTCATTCAGTTGATGATGTCAGTACCATATTGACAAACTTCAAAGGAAACTTTTCTAGCTTGGAAGAATATGCATCCCAAGTTGCAGAAGAGAAATATATGAAGAAGAGATTGAGTGAACTAGTTGGAAACTTTGCACTTGACCTCAGTTCATTAAAGGTTGGTCAAGCATCCTTGAAGGAGTTTGTAGCTAAGGGAAGGAAGATCATTGTAGACTGCATGAACCAAGATAAACTAACTATAGATCTATACAATAAAATCCAGGAGGCAGAAGCAATGATTGATAATGTAATAAAATAAGTGGAAGATTCCTCCACCGATGTGAACATGTGCAAAAATGTGTACCAGGGAAAGATAGACAAAATAGAAAAGGATGAGAAGGAAATGTCTAAGATAAGGGCAAGGAAAACACAGCTCAGGAATGCTCTTGCACCCTCTCTAGATGTACTTAATCAAAACATCAAGGAGATTGATGCCACTATAGTGACATATGGTCAAGGTCCAATTAAAGACTTGGAAAAGATGGAGAAGCTAACATATGCCTTATGTGCCCATCTACAGACTGTCAATGCACCGATAACATTTTGGAAACAAGAGATCCAAAACTTGCAGATTGCTTATTCAAATGTACTTTCTTTGTATGTACTTGTAGATATAATTTTTTGAGCACCTTTGTCATTAATGTCAAAGGGGGAGTATTGTATGTAGAATATGGAGTATTATATATGATGTAAAGAAGAATTATAGTACAGAGTATAAGGGAATATAAGTTAGAGTATATATTAAAGAATTTTGTATAAGGGTACAGTTAGTAACTTCACCATATTCATTTGTTTCCATTAATGATAAAGGAGAAGATTATTGGCAAGTTGAATATACTATTCTATATGACTAGATATAGTGTTTTCATTATGGAAACAAAGTCATATAGAGTTTTAGAGTCAGCACACATTATCATAAGGTCAGAATATGGCTAAGTATAGAAGACTGGAAAGTTAACAGAGCACCAGAAGATTAGAGCACCAACAAACGTGTGTATGACCGAGTTATGGTATGTGCCCTTGAAGTTAAGCTGGTAAGTGTGTATTCATGCTAAGTCTAAGATTGCATGATCAGATGAGACATTATGATGAAGATACAATCAGTTGAAGTGCTACAGACAGTGAACGCCAGGATAGAACAGAGTATGCAGCCGACTGTTAGTATTTTGATTAGCAGTTATAATAATATTTTGTAAAGGCTATGCACCTATTATAATTAGGTTGTAGACATGTAAACATCCTTTTTTGTAAACAGTCTTGAGCCAATTCACTTGGAAGCATTGTATGTAATCGGTTATAGGCCGACCTAGTTAATTGTTTTGTTAGCGCATATAAATATAAGATTTGCCTTTGTAATAAAGCATGGAAGTAGATATAGAGATAAGATAAGCAAATCAAAGACATGCAAAGTGAAGATAGAATAAGTTAAAGCTTTACAAGGGGCTAAAACATCAGTGTACAAAAGGAACTGATTAGACAAGCAATGTCACAACACTAGTTCATCCAACAGATATAGTGTTTATCTGAGATCAGAAGGTTGTAGCCTTCACCACTTGAGTAGTGAGCTCTAGGACAGTGTGTCCCCACCCCTAACATGTTTATTGTAAAATACTCCTAACAGGGTCTGAACTTTGACCAAGTCATTGTACTAAAAGCATTGTAAAGAACAACTCCTAACAGGGTTGCAGATTTTCTAACAAGGATCATAAAACACTAGTGCAGTTCTTAGTGGGTGTCAATTCCCATGAGGGTTTTTACCTATTTGGGTTTCCCCGTAACCATATTGGTGTTATGTGTTGTGATTGTTTATCTTGTTTACATTGATGTTCATATTAGTACTTAAGCAATCAAGTTAAGATTCAAGAGTTAAGAAAATCTAAAGATATAGTGAACATTGATTCACCCCCCTTCTCAGCTCCCATTCTTAACAAAGACTAGTATCATGATGCCCTAGTCATGGAAGGATAAGGAAGGATGATGAGGAAGGATTGGTATGCCTTCTCGAGAGGACATGCGGGTTTAGAGAATACAGGTGTGCTCTCGAAAAGAATAGGGGTATGGAAGGAAAGGGGAAAAGGTTATGGATGATGAAGGAAGAATAGATAAAGTCATGCTGAAATGGTGTGAGAAACCTAAGTTTTATATTGTATTTGACACTATGCACCAAGGTATGAGGAACCAAGATGAAAATGTGTCAATTACATGATAAAAAAGGGGTCAAATGCAACCATATGCCTATGACACCATGATATGGAAGATTGTGATGTCATTGTGGCAATAGGATGCAAAGACCATGATAAATGCAAACAATGATAATACAGACAAGGAACAAGTAAGAATACACAACAAACCAAATGCAAACCAAAATATGGCCCCTAGTCAAGCTGAAAACCAATTGATGGATTGATTGATGATGATTGATTGAGGATGGAAAAGTTTATGATAAGAATAATGCACATCCAAAGGATTGGGAAGGATATATCCCATGATGATGATTTGATTAAAACTGGGATCAATGGATTATCAGCTAAGTCAGGTCAAGATGATGGGTTGATTAAGGATCGATGTACAAGATTAAAAGATTGGATTGATTGGATTAGTATTGATTGCACTTGATTGAACTATTTTGGGATTTTTATTTTTGATTTCTATGAATTTTTTGATTTATTGATGAGTGGATTGGATAGGGAATGGAAATATGATTTGGATTGGATTGGAAGATTTGGATAAGATAATAGGAGAAGAAATGAATTGGATTGAAGATGATGGGAAATTGAGATGATTAGAAAAGGATTGGATTGGAGGAGAAATGAATTAGATAGAAGAATATATGAAGAGGGGAAATTGAGAGAAGATGAGAGTAGAGGAATTCGAGTGAATGGATAGAAGAAGGGAAATTTATTAGATTAGAAGATAAATGAATTGGATTTAGTGGAAGTAGAAGATAAAGGAATTAGATTGAACAATGGAGGAAGAAGGGAAATTGATTATATTATAAGAGAAATGAATTTGATTTAGTGGAATTAGAAGATAAAGGAAGTGGATGGAATAGAAGAAAGATAAATGGATTATACACGAGAGGGAAAGGACAAATGGATGGTATAGGGGGAAGTTGGAAGAGGGATAAGAGGATTGAAATGATTGGGACCAATGACAAGGGAGAACCAAGGAATGGTAGAGGAAAGGGGGATGAATAGAGTTTATGGATGGAGGGAATGAAAAGGTGGGGAAAAAGGAGATGAGGATCCAAGGACAATATGGAAAAGGAGTTAAATGCCCCACATGAGAGGTAGGATAAGGAACAAAAAGATGGTGGCTAAAGGATATATGAAACAAATGGAATGCGTACGAATATGCATGGATGTAATAAAGGAAGGGACATGCCAAAGCATGCATGGATATCATTCTTATTTGTGTGTGATTTGGTGCGTCTAGGTTTATGAAGGAAAAGGGAAGAAAGTGGGAGGTGGATGGATAGGATGAGGGGTATGTATAAGATAGAGGATAATGATAAGGAGGATATGGATGGAAACTGACAATGTATAATGTAGGGAGGATGTGGATAGAAGCATACAATGGAATTGAGGGAATGCATAGGATAATCAAAATCAAAGGCATGGAAAGGAGGATGGAGCTTTATAGGATTATGGATGGAGGATAGAGGAAGTGAATATGACAAGGATTATGAGATGGAGGATATAGATAGGATGTTAATATCAAATACAGACAAGTGGATGGACGTATGTAGGGTAATGAAGAGGAGATGGATAAAAAGTAAGGAAAATGGATGGTGTATATGGATGGATGGAATAAATAGGATAGTCAAGATCAAAGATAAGAAAGGATGAGGATGGACTTAGATAGGAGGATGCATGGTGGATATGAGAGATGGAAGACATATATGGTAGCATAGGATGGATAGAGCTTGCCCCCAAATGTAGAGTACAAGGGGATGAGGATAAGTGAATGGATGGAAGAGGTGAATTTTAGAAGACAATAGATATGTGATAGGGAGATGGAGGCAAGGACTCAAGCATCAAGTGTTGTGATATTGCATTGTGTATTTTGTATCAAGGAATTTTGGATCTGTTCTCATAGATGTTGGTAGGATGGCTAGATGGTAGATGAAATGGACTAGGGGGAGGATAATGAGGACTTATGCAAAAGATTGGGTGAAAGGAGTGGATGAGTATGGAAGGATTGGGGAATAATAGATGGGAGGAGGGATGGCTTGTACATAAATGGATGGGAGAGATGAAAAGATCACCACTAGCACACACCTTTAAGGGTGGTGGAGAGGTGGAGGAGGATATTTTGGAGGAGATGGAGGAAAAAAGGTGGATTTTGGATATAAGGACCCACAATAGATGAAGGAGGTAATGGTGTTGGAAAGTAGAGGATTTTTAGAGGGATATTTAGGAGGAAGCTTTTGGATTAGCAAGGTTGGATGCCAATTTGGATTTTGAATTGAGATGCATTTTGGAATTGAGTAGCTCTATAATCTACATGATTTTTTATTTTTCATTTTGAGGCCTTTGTGGCCTTTTAAACTTTGCGTTCTTTTGGATCATATTTTTCTTTTCTTGAACATGTCTTTTAGATGGGACATGTTGATCCTTCTATTTTTGTGTAGATTTTTGGCTTGATGCATCTTTGTTTATTTATGTTTTTTTTTTCTTTGGCATCCAACTTGCTTCCATTATCCATGGTATGGGTGTATGAGGATGAATGGTTTAAAGAGTTTATGGATGGAATTATGGAGGATGAATGTTGGAAGGAATTCAAGGATGTGTTCCTTTGTGGATCTTTCTTAAGGATGTGAGGTGAACTTGGATATGGCGGATGGATGGATGTAAGGACCTAAACTAGAGGAAAGGGATGAAGGATTAGGTTTGGGAACATAAGGACCCAAAATGGAGGTGTTTGAGGAAGGGAGGGAACTTGGGACATAGGGGCCCAAAATAGATTTGGAGGGTGGGGGGATGGAGGTTTGGACATAAGAGCCCAAAATGGATTTAGAATAAAAGTGATGGGAATATTTAAGTTTAGATTTGGATGGAGGAATTTGGGAGTTGGAAGGAGTAGAAGGGGTACCAACATCTTGAGATATTCTTTCTTCAATGGGATACTTAGTATTTGCAACACAAGATGCAAGTCTAGGTGTATGGAGTTCATGTATCGATTGGATATGTGTGATGGGATTTTGTGGAGGATGAGGATCATAAGGGGGATTAGGGGAGATAATAGGATCTTGGGATGGATTATGAGGGATAAGAGGATCTTGAGATGGTGAAGGATCATGACATGGAGATAATGGGGTACTTTGATCTTGACTTTGAAGAGGATTAGGTGGTGGAGTAGAAGGTATTGTTAGGAATGGGAACACTGAGTGGGGGGTGAATCAGTGTTCTATATTATTAATGTTTTTCTGCTTCTTGAGCTGTAACCCAATTGCTTAATTATTGAACTAAATATTAAAGAAAATAAAGCAAATAACCATAACACATAACACCATATATGATTATGGGGAAACCTTGGCCAAAGGAAAAACCCCAGTGGGAATTAATACCCACTAATAATTGTACTTGTGTATTATGAACCTATTAATGTTCCTTTTCCCTATTAGGAGTAGTCATTACAAATCTATAGTACAATGACCTTGTCAAGGGTTAGAGCCTATTAGGATTCTTGAAGTAAAAAACCCTATTAGGGGTGGAAGGCTCACTTCCAGAGGTCACTGCTCAATGAGGAAGGCTACAACCTCTTGGATATCAGATACACACTATATTTGCAAGGTGAATTGCTGCTATGACACTGCTTGTCTGATCAGTTCCTTTTATGCATTGATGCTTTAACCTCTTATAAAGATCTATATCATTCTTAATACTCTTAACTCATACTTCACATACTTCTACTCTACTATTCCATCTTCTATCAGCTCTACATGCTCAAATACAAAAGTCCATGTCTTATATATAGGCACAACTAAAACTATTTACTAAGTCGGCCTATAACCTATTACATACAACGCTTCCAAATGAATTGGCTCAAGTGTGTTTTTAGACATTAATATTAAAATGTTTACAACATAAATACAATAGGTTCATAGCCTTAACAAAATAAACTATTACTCACTAATCAAAATATTTCCTGTCGGCTTCATGCTCTGTTCTATTCTGCCGCTCATTGTCTGTGTCACTTCAACTTGTTGTATCTTCTTCATACTATCACATCTCATCATGCATTCTTATAAATAGCTTACTAACATATCAAAAAGCTTATCTTCAAGGGAACATACCAAAACTTGGTCATACACATGTGCGTTGATGCTCTGTTCATCAGGTACTTAACTAACTATCCTATCTTCCATACTTAGCCAAATTTTGATCTTCTAAGTTATTGCGCTAACACAAAAACTTCATATGAATTTTTTTCCATAATGAAAACACTAATCTTAGTCATATGCACTAGTATATTCAACTTTCCAACAATAGCCCCCTTTGTCATTAACGGCAACAAATGAATATGGCAAATATGCTAAACTACATCTTTACACAAAAACTTTCTAACATATATTCTTATCTTTTGTTGTGCATCATATACTCTATCTTATATCTCCCTTATACCATATTTCTCTACTAATCCATATTACTCTAGTCCCCCTTTGACATTAATGGAAAAGGTGCTCAAAAATGGGATCTTCAAGTACTTACACTGATAGTACATACGGGTATGCAATCTTAGGGTTTTGGATCTCTTGCTACCAAAATGCCTTGAGTGCATCTACTATCTGGAGATCAGTGCATAATGCATAAGTTAACTTCTCCATCTTTTCTAACTCTATACATGAACCTTGATCATATGTCACAATAGTGGCATCTATCTACTTGATGTTTTGATTCAACACATCCAATGAGGGTGCAAGTGCATTCCTTAACTATGCTTGCCTAGCCCTTATCTTCCCAATCTCTTTCTCTGCCTTCTCAATCTTATCTATTTGACCTTGATAGACATTTTTACACATGTTAATATCTTGGGAGGGGTCTTCTACTAATTTTATCATAGCTTCCATCAGGTATTTAGCTTCCTGAATCTTCTTTGAAAGATCTAATGTGAGTTTATCTTTGTTCATACAATCATCAATTATCTTCCTTCCTTTTGTTGCTATCTCCTTTAACATAGCTTGACCAACCTTAAGAGAATTAAGGTCAAGTGCAAAATTACCTATCAATTCATTCAACCTCTTCTTAAGATATTTCTCTTCTGCAACTTTAGATGTTGATTCCTCAAGACTTGAGAAATTTTCTTTGAAGCATGTCAAGATGGTCCTAACATCATCCACTGAATGTACACTTGATACTTTCTTGTCCTCAGGCAATAGACTATTTAGTATGTTGACTGATTCAACAAAAAATGGATTTCTCATAACTTGTTTCTCTTTTTCTTTCTCTGTTGCTAACACACTGATCTTTATTAAATATTCTTCTCCCCAAGAATCTAGACTGGTTGTATCGAGGGTCAAACTTGACAACAATGACATTGAGGGCTTTGGGGTAAGGAGTGTGTTGTCCATAAATTCACTCTTTACCTTCATTGGCATTTTAATAGAGGGCTCATTTGTAGGTTCATCTTCCTTCTCTTCTTCTCATCCAGTCAAGTCTTCAATATGAACTTCTTCTTGCTACTTAGGTGAATCATTAGCGCATAGAATCTCTACTTCCTCAGTGCTCACAAATGCTTCCTCAAACTTATCTAGTTCATTATCTATTTCTGCCATTGATATTTCAACATTATCAATTATGATAGAGTCATCTTTTGTTTCAGGCATGGGCGTAGACTGTTAATATTATTTAGAATAACAGAGAGGGGGGGGGGGGGGTGAATCAATTGTTCTCAGGTCCTGATGTATAAAACAATCTCAAAAACTTTTCCTTAAATCAGATCCAATAACCAAAACAAACTTGATCATCACTGATTCAATAATAAAAACATATAACAATATAGTCCACTACCTAGCTATAACTTAACTTGTAAAACACATAAATGTTCAAACAAAAACATTCACACAAGTATTAACACCAAGATTTATAGTGGAAACCCAATTTGGGAAAAACCACTTTGTAACATGCTACTATTATTTTCACTCTTCTGAAGTGAGCTCAGTAAAAAGCCAACCTTGTCAAAGGTTACAATACACACTATCAGGTGTGACCCGGTTAAAGGATTTCAATCACCTTGTTAAAAGTGAGCCTAGTCATAGGACTTGCATACACTCCATTAGAATGCAACCTTGTTCAAAGGATTTAACATATGACTATTAGGTCAACCTTTGTTAAAAGGATTTTGACTGTTACAATGGTTAGAAAGTAGCAGCAATATTTATCTGAAAAATATACAACTCACTTTGCAAATATTAGATCTGATTCCATACACTAATGTTGGTTTACTGACTTTGAAACTTTTCCATCTCCATCTCTGATCTGCTCAGAACTTTTCTTCAAGCAACCACCATAATTCTCCTTCAGCCTTTACTTCTTATACAGTCAATAAAAATTTACTAATCTTCCAACATTCTCTATTCACCCATGCACTTGCATATCCAAATGCTCAGGTTCCCTTTATACTTTCCTCAATTAGGTTAACTCATCCTATGCTGCTCAATCTCATTCGTAGATCTTAGGGTTAGGTCAGATTCATTGAATCTACCCGCTTCATGTTCTTCAGCTCCTTTTCTAGAATCATCTCAAATCTCTTAAAGATTTACAATAAAATGTTTTACAGTGCATTTAATGTTTTCAAACAATCAATAAATAAAGTCAACACATTTTACATAATCCAAGAATTCAACAATGTCAGCTCCAAAACTAAATTCTCTTCAAATATAAAATTGTTGATGCTCAGTCAATACTATGATCAACTACTCGATCTTCATGTAGAAAGCTCAGTCATTACTAAAAATGTTTCCTTGGCTTACACTGTCTTCCTCGGCAATTAATTGTTGTTCGGTTGACACTAGAATTTTGCACAACATACACTGACTCGGTCGACACTAACATTACTCATCTTAAACATGATTTCTCCATTCTTTTCTCAGTCAAGCCTACCAGTTTAGTCTTCAGTCTTACTAGTATAATCAATACATTGTCTCATCATTGTGCAATATAGTCAAGTACACTTTGTAGTATCAAGATAACTCAACCTTTTCGTAGGTGCTATTGTTACCAACCTTGCCTATCCCCTTAGCAACACTCAAATAGACATAGTACTTTCCTAAGTAGCAACAGTCTTACCAATTAAGGTTTGACATTAATGACAATACAACAATTATTTCAATTGCAGTTTCCAACAATCTCCCTCTTTGGCATTGATGGCAACACCATATGATATCACCTGAATAACACATGGATTACCAACCAATCCAAAAACTTATCTATTCATCAGAGAATTATTTATAATATCCTTAGCTTCATTCTGATTCAAAATCCTATAAGCCTCACTTTTGTGACCATCAGAAGTATTTAGATCTCCCTTTATCCTGATCCTTCATTTTAGTTCATCATCCTTACTTCAGTGTCATGTGTTATCATATCAATTCATCTCCCTCTTTGACAAAAATGCCAAAGCAACAACTAAAACATACATCCATCAAATGTAGATAATATCTATGCAGCTCAGTGTTTCTCCCTCTATCATCTTGCTTATGACTGATTCCTTGTCTTTTCTCCTTTTCACAACTCTAGGCTATCCCTAAAGTGTGACAATCTTCTGCATCAATTTGTCAAATATTCTGTTGTAGCATATTTGATGCAGTGCTCCTAGCTTGTCTAGACAGCCTCAGTTAGGGGAAGGACCCCTAATTGACTTCTCAAATACTCATGAGATTTTATGGGTAAAGCTTTAGTGAATATGTTTGCTGATTGTTCTTTTGTATTCACATATTCCATTCAGACTTCTTTATCTTGTACTAATTCTCTCAAGTAGTGATACTTGATTGCTATGTGCTTGGTCTTAGTGTGCATCAATAGATTTTTAGAAATATTGATATCACTTGTGTTGTAACAGAAAATAACAACAGGTTTAGTGATTTCTTCTTTCATGCATATCAACAATTATTTTATCCATACCAAATTTGAACAGTTTACTGCAGCAGCAACATACTTGGCCTCAACAGTAGATTGGGAAATGCAATTTTGTTTCTTGCTTGTCTAGGAGACTAATCTTTGTCCAAGAAAGAAAGCTCCACCACTAGTACTCTTTCTGTCATCTACATTTCCTACCCAATTAGCATCAATATAAACTCTGAGTTCAAATTTGTCATCCTTCTTATAATATAGACCATAGTCAGCAGTTCCTTTCAAGTAACTCATAATTCTTTTCATATCCATCATGTGTGTTTTCTTAGGATTGGCAGAGAATCTTGCCACAATCCCAATAGCTAGTGCAATATCTGGTCTACTATGTACAACATACTGCACTTTCCAATCATGGATATGTACAAAGTCTGATTCACTTCTACATCATCATCATTCTTAGATAACTTTTGTCCAGTAACCATAGGAGTATTCACTAGTTTAGCATCTTCCATCCCAAAAAATTTTATTGTTTCATTAACATACTTAGACTGTGTAATGAAAATTCCATTCTTCCTCTGATATACTTGTAAACCAACAAAGAATTTGATCTCACCAAACATACTCATTTCAAATTCAGTTTGCATTTCATTTGAAAATCTTTTACACAAAGCATCTTGTCCACCAAAAATAATGTCATCCACAAATTTTTTTGCCAACAGGATACCTTTACCTTCTTCATCTTTCATGTACAAATTGCTTGTGTCATTTGTTCTTGAAAATCCAATCTGTATCAAGTAGTTGTGCAACCTCTCATACCATGCTCTAGGAGCTTGTTTCAATCCATATAGTGCTTTGTTCAGTTTGCACACCATGTGTCTTTTGTTTGGATCAGTAAAACCTTCTGGTTGTTCTATGTAAACTTATTCTAGTATACCATTCAAAAATGCAGACTTGACATCCATTTGATATACCTTGAAATCTTTATAAGCAGCACATGCAAGCAGAGTTCTTACTCCTTCCAATCTAGCTACAAGGGAAAATGTCTCCCCATAATCTATTCCTTCTTCTTGTGCGTAGCCTTTGCATACCAGCCTAGCTTTGTTCCTAGTTATTTCACCATTTTCATTCATCTTATTCTGAAACACCCACTTTGTTCCTATAACATTTTTATTTTCAGGTTTCAGCACCAGAGTCCAAGTATCATTCTTCTCAATCTGGTCAATCTCTTCATTCATTGCTTGTATCCAGTCTTCATTCTCTAATGCCTCTCTAGTTGACTTGGGTTCAAATTCACATAGTAGGCATGTTGGATCCTTAGTCTTACTTCTGGTTTGAATTCCATTATTCTTGTCTCCAATTATCTATTCAGGCTTGTGATGTCTTCTTACATATTTTTCCAAAATAGGTTCAACTCCTTTCTCCTCTATTTCATCAAGTTCCCCAACAAGATTGTCAGATTCAACTTCTGAATGCTCGACAACCTCTTCCTGATACTCATCAACATTTTCTTGTAGCTCAGCATGTTCTTGTTCTCTTTCGACATTGTTTTCCTGATGCTTGGCAGCATCTATCTGTTGCTCGACATTTCTTACCCTAGACTTGGCATCGGGTGCAAGTCTGTTACTTGCCTCTTCTTCTTCCTCAATGTACACAAAAGATCTATAATTTTCTGGTTCTCTTTTGCTATCAGCTTCATTTCTTTCTGCATACTCATCAATTTTGACATTCGCACTTTCCATAATTTTGTTAGTGTTAGAGTTCAAACACTTATAAGCTTTACTTTTTGTGGAATACCCTAGGAATATGCCTTTATCACTCTTAGCATCAAACTTTCCATTCCTAGTGTCTTTTAATATATAGCACTTACTTCCAAATATTCTAAAGTATTTAACACTCAGTGCATGCCCGTGCCATAATTCATAGGGTGTCAGATTTGTACCTTTCTTGATATGTACCCAGTTAAGAGTGTAGACAGCAGTGCTTATAGCTTCTTTCCAATATTTCTGTGCCACATTCTTTTCAATCAACAATGTCCTTGCACAATCCAAGATAGATCTATTTCTCCTTTATGCTATACCATTCTATGGAGGTGTTCTAGGTGCAGACATCTGTCTTTTAATTCCTCTATCATTGCAAAATAGATTAAATTCATTTGATGTAAATTATCCACCTCGGTCAGATCTAAGACATTTCAAGTTCCTACATGTCTCCTTCTCAACCTTAGCCAAATACCACTTAAAGAATTGAAAAGCTTCAGATTTTTCTTTTAGAAACATTACATGCATCATCCTAGTATGGTCATCAACAAATAAGATAAAGTATCTAGCACCATAGTAACTTTGTACACCCATAGGTCCACAAAGGTCAGTATGAATCAAATCTAAAATATTTTCAGAAGTAAAGGATTTGCTCTTAAAACTTGACTTTGTCATTTTTCCTAACTGGCATTCCTTGCACATCACATTCTCAGGTTTCTTCAATCTAGGTAGACCTCTTACCTTTTTCTTCTTACTTATCTCTACCAGATTGTCAAAGTTAACATGACATAGCCTTTTATTCCATAACCAAATATCATCAAGTTGTGCAATTAAACATGTTTCTTCAGATAGGTCAAGATAGAAAAAATTACCTCTAGTCTGATCTCCACTTCCAATTAGTTCTCCAGTAGCATCAAATATTTTAGCTTGCTTGTGATGAAATTCCACTCGGTAACTAGTTTTGTTAAGCTAAGAAACACTTAACAAATTATAATTAAGACCTTCAACCCAATATGCATTTTCACAAGATATCTTATCAGTTAGTTTAATCAAACCTTTTCGTCTAACAGGACATGGTGCATCATTATCAAATTTTACAGTTTTACCTCTGTAATGATGTAAGGTCTCAAACTTATTTTTGTCACCAGTCATGTGATGTGAACAACCACTATCAATAATCCATTTATCATTCTTGTTCACATAGGATATCAATGCATTTTTCTCATCCTCATCAGATTCATCTTTCATTACAACATAGACTACCTCAATTTCAAAATCATCACTATCAGTGTCAGTTTCTTTTTCAGCAATGTAACAAGATTTCTTACCTTTTCCTTTGTAGTCTTTGTTCCATCGGTAGCTTTTGTCATCTCTTTTGTCTTTGTGTTTTCTTTTTCTTTCATCATCTTTATCCTTCTTGTCAAGACATCTAGCAGCTATATGACCAACTTTATTACATGCAAAACATATAATAGGGAGTTTACCTTTATACTTTCCTTTTCCCCTTCTCATCCTTCTAGCCATGAGAGCTTCTAGATCTTCTAATTCTTCATCAAAAGTGTCACTGTCACTTTCACTTTCACTATCACTTTCACTTTCACTAATGCATCTTTATTTTTCTTTCTTTGGCTTGTTTAGAACTAGTTGTGACTTGAAAGCAGATTCAACATTACCAATGCTTCCAACAGTGAAATTATCATAGTTAGAGAGTTCAAAAGTAGTCAGCTTACCAACCAAACTTTCCAAAGTAAGCACATTAGTAGAGTTGCATCTAGATTCCTGAATAGCTGAGATCTTAATAGCATATATAGGACATAGGGTTCTTAGTACTTTCCTAATTATAGTTTCATCATCAATAGCCCCATTTTCTCCTCTAACAGCATTCACAACTTCTTTTATTCTACCATAATATTGTGAAATGTTTTCACCTTCTTACATTCTCATTTCATCAAACTTACCTATAAGACTCTCGGCCTTTGCTTTCAGTACATTTAGGTCTCCACCATAGATTCTTGCAAGTGTGTCCCACATATCCTTAGCATTTGTGCAATCCTTAATGTCTTTAAATTCTAGATAGCTTAGGGCAGATACAATTTCCAGCATTGCCTGATTATGTTCTTGCTTAGCTCTCATTTCTTCGGCAGTCACGATAGGTGAGACATAGTTGTTCTCAATGTAGTACTTTGCAGAGTCACCAATACCGGCTAGATGCAGCTTCATCAAGCTTTTCCATGTAGGGAAGTTTTGCTTATTCAGCTTCGGTACCTCCTTCTTATACATCCTGATCATTTGCTTCAAGCCCCTTTAAACTTGATTTCCATCAACACTAAAACTCTGATACCAATTGTTAATATGATTTAGAACAATAGAGAGGGGGGGGTGAATTAGTTGTTCTCAGGTCCTAATGTATAAAACAATCTCAAAAACTTTTCCTTAAATCTGATCCAATAACCAAAACAAACTCGATCATCACTGATTCAATAATAAAAACATATAATAATGTAGTCCACTACCTAGATGTAACTTAACTTGTAAAACATAGAAATGTTCAAACAAAAACATTCACACAAGTATTAACACCAGGATTTATAGTGGAAACCCAATTTGGGAAAAACCACTTTGTAACATGCTACTATTATTTTCACTCTTCTGAAGTGAGCTCAGTAAAAAGCCAACCCTGTCAAAGGTTACAATACACACTGTCAAGTGTGACCCGGTTAAAGGATTTCAATCACCCTGTTAAAAGTGAGCCTAGTCATAGGACTTACATACACTCCATTAGAATGCAACCTTGTTCAAAGGATTTAACATATGACTGTTAGGTCAACCTCTGTTAAAAGAATTTTGACTGTTACAATGGTTAGAAAGTAGCAGCAATATTTATCTAAAAAATATACAACTCACTTTGCAAATATCAGATCTGATTCCATACACTAATGTTGGTTTATTGACTTTGAAACTTTTCCATCTCCATCTGTGATCTGCTCATAACTTTTCTTCAAGCAACCACCATAATTCTCCTTCAGCCTTTTCTGCTTGTACAATCAATAAAACTTTACTAATCTTCCAGCATTCTTTGTTCACACATGCACTTGCATAGCCAAATGCTCAGGTTCCCTTTATACTTTCTTCAATTAGGTTCACTCATCTTATGCCACTCAATCTCATTCGTAGATCTTAGGGTTAGGTCAGATTCATTGAATCTACCTGCTTCATGTTCTTCGGCTCCTTTTCTAGAATCATCTCAAATCTCTTAAAGATTTACAATAAAACATTTTACAATGCATTTAATGCTTTCAAACAATCAATAAATAAAGTCAACACATTTTACATAATCGAAGAATTCAACAATGTTGGCTCCAAAACTAAATTCTCTTCAAATATAAAATTGTTGATGCTCGGTCAATATTGTGATCAACTACTCGGTCTTCATGTAGAAAGCTTGGTCATTACTAAAAATGTTTCCTCGACTTACACTGTCTTCCTCAGCAATTAACTGTTGTTCAGTCGACACTAGAATTTTTCTCAGCATACACTGACTCAGTCAACACTAACATTACTCAGCTTAAACATGATTTCTCCATTCTTTTCTCGGTCAAGCCTACTAGTTTAGTCTTCAGTCTTACTAGTATAATCAATACATTGTCTCATCATTGTGCAACATAGTCAAGTACACTTTGTAGTATCAAGATAACCCAATCTTTCCTTAGGTCCTATTGTTACTAACCTTGCCTATCCCCTTAGCAACACTCAAATAGATATAGTACTTTCCTAAGTAGCAACAGTCTTACCAATTAAGGTTTGACATCAATGACAATACAACAATTGTTTCAATTGCAGTTTCCAACATAGACTCCATTACTTTAGTAGGTGTTGTCACTGTGGGCGCAAAATCCTGTGGACCTGTCATAGGTGCATTAGGGATCTCATATTCTTTTTTTGGCTTGGAGGGTACTTGGGTTGCAAGTGCAGTAGGAGGATATATATGTCTTTCCAAGAACACCTTCTCAAATGCCTTCTCTGTTTCCTTTACAACCAACTCATAATTCTTATTCATAATTTGCAGAGTTTTGAGCTTGGTTCTTAGGTGAGGCTTCACCAGATCTAGCAACAATAAATTTTCTTCAAATGAACAAACGTGGAAGTTATCATCCAATGTCTTTTCCCTTATCCTAAAATATTCTTCAATGGCTTATCTCTTTAGAGAATCCATAATGTTCCAAACATTATCTAGAATGACTATTTTAAGTTCCAGAATTGCCTTCTTGAACTTAATCGTGTGCTTGATAATCATACTATGGATTTATGATTTATGAATGTCATGATACTTATCATAGAACTTAGCAATTTGATCAATTCTCCCTTCATCTACGACCCTAGTTCTCAACACTTCAAGATTCGATCTGAAACCTACCTCAGGAGGTGCTTGAGTGTTTATGCCTTTGCTTCTTGTTATCATTGATGATGGGTGGCTTGTGCTGGTCTTTGAAAAATTAGATTCCTTGCGCTCTTCTAATCATTTTTTTTTTTTAAATCACTGAAAAATGCCTTCATATGCAAGAGTTATGATCATTTTAAGATTACAAAGCAAGACTGAATTTGAACGCATGAACCTGATTTTATATGAGTAATTTGATAAAATAGTTTTCAAATATGGATAAAGGGCTGAATCAGCTTTCCGATGCTTTTTAAATCGTCCAAAACGGAGCTCATATGTGAAAGTTATTAATGTTTTCATGAAGTTACCCTCTTATGGATTGCAAGGATGAAAGGGGCTTAAATTCAGCCCCTAGCGGCCAGCCCCTGGGTCCCACGTGACCACAGGCTACAAGAAGGGTGCTGGAAGTTTCAGCAGAGCCCTTGGTCGTCCATATGACCAGGGGCTAAATTCCTGCAAAAAAAAAGTTTAAAACTTTTTTAAACAAAATAAACCATCCATACATTGAAAGCGGATTTGAAAATTTTATAAAAAATGAAACACAAATTAATAATTTTAAAGCAATTTTTATTTTGGGGTTTTTATATTTATTAAGTTTTGGGGAAGGGGTCTGTGGTACCCACAATCTCGTGAGGACTATGTTACCACAGTCTCATGCGGGCTGTGGAAACACAGTCCCACAAGGGGCTGTGATATCATAGTCCCATAGGGGCTGTGATATCACAGTCCCTTGTGGACTGTGGTAACACAGTCCCGCGCAAGCTGTGTTATCACAGTCTCGTGGGGACCTTCCTTATTTTTTTTAATTTTTTTTTAATTTTAGAATTTATTATTATTATTATTGTTTATTATTTTTTATTTTTTATTTTTTATTTATTTTATACTTTTGTTTATTGATTTTTTAATATTTTATTATAATTTTAATTTTATTAATACATATTATATATATTGATTTTTTAATATTTTATCTATATGTATATTAATACCTATATATATATATATATATATATATATATATATATATATATATATATATATATATATATATAATTTTATTTTTTTCTTTCTATATATATTAAAATATATTTTTCAACAAAAAAAAAGTAATGATTTTAAAATGATTAGAAAAAATAGACAACAATAAAAGAGATCTTTTTTTTAAAACATATATAAAATGTATATATTTCCTAAAAGTTAAAATTAGAGAAATGGAGAAAGTATAGGGAGTAATGTATCAAAACTCCTTTCTTGGCACTCCTAAATGCAACCATGAGTTTGTTGGCTTGATTCAAGGGTTTTTGTAGAATTTTGACTTTTAATAGCTCCTTCCACCTACAAGCTCAAAACTCACAAAAACACTCAAGAGAACACATATTAGAAGGTTAGTTTATAAAAGAACCTGTGAAGTGGGTCCCACCGGGCATGCCAAAATATATTGCATAAAAATGTAATAAAAGAATAAATTTACATAAACTAAGCTTATCCTAACATATCCTATGCATACCACAAAATACTATGAAAATAAGCATTTAAATGTGTTGAAACAAAATGAGAAATAAAGCTTAACTATTCAACACAATAAACAAATACAAACCTCCACAAATGAAGAGATTGATGATTTTGGTTGTTGAGTGTATGTGGTTGCTCACAAATCTTGCAGCATGACAATATGTGAAAAAGGCTTGTTGAAAGAGGAGAAAAGCTCTCAATTTATAGGATTTTGAGGGAAATGGACGGTTGAGATTGAAAGTTGGATCAAGGGCTAGGGTTATTTAGGATCAATGAGGTGGCCATAAGGTGGAGGCCAAGTAGATGTCATGTAGATGACATGTGGATTAGGGTTTGACCATTCAAAGGGGGAAAGATTCTCAGACATGTGTGAGAAACCTTTGAAAGTGACATGTCCATGACAAATTGTAAGGTGTAAGGTGTAAGAGGGCCAAAGTTTCTCACACATGTGTGAACAACTTGAGAAAATGATGGCTCAATGACAAAGGTCAAGGGTTGTAAGAGGATGGGAGAACCAAGGTTTCTCACACATGTGTGAGCAACTTTGGAAAATGACATGTCAATGACATGGGTCAAAAGGTGGAAGAGAAAGAGAGAACTAAGGTTTTAGAAAGTGACATGTGGAAGACAAGTGTGTAAGTCACATGTGACTTGGGTTTGGGTTAGGATTTCTTAATCCTTAGATTAAGGTTGTGCAAATGATTAGAGATTGATTAGGTGCGAGATTAGGATTAATTAGTGGGAAATTGGGTTGACTTGGGTTAGAAGGATTGGTTAGGTTAGGGAAGTGAGGTTAGGTGAGGATTAAATTTAGGATCCATGTGCTCAAATAAAATAAATTCAATATTTAATTCCAAGTGGGATAAGAGGGGATTAATTAAATAAACCATGTCATTTACTTAATTAAATGGAGGATTAGAATGAGTGGAAATAGGCTAGGATTAAATAAATGTAAATTTATTTAATCAAGGATAAGGGATTAAGAGGAGTATAATTAAATAAATGTGAATTTATTTAATTAAAGGTAGAATAAGGCTAAAATTAAATAAATAATAAATATCTATTTAATTGGCTAGGATAAGGGTAATTGTTAGAAAAAATTTAGGTGTCTACAGTAGTATCTCCTATTTATAACAAAATAAATCATGAACTCCCTCCATCTAAGAGATCATTACCAAAAATTCTCCCTAAAACAAAGATCCCCCATAAACTGAGGCTTTGTACATGAAGCCTTCAACAAAGAGGTAATACAAAACTATGCAAACACAAACTTTGTTTCATATATGAAATTGA
>BSBK01009624.1:210000-217500 GCA_027943335.1 Chamaecyparis obtusa
GGTTAATTAATGAACTTGTCTCACATAGTTTATATTGTTAGACTCATTAGTATCCATTTTAACCCTAAGTATTTTGGTGAACTCGATGCATCTTCGCTTTTTGATTTTGGAGTTAGATCCCTTGATATACCTTTTTGCATTTATTTTTTACCTTATTTTGGTGAACCCAATGCATTCCACCTTTCCTTGTTGATTTTGGAGTTAGATTTAGCTATATTTGTATTGTTAGATCTTTATTTTTATGCTCTTTATTACATTGATAATTGTGTGGATAGCTATCATTAGAGTTTCCTTTTTTGATCTCCTCTTTGATGAGCTTTATTACACTAAGTCCAACCTCTAGCATTCATGTTAGGAGAAGTCGTAGACTCATGGTCTCTTTTGATCATGATTCCTTTTTTCTTCCTAGGATCCATGATGATACTAATATTTTCCCTCAAGACCCAAATTCTATCATGGATCATAAGTCTTCTCACTCTTCCCATGATGAATATGAAGTCTTAAGAGTTCCTCCTTCCCAAGTAAAAAGCTCTCTCATGTGTTTGATAAATTGGAAAATTGGCTTGTGCAAGAGAACCCAAATCTTGATAGTGTTGCCGCTATTGAGGCAATTAAGAAGATTATCTCTCATGATGATAATAACATATCTATTTTGTATGGTATATCACACCTTATTGAAACTCATGCTAATCCTTTGACAAAATGTGCTCAAGAGTTAGGATACACTCCTCCTTCCATGACCATTGAACCATCTATTCCTATTTCCACTACTATTCCTAGCATTCCTAATTATTTGCTACCTCTCATGACAAATTCTACACAAGTCTCTAATCCTCTAAGTTTTGGTCTTCCTAACCCTTCACTTCCTTCAAGTGTTACTCCTACCTCCACACCCTCTTCATTACTTTCATACAATGTCGTTCCTTTTACATATTCCAATCATCTTCTCATTCATTTTAATCCTCCACCAAAATCCTTACATTTTCTCTATTCCTCCTATAACTTTTCTATTACATCCAATATGTCTTTTAATCCTACCATTAGTAGCTTGGTTCAAGCTATCACTGCTTTGCAACAACAAGCGGCTCAAATCACTCAATCTAAGTACAACATCCCTACATGTGACATTGCTAATTCACTTTCCTTAGATATCCTTCGTGTTTTTATCCCCCAACATATTGAGATACCTCTTCTTGAGACTTATAATGGTAAGGGTGATCTTGTGATTCATGTTAGGACTTTCCAAACTATATGTAGTGATTTTTCTCACGACTATAGGCTCATGGCCAAATTTTTCACACATACTTTTAGAGATAAATATTTTCAATGGTATTTCTCTTTACCTCCTTATTCTACTAATTCCTTTCAAATGCTTGCTAATGCTTTCATTAAAAAATTTCAAAATAATATTATTCCTCATATTTCTTTGATTGATTTAATGCATTGTAAGCAAAATGTTAAAGAAAAATTTAGTGACTTTATTGGTAGATTCAAACACTTGTATGCTCAAATTTCTTATCTTGTGCCTAATCATGATACTCAACATATTTTTTTTTCTAATTTTCAAAAAGACATTAGAGATAAGATTCTCTTTATTAAGTATACTTCCTTTTCACACCTTTGTGCAATGCTTCACCATTATCAATTACAAATGAGCCATCTTGAGAGCTCTACTCTAATGGCTCTTGTTACTATTGATATGAGTGACATGCCACTCATAAAAAAAAATTCTCTAAGCCTAACAAATACATCAAGATTTACAAGTCGACCAACACAGATGATGATCAAGTGGCTACTAAATCAAAAGGTACTACTACGTTTTCTTCTGTGTATCATCCCAATCATAAGTGCACTCCTTAATCTGAACCTTTACCTATGGTGATGATGAAGTTGATTAATGTTAACATTCTTAAAATTCCTCCTATCCATCCTATTGACACTAGAAAACTTATGCCTAATTCATTCAATCAAAATAATTTTTGTCAATACCATCATCAACTTGGTCATGATAATCAAAATTTTATGCTTTGAATAATTCTATTCAAGATCTTATTGATTCCAATACTATATCTATTGATGTTGAGGTTAATAGTATGAATAAATTTGTAGCACCTCCTAATCAGAATTTGCAAGTCTACACCAACCCTTTACCTTCACATTCAACAAATGTCATTAATCGACCTTTTTCTCCTATTACTAACATTAGTTATGATGAAAAGGTGTAAGAAGCTAATCATGTGAGTCTAAATATCAACCTTTGATTTTACCTTCTGCATGAACCTAAATCTTCACCTCCTATCACCTTTGATCATTCTAATATGTTTAAAGCATCTAATGGTCCTCTTTACATTAATGATATGGTTTTTCATATCCCTTCTCATGGTGTTTTGATTGATCCCTCTTCCTCCATGAATGTTATCACTGAATAACATCTTTTTAATAAAGGATTGCATAAGGATACCTATGATACATCTAGTGTTTGGATTCAAACTTGTAATGGTTTTCTTTATCATCCTCAAGGTTTTATCAATCCTTCTATGACCCTTTCTAGTAAGGTTGTTCATACTACCTTTGTTGTCATTCCTACTTTTGATCAATTTCAAGTTAATCTTGGTATTGTATTGCTCTCTTCCATGTAATATGTAGCCTCTCTTATTCATAAGTGCATAAAATTTCCTCATAAATAAGAAGTTGCCACCATTAATCATTCTCTTTATAAACCCTCATATGCTCAAGATTGTGTTGAGATAGATTTCTTTTGGCCATCTCTCCCTCAAAAATTTCCTAACCATCATGATCATCTTTATCAATCCTATCAAAAATACAAGGTATAAAATATTCTTGAGCTTATCCTTCCTAAGGTTGATACTCATGCAATTGTCTTACCTACCCAGCCTATTCCTCTACCTATCATTCCTCAACTCGTATCCATTCTCTCCTCAGAACCTATGATTATTGAATCTAATCCTTCAAGTTTATCTAGTAAAACCAATCATAACCAACATTCTTGTCAGCATCACAAGAACCATCAAGATAAGGCTAAGGCTCGTGCTCTTGCTTCTCAAACTACTTCTTCATCTCAACCTTTTCCTTCCTTTGATCAACCCATGCTTGACCCTTTGAAGCAAGTTAATCAAAATAAAAATATGAAAATGGATAAACATGATGATTCTTCTCATATTTTAGATTCTATTAATCTTGATATGAAAGATACTCTTGATGATGATGATTCTAATCCACATGTTAGTAATGATAAATATGAAAATATTGATATGGATTATGATTTTCCTAGCATTTTTTCTACGTATCTTACACTAACTTCTAGTGAAGAGCACAATGACTCTCACCACAGTCCTTGCTTGGATCTGGCAGTGGTTCCTACTGTGTTGGATGTTTTTCCTCTTGTGAGTTTCTCACCTTTCCCTAATATTTTAGACCAATATGGGGAGGGCATGCAACATTCTTGAAGTAGACTTCTCTAGCATGGTAGTCTTTGTGTGTTTGTGTTGTACTTTTCCCCTGTGTTGTGCTCTTTGTTTTATGTTTTGTCTAGATCACTTTAGACAATTCTTATTTCTCTGTTAGCATAAGATGATAAGGTAATCGACTATGTCATGTTTTTTCTTCTATTTTCACCTATCTTCTCCTATTTTTCATTACATTTTATTTTTTATTTGTGATATTATTCATATATGAGCCCTTGTGTAGTCTACTATTGGTGATATAGTAGCACTGACTCTTTTTGGTCTCTGTGTTGCCGGCCCAAAAAGAATCTTCTTTGTATCTCTTACATGCCTTTACCTCCATTGTGTTGTGGTTCATCTTCCTTTGGGGAATGATGAAATTTCATACTTGATATAATATTACATATTATCATATGATCATATGGACCCCAAAGTTAGTGCATCCCTTTGTGTTCTCTCTTTTGTCATGTGTTTATTTCCCTTAAAGTGTTCTGTCTTTGGGGCATTTCATAGTGGAAACATTCTTCATGGATGCATGTATTCTTCCATTAAAGCTATTGCTCTCATTAAGGCATTTGCAATCGCTTTAACGTGGGGGCATACACTCTACTCACTTTTTCACACACGCACGTTGACAGTTTGGCTTCCTCTATCGAACTATTGATAGTTCATGGGGGCTTGGTATTTGTTCTTTTAGATCTCTCTTTGGACTACTGACAGTATGGGAGGCCTGATCCTTTCTTTTTTATCCCTCTTTGGATTACTAATAGTTTGGGAGGCTTGATCATTGTTTGATACTTCTTTGGAATATTGATAGTCTAGGAAGCCTAATCATCTTTCAGATCCCTTAAGGACACACACATCCTTATGCCTAGGTCATCTTTTGATTATTCTTTTTGGGACATGGAGTTCCCTTGAGGATGAATCCTTTTGATGAGTTGACTAGAATGACACACACACTTTCTAGACCATTCAATTCATCTTTGATGGGTTGACTAGCATGCCACACACACTTGCTAGACCATTCAACACCATCTCTTGTTGCATCCCCTTTCTTTTTCCTGTGTAGTTCACAATAAGGAACACAAACCTTATTGGGCGAGTTGGATACACTTTCTTGTTAGTTACATCTCTCTTATTTTTTCTCTGGATACAATGAATAATCAAGTCTATTGGTGGCTTGATGGTTTCTTCGTCTCCTGAGTCATGATGAGATCAAATTTTTATTTTTGATCTACTTTATCATGATTTTGAGGCAACTCATACTCCCGCTAAAGTGGGGGCTAAATGTACCATCTTAAAATTGATGCACTCATTATTTAAGACCTTTTAGCTCCCATCATTTACCAACTTTATGAACCATATATGGATTCATGATTGATCCCCCTTTTTTCCTATTATATCCTTTATCTTCCATTTTTAGTTGTGCAGTCTTCAATACCTCAGAGTTGGCTCCCTTGGGGGCCAACCCTAGAATAGGTCGACCAAGATGACCTATTCTAGAATAGGTCCACTAGGTCAACCTATTCCCTAGGAATAGGTCAACCAGGTCGACTTTTTCCCTGAGGATTTTAAATCTTAGGGCTAGTGTTGTCTCAGGGAATCAAATTGTAAAATCGAGTGGCCCTATCATACTGCTTTATTTTCCCTCCCAAAAACTAGTATAAAAGGAATCCTAGGAGCCTTATTTTATCATCTATTTTTATCCATTATCATCCATTAACATCCATGAACATCCAAATCATCCATTTGACATCCATTATCATCCAAAAATTACATGAGCAAGTTTGAGCATTCAAGCATTCATCAAGCATTCAAGATTCAAGGATCCTTTGTGAGCATTTCCTCTTCAATATCTAGAATTTTGTTGGACATCAAGGGATTATATTTACATTGAGGCATTCATCTTCTTCTTCATTTATTCACATTTACATTCATGGCTCCATGATGTAGTTTTGGTAGATCCATTGCATTGTGGAGATTTCCTACATCCATCATTGCAAATTCAACATCTACAACATACACGCATTACAAAATCCTAATTGATAAGGTTTTATACAAACAAGGTGAATACTTACATTTTTCTTGTTTTCTTTACATATTTACATTTCAATTTCAAGATTGATTCCTCAATCTAGAGTTTGACCAAGGAAATCTCTCATCCACCCAAACCCCAAAACAAGCTTTTCTATGTGTAGGAGCAGTATATAAGAATTACAACCACAGATCTTGAAACTACTTGCCAAGACATTTTTGAAGAAGTTGGGTTTATTATTCTATAGTGTCCTAGGAACATGGTGATTTTATGGAAAAGTTTTTGGAACATTTTGCACCAGGTTGACATGTTCCTAGAGGTATAAGAAAAACAACATTTTATGGGTTTTCTGTTGTGATCGTGAATCCACGGTCAAAATTTATGGTACAGGTTCATATCTATAGTTTTTCAGAGAAAAAAGGCTTATTACTCTACATATTTCAAGGTAAGTACTCTATCATTCATTTCACTTCTTATTCTAGATCTATTTTCATATCTTAATTGGGTTGATTGCTTACATTTAGCATCTAGATTTATCTTACTTTTCTCATTAAATCAATTGGTTCAATTTCATATTTCCATTTACACATCTTTAATCAAATCCTACATTGCATGAAAGAGTACTTTCTTGTGTACTTCCTTGATATAATTTGGGTTTAGCATTGACATCCCTTCATCTTCTTGGGTTTTTCTAATCTAACTTGGGTTATATTGAGAGTTATGTTTGGAATGTTAGATACAATTGTCTGAAGGAGATTTTTGGAATGATTATGTGTTGTCTTTGATGTCACACAGATGTCATATCAATTGTCAGTTTAGTCGGTCAGCAAAGCAGTTCCTAGTGTCTACCGAGCTCATTTGGTCAACAAAGTAGTTACCAGTGTCTACCGAGACCTCTCGAGTGTCAAAAGAAAAGTATGGCAAAAAATAGTGTTAATCGAGCTTCCTCAGTTATCGAAGGAAAGTTAGTGTCTACCGAGTTCACTCAGTCTCCAAAGGATGTTGAAGAATTCACAGTACGTACCGAGTTATCTCGGTCACCAAAGGAAATCTTTTTCGGATTAATGTTTACCGAGCAAGGTCGGCCCAGTAAAGGATTTTGTCAATTTGAGAAATAAAGTTGGTTTATTCCAGCCGACTATTGTAATGATTAGTGATGTTTTGTAATAATTATTAGTGCCAACTTGACAATCCAAATGGTATATATATAGAAGGTCAAGTTGTGAATTATGAGGATGAAAAAAAGTGAAATAGAAGAATAGTATGAGCAAATTTTGAAGGATGGTTAGATATCCTTGAAGAGCAGCAGAGATATATTTGATCAGGAAGGATCTAGTGAAGCAGAATAGAGATCTTTAATCAGCAATTCAGTTGCATCACTATTTAGGTCACTTCATTGTTACTTTCTTACCATTGTAGCAGTGATTTCAAAATCTCCTAACCGAGTTGGTTTAACAGCCATTTTGTAAATCCTCTAACAAGGTGACAGTTCTATTGAATTATTTCAAGACCTCTTACAAGGCCACTTCTAGCAGGGTGATTAAATCCTCTAACAAGGTCACACCTAACAGTGTGTTTTGTAACCTTTTACCGGTTTGGCTCCTAACAGGGCATCACTTTAGAAGAGTGAAAATCAGTAACTAGTTACATTGGTGGTTTTTCCCATATTGGGTTTCCACGTTAAATCTGGTGTCTCTTGTGTTCATGGTATTTTCTTTATTCATGCATGTTAATCACTGATGAATGCTTAAGAACAGTTATAATTAACACTCTCTGCAATTACTGAGTTTTAGCATTTCTCTTTATGTCAACAATAAATAATTTAATAGGACATCTAAGGGATCAGTGGTAATATTTTGTGGTTAACTAATTCACCCCCCCCCCTCTCAGTTACTACATCTATATTTCCAACATGGAAGACCCTTTTTCTCTTGTATTTTGAATGTTTGGTGTTGAAATGGTTAAATAATGAACTCATCTCACATGGTTTATATTGTTAGA
>BSBK01009624.1:220000-227500 GCA_027943335.1 Chamaecyparis obtusa
TCACTATAAATCTCATCCAAAATTCATCATTTCTTATCTTTGCATAATTATTTGGTGCTAGTATAGATAGGAAGCAATATTTTGATTATTCATTTGTCTTATCAAGTCTTCTTCTTGTCTGCACACCTTTGTCTTTGTCTCCAATAATATAATCTTTAGCATGATGCCTCTTAACATATTTAGTAGCATATTTCCCCCACTTTCTTCAACCTCATATTATATAATTTGTATGTCTTTCTTGTATTATAGTATTCCAAGAAGATACCCTCATCATATGATTGCCTTCATCTCTTTTAATATAGCATTTTCTTCCAAATATTTTGAAATATTTGATAGTAGGCACTTTTCCAAACCATAGTTCATAGGGAATATTTGTATGATTTACTCTAATTTATAATCTATTAATAAGATTAAAAATAGTGAACACTATGTCTCTCCTATATAAATTAGATAGATTATCATCTTTCAAGATTGTTATAATATCCATCTCCACAATAGTTCTATTTTTCCTTTCAACAACACTATTTTTTTGTGGAATCCTAGGAGCAAGTAGTTTCTTCTAACTCTTTACTTTTCACTAAAACTATCAAACTTGTATGATGTAAATTATCCTCCTCTATCAAGCCTCAAGCATTTAATTCTATCATCAATTTGATTATCAACCAAATTCTTGAAAATTTTAAATCTATCTATAGCGTCAAATTTATCTCTTAAAAATATCACACATGTCATTCTAGAAAAATCATCAATAGTAGCATGAAGTAACTTTCACCATTAAGTATTCTTGTTCCTTTAGGTCCACATAGGTCGTAATGTATTATCTCCAAAGTTCTTGTGGTCGAATATTCTTTATTCTTAAATTTATTCTTGGTTTTCTTTCTCATCTAACATTCTCTACACACAATGATAGTAGGCATGTCTCTTACAAATTTAGAGGAACTTTTCTTCATCAAATTTTCAAATTTGATATGTCCCATTCTTTCATGCCAAAACCAACATTCATTTTTTAGTTCCAAAGAGAAATTGTCTCCATTGTTCCTCTTCAAATACTAGACATTACCATTTCTCATACCATTTGCAACAAGTATTTTGGAACCTTTTCTAATTTCATATCTTCCTCCAAGAAAAATAACCTCTAATCCTTTATTGCATAATTGACTTGCACTTAAAAATGATTTTCCTTAAACCATTAACATAATAGAAATCACTAGTCTTATGCATTTCATCAATAAAAATAGTTCCCTTACCACATATAGGTGCAGAGTCTTCATAAAAAAATGTGACTGATCCTTCATCACACTTTTCAAGATTTATAAAAACTCTTTTTTCACTTTCCATATGATTTGAACAATTGGAATCAATGATCCAAGATATGGATTCTTCTTTTGTATGTAAGGTTGTCTTCATGGTTTCTTTTGCAATATTTTTGCATTTGAACCTCCCATTGTCATCTTCTTTGATAGCCAAGAATAACACTTTATTGTTTGAATTATTTCCTTCCTCATCCTCAAATTAATGAGTCTGCATTAAATAAAAACTTGTATTTCCCTTATCACTTTTATTTGTCCTAAAATTCTTGTTATATCCTCTATAGCTTTCTTTCCTTTCATCATCATCAAGTTTATTACTATCTTCATTTAGTAGCATAGTGTCCTACTCTTAAAAAAATAAAATATTTAAAAGGTAACTTACCTTTATATTTTTTGGATCTTTTCTTCTATCTTCTAAAAAATAATTCTTTTGCATCATCCTCAATTAGGACATGTCTCAAATTCATCTTTGGTTATCTTAATCCCTTTAAAAGTGGCATCTTTATTTTCATACTAATTTTCTTCAAGTTTTGACAACTCAAAAGAAGTGATAATACCATGGAGCTCTTCTAAACTGTATTTCTCCATATTGTGACTCTTTTGAATAGAAATCGGCAAGGTTTTGTAGGTCTTAGTCATAGTTCTCATTACCTTTAGTAGCACTTCATATTATTCTAAGGTCCCACCAGAGCCTCTAATCAAACTTACCATCTCATTTACCTAGTAAAATTAACCTTCAATATTCTCATCCTAAGTCATTTTCCATGACTTTTAGTAGTTCAAAATCACACAAACCACTAATAATAGCATTTCTTGCCTTTGCATTATTCTCATGTTCTTTGATATCATCCAGTGTAGGAGTACAAAATGTATCATATTTTATAGCATCAAGTACTCCAAAAGGCATACAGTCCAAATGTGATTCCATCCTCTCCTTCCAAAAAGTATAATTTTTTCCATCAAACTTAGTAACTTTATTGCAATGTTCATTTTCCATCTCAGATCTTCCTCAAGAGGTTAAGATTCTTCTAGAGGAACCTTACTCTAATACAAATTATTGAACACATCTAGATGCTGAGAAGGGGAATGAATCAACAGAAATAAAAACTTAATAATTATGCCACAAATCTCAATAACTAGTTATTAATCCAGCTAGACAAGATGAAGGGTACTCCCCTTATTCAACCAAACACACACAACACAACAAAGAAATAAATAGAAAATTGCAAGAATATAACAAAGGAAAGAATATAAATGCTTGCTTTCTATTATCTTCAATTAAATGACATTACAATAATAAATAAAAAGTAACATACCTCAGCCACATGGGCATTTTCATTACAATTATCTACAAGACAGAGCCTTGATCTACACTTCTAGAACTGAACCCTAAAATGCCCCTTCAACCCTATATAAGTAGCACACTTAACTGCCTTAAAATATTATGGAAAGTGAAATTTTCCCATTTTGGTACCTAGCAATTCAATTTCCCACCTTAAGTGATTTCTCTATATTTTCCTTATGTATTGAAACTAGATTCCTAAAGGCACAACTTCTAAAAATCATAACTTGTGAGCCATTGGGTCAATTGGCTATTATGACCCTATTTCAGAAATGCCACAAAGTGCTCTACACCCTAGAATTGTGAACCATTATCCCATCAATGTTTGACTCCTTTTAGGATCCTCTAAATCCTTCAAAACTAAGTTCAAATTTTTATTACCACCCCTCTAAGATAGAAAATGCAATAACTTCAAAACCAGACTTAATCTTGCCATGAAACTTTACTGGCAAGCTTATATATCCAAAATGAACCTCTAGGGAAGTAAATTGAACAACTCATGCTCAAATGATTAGCTTACTAAAAATAGTAGACTTTCCAAAAATTAGTAACCATGTCCAAAAATAGTCTTTATTGAAAACTAGATAATATTTTTGGGTGAAGCAAGATTGCTCTTACACCCTGGATGCTCCTGCATCAGAAACCCAAGGTAATTTGAGAAGTGACCTTGTCACATCTCATATGTTTAGAGGAAAAACAAAGTGGTCAACCTCTTCCTTTGATATCCATGATGAATTGTCAATAAGTCATCCCTTCCATTTGACCAGATACTCTTCATATTTCCTATTTCTTGTGCTTCTGCCAACACAACTATCCAAGATGTCTTCTATCTCCTTTGTAGTTGAAGTAGGTGTTAGAATATTCCACTATGATTTTTTTATCTCATCTTCAATACTTCATGATACTCTATCAAATATGAAATATTAAACACTGGTGAAATATTGAGCTCACTAGAAAACTCTACTTTGCAAGCATTTCTTGAATCATGCTTCTTCATAATTTCACATGGTCCAAATTTATTCATCTTCAACTTGTTGTATGTTTGCACTATAAATATATCCTTTCTCAATGAACCATAACTTCATCTCCAATCTAAAATTCCTTATGTCTCATTTATGCTCTTCCTTATCCTTGTACTAAATATTCATTTTATCAATATACTCCCTCAACCTATTCATGCAAATTATTCAAGTGTTATGAAAAATATTTAGCATTTGCACTACTCTTTTCTCCATTTTCCAACTTCCTTAATTCTTAAGCATTTCTAGGACTACTTCCATATGCAATCTGGAATGGTTATTTAACAGTGCTCCTATTGATAGAATTATTGTATTCAAATTCTTCCTATGGTAAAATCAAATCCCACCCCTTCATTTTATCTCCAACTAAGTATCTCAATAGGTTTCCCAAACTCCTATTCACCAATTATGTATGTCCATCAGTCTATGGGTGGTGTGTTGAGATAATCTTTAAATCTATCTTTAGCTTTTCCCACAATGTCTTCCAATATACCCAGCAAACTTAGTGTCTCTATCTGAAACTATGATCTTTGGTATACCATGTAGGCTCACCACTTCTCTAAAAAATAATTTTTCCACATGAACAATATCATTAGTCTTTCTGCAAGGAATGAAATATACCATCTTTGAGAACCTATCTACCACCACAAAAATGGGATCATTCCCTCTCTGAGTCCTCGGTAAACCAAGAACAAAGTCTATACTAATATTCTCCCATGGCCTTTCTAGTATAGATAATGGATAATATAACCATGTATTATGTCTAGCTCATTTTTCCATCTGGCATATTCTACAACTTTGCACAAACTTCTTAACATCTTTCATTAATTATTGCCAATAATAGTGCTCACTAACTAGAGCAATAGTTTTATCTTGACGAAAGCGTATAGCCAATCCTCCACTATAATTCTCTTTGATTAGGTTCTCTCTCGTAGAAATTTTTGGAATGCACAATTGGCTCCCTCTAAATAACATTCCATCTTGGATTATAGAATCCAACCATGTGGTGCTTTCTAGAGTAACAGGTTATATGTAAGCTCTCCATGCATTGCCAAAATCAGGATGCTCAGGATACAAACTCTTGAGTTTCTTGAACCCAACAACTTCAATCTGTATCTTTTTCAATAAATTCTACCTCCTATTTAGGGAATATGCAACTCTATTAGACTTTTCACTCTTGTGCTTCAAAACAAAAGTGTAACTCTACAAAAACTCAACCCATTTCAAATGCCTTTGATTCAACTTTCCTTGGTTATTCAAATACTATAAAGCTTGATGATCAGTAAACAAAAAAAATTATTTAGGAAAAAGATAATGTATCCACTTCCTCAATGCCTAAACTATAGAAAAAACTCATAATCGTAGACAAAATATTTTCTTTTGGCATCATTTAGCTTCTCACTAAAATAAGCAATGTTTTTACCTTCTTGACTCAAAACAACTCCAATGACATTGTCACTAGCATCATAGTCTACTTGAAATACCTTATTAAAATTTGGAAGTGAAAAACTAGGCTTCTTTATAACTTTTCTCTTCAACAAATCAAAACTTTTTGCTTCTCTTGCACTCCACTTAAACTCTTTTCTATCCCCTTTCACTATTTTAGTCAAGGGTCCACATATACTATTGAAATTTCTAATAATTTTTTTGTAAAAGCTAGCCAAACCATAACAGATCTTACCTCAGTAGAACTCCTTGGAATAGGCCATTCAAGGATAGCCTTCACTTTTTCAGGGTCTATTTTAAGATCATTTTCTAAGACAATAAATCCTAGGGACATTAACTCCTTTTTCACAAAATTGCACTTCTTCAAGTTAATTAAAACTTTTCTTCCCTTAACTTATCAAAGACCCTACAAATATGCATTATATTCTTCCAATGTCTTACTAAAGATCAAAATATCATCTAAGTAAACAATAACAAACATACTCAAAAATTATTTCAATACCTCTTTCATGAGCCACGTGAATGTGTTAAGTGCATTGGTTAGCCCAAAAGACATGACTAACCACTCATAAAATCCCTCCTTTTTCTTTAAGGTTATCTTCCATTCATCACCTTCTCTAATCCTGATTTGGTGATAACCACTCTTCAGATCAATCTTTGTGAAGTACTCAGCTCCACTCAAGCAATCCATAATGTCATCCATCTTTGGTGAGATAAATCTATACTTGATAGTAATATTATTGATAGCCTGAGAATCTGTACACATCTTCCATTCTCCATTTTTCTTTGGTTCTAGTATTGTTGGTACAATACATGGGATCATACTCTCTCAAATCAACCCCTTCTGCAACAACTCTTACACTTGTCTATTTAATTCTTCACTCTCAGCTAGATTCATTCTATGGGTTGATTTATTTGGAAAATTGGCTCTAGGAATCTAGTTCATTTGATGACTAATCTTTCTTATTGGTGACAATCCATCAAGTACATCATCAAATACAATATCCTAAAACTCATCCATCTGCAACTTCTATAGGTACATCTTCCACTTCATCTTAATCAACTCTTGGAATTAAATAAAAACACATATGTTCATCTTTATTGCCTTATAGAAGATTCCTTCCATCAAATAAACATATTTTGGCATTACTACATACATTTTCCTTTGTTTCCTTCAATTGCTTCAACTTATGTCAAACTCCATCATGTTTCAAGGAAAATGTATTTTCATACCCATCATGTATTGCATGATGATCAAATTTCCATGATCTCCCTAACAACAGATGGTGAACATCCATAGGCATAATATCACACAATACCTCATCATGATAGTTTCCAATTTTGAACTTTACTAGACACTATTAATTGACCAAATCCTTTTGATCCTTCTGCAACCAAGAAATTTTGTATGGATTTATTGACGGGACTTTGTGACGGCCTCGCTAATAGGGTGAGATTTTTCACCGAGTACCGGATTACCAGCCAACTTTTCTTGAAGGGGTTTACCAGATAGCGATCTCTCCTATCCTCCAAGCACCTGATAGTCAGGTCATGATGGTGCAGGGATGGTTCAGTTGGGCATGTGACTATTTTATAATAAGGGGCCTACCATTTTTACACTCATAAAATGTTGGGGACTCAGAATAGAGATAGATTTTCCTGCAAGTAGTCATTAGCTTCAACACAGAAAACACAAAAGATTGACTGGAGTTAGAGAAAACATATACCTATAGTCATGTTATAGACTTATAAACATCAACAATTCTCAAGAGGAGGACATAGATAAGTGGAGGACATAGAGAAGCATACAACATAAAAGATATTTTCCAAATCCATAATCAAGGACAATAAAAAGTGTAGCACTAAGAGTAGTCTTTTATTCCTTTGTTAACTTTAAGAGCCAACATCACTGGTTGGTACATCCATGGCTCCAAGGGAGCATCAATCCACTAAAAATAATAGCATAGATAAACTAGGAAGAAAGAGTGTAACAATCACTATGGACAATAGGATTCAGATGCTTTCTTCTCTCTAAATTCAATTTATCCACCATTTCCTTTAAAACAAGATTATTAGTACTACCACTATCAATGATGAAATTGCATACTTTATCATTACACTTACATCTTGTATGGAACAAATTCTTCCTTTTCTCAGGTTCCTTCTCATCATTTAGAAAGGCTTTTCCAGTGATAAGGACCTCTCCTCTTTCAACATCTTTAGAATGTGATTACTTTTCATCTTCATCTACATGTGAAACATGTGCATTGTCATATGGTCTTCTATTTGTTATCCCTTAATGTTGGGGACACACATAATCTTTATGTCCTTCTTTAATACTCAGCCTCAATCCATTTATGTAACAGGAAACCTTCTCCTTGTT
>BSBK01009624.1:232500-332151 GCA_027943335.1 Chamaecyparis obtusa
ATAAAGATACCCTACTTACAGTTTGGAGACATTACTTTCTCCAATTAAAAATTTGATTTATAATCGAGAAGATATCAAAATTTCAAAAATTTATTAATTCTTAACATCCAAAAAGTCTCACTCCTCCATTTCTGCACATTCGGTCTAATCACAAGAAACTGAATCATTGGAAACTCGAATAGCACTACCTTATTCGAGTGGGTTCTAATTTTATCTCCTCAACACGATGGGAGTGGAACCACAAGTTTCCATGAGGTCAAGAGGTAGTGATTCTCTTACCATTTGAGACTCCGGTGTTCTTGTACTAGTGTTGGATGATCCTTGTTGCAGTTGCTTCTTATTATTTCATCCTTAGATATTTGTTCCTATTCTTTCTTTTATTTGTACTTTATACGTAGATTATATTTATATATCCTACGACTTTTGCAATGGATGTGGGTTATCATGTATATCTTATGGCTTGGATGTATTTGTTTATTCTTTTATGAGATGATGTACTTTAGTTTCATTATGTAGAAGATTTATATGATTATTGTACTTAATAGATTAAATTGTATTTACATAATTCTACGTCAAGGAACCCTTGAGATTGTAATCTATAATTGAGATTGTGTTTGAATATGTATTGACTTTGTTTTATTGCTTCTTCTTTGTTATTCAATATTGTAAATAAATTCTTACAAAAAAAATTATTATATAAACTTTGTAATAATTTTTAGGTTAATCTCTCTTGGGTTTCCTAACAGGACATTACACTTGATATTGAAGCCCATGTTTCTAAACTGGGAACTCTAGAAATTTTGTATGCCCATTAGATGTCTAGTAGTTAAAACATGAAATAAAAACTTAGACATATAACACTCTTATATTTTAGACTATTGCTTTACGATTACTTCATATTTTATTATTTCTAACTTATTTAAGATATCATTCTTCTTGTTTGAATGTTGTAGGAAAAATGGTCACTGAGACTAGATTTGTTTCTAGATATCATAGTGGGGGTCATAGTAGAGGACATGGAAGGGGAAGGCTTCATATCCCTCTTGTGAGTCATAGAGTTGAGGAGAGTAGGGAGGAGAATAGTGGTGAGCATCATGGTGATTCAGGAGAGATTAATGCTATGCAGATACTCCATACTATTCTAGAACGTCTACCTATTCATGAAAAGGCTAAGCATGAAGCATCACACCATTCTAATAATGAGGAGAGATAGAGATCCAGGAGTCCCAGAAGAAGGGACACTACCCTTGGTCAAGGGGCTACAAAGGTCAATCAGATGAGAGACCTTATAAGATCATGACCTCCTCCTTTTAATAGTCTTGGTACTAGTTTCAAGTTAGATACATGGCTCATTGAATTGGATCGATATTTTTCTATGCAACAATTCGATACCAATGCTAGGGAAAGGTTTGTCGTTATGCACCTAGAAGGTTTTATAAAGTCTTGGTGGAATATTGAGGAAAAAAAACTTGAGCTTACCATGGATACTGTCACTTGGGAGCTATTTATTGAGAAATTTTAGGAACGTGTCTTATCTGATCAGTGGAAACAACAGCGCGCAAATGAGTTCCACAATCTGTGGTAATTATCTATGATTCTCCAGGACTCTGAGCATCATTTTTTGGAACTCAATCCTTATGCAATATTTAGTGATAAGTTGCCACTAATGTTGCAACATTTCATGAAGGGGCTTAATGGTCACATCATTGGGGGAGTTAAGGTTTTTGAACCTAAGACCCTCAAGGAAGTGGTTATTAAGGCTACCTTGGTGGAGACAAATTTGACTTTGGGTCATGTGGACGGGTGGGATTTCAGACTGATATTCCTAAACCTTTATAACATAGAGTTAATTCTAGTCCCAAGGGGAAGGGAACTTAAGGAAACCTCCTCCCTACTTCCATAATCAGCAGTAGAAGGGAATGAACCCTCCAACACAGAGTGGTGGTTCTCAATCTAAGAACTTTCATAACTTTCTTCGTAACAGGTGCAACCAGCCCAACCAGCCTACATAGAGCACACTTTTAGTTGCTAGTAGGGGAAATTTTCAACATTCTAGTGCACCTTTCACTCAGAGAGGTCATGGTAGGGGAAGTGGTTGTTTCTCATGTGGATAGTATGTTCACATTGCAATGAATTTCCCTCAGCATGTATCACAATTTTTAGGACAGAGACCTACAGCTTCTAAGCCTATAGTAGGAGATGTTGGAAGATCTCATTGAGTATTTGTAGCAGTGGAGAATCATTAGGAAGATCACTAAGGAATTGTGGTAGAGAACTAAGGTGCTACCAAAGGTATTTATCTTTCTATCTTATTTGATTCAGGAGCTAAAAATTCTTTCATATCTCCTTTTGTAGTAGATAAATGTAGACTAGTGGTAGTAAAGAAAGACATAGGTTGGCAAGTGGAGTTAGCCTTTGGGGAAAGGGTATCAAAAAACTCTCTTGTACATAAATGTGAGTTGAAATTGAGTAAATTTATTACCTTTTTTTATCTTTGTGTGATCCCTTTGGTATCATATGATATTGTCCTTGGGATGGATTGGCTAGGTGCTCATGGAATCAACATTTATTGTAGACATAAGATAATCAAATGCAAGGATGATGTTGGTAAGGATTTTGAGATTGTGGGAGTTCATTGTCCTATATCTATTTGTATGATTTTCTCTATGTAACTCAAGTGAAGAATGCGAAAGGTTTGTTAGGTTTTTATAGTAACTATGAATGAGCTGGGTGAAATTGAAACTAATGAGAAGACTCTCGATCATCCCACTCTTCAAAAATTCATTGATGTCTTTCCTAGTGAGATTTTGGGTATGCCACCAAAGCGTGACATAGATTTTTGCATCAATCTTGTTCCAGGAGCACAACCTATATCTAGATCTCCTTATCGAATGACCACAAAATATTTAAGTGATCTTAAGCTCCATTTAGAGGATCTTTTGGCGAAGGGTAGTATTCACCTAGGTGTTTCTTCATGGGGAGCCCCTATACTCTTCATTAAAAAGAAAGATGGATTTTTACACTTGTGCATCAAGTATAGATAGTTGAACAAGGTAACAGTCAAGAATAGGTATCCTTTTCCAAGGACTGATGATCTCTTTGATCAGATAAAAGGGGCCAATTTATTCTCAAAGATTGACCTCAAATCAGGATACCATCAGTTACACATCCAGGATGCAAATATTCACAAGACTGCATTTTGCACTTGCTATGGACATTATGGGTTCACAGTAGTCCCTTTTGGTTTGACAAATTCTCCATCTATTTTCATATGCCTAATGAATGGATTATTTTTTTCTTACCTTGACCATTTTTTTCTCATCTTCTTGGATAATATATTGATATATTCTAAATCTATAGAAGAGCATGAGGAACATCTACGACTGGTTTTGTAGTATTTTCATGACAATTCATTATATGCCAATGCAAAAAAGTGTGACTTATTTTAGTTTGAGGTTTGGTACTTCGGACATGTGATCATAGGTGAGGGTATTTTAGTAGATTCTTCCAAGATTCAAGCTATAGTAGATTGGCCAACCCCCACCAATGTGTCTGAGGTTTGTAGTTTCATGGACTTGGCGGGATATTATCGCAGGGTTATTAAGGACTTCTCTAGAGTTTCTTATCATGTTACTTCTCTTCAAAGGAAATGGAAGAATTATGTTTGGAAAAAGAAGTGTGAAAGGGCCTTTCAAAACCTCAAGGAGTGTTTGACTGGTGCACCTAATCTAGCAATACCCGACCGAATGGGTGATTTCATGGTGTATGTTGATGCTTCTTTGGAAGGTCTTGGAGTAGTCCTTATGTAGGAAGTGTACACACTAAAATGGTGCACTTCTATGAACCATTACATGCAAGGTTGCTCAAGAATGAGGCCTCACAAAGTGGCTCATAGCTCTCTATGCATGGAGTTGCAAGGTTGAAAATTGCTCTCAGCTAGAGCTACAAACTTGTGACCTTGCTAGTCAACCACACAATGAGAGATTCAAGTGAAGACAAGGGCAACAATGCCAATATCTCCAAGAATCACTATGAAATGCAATGCAATGCAACTAAAATGAAGATGCAAATGTGTAAGCTATGCTATGAAAATGGAAGTACAAACTAAGCTATGAAATGGAAATAGCAATGGATTACAATGCTTCCTATTTAGACTATGTGAGCTTATTCTATTGCATAAAAGGAAATCTACACTAAGAATGCCATTATCATGCAACTATGAAAGCAAATATGCAACTAAATGATGCAATGAAGCAAGTCTTCAATATCTTCAAACTCCAAATGCACCTAAAACCTGCAGCATAACATTAGCATAAAACAAGTGGATATGCAAATGAAGAAGAGAGCTCTCATTTTATAAGAAATGAGGTGAAATGGACCATGGAGATTAAGAGGCAAAAAGACTTAATCAGCGGTGGAGCTTGAAAGATGAGCAATCCATGTGCACAAGTATCGTCCAATGAGAGTGAAATGTTGACTTTTGAGCCTCATGTGAGACAAAAGGTGCTTTTTTTCCTTTTTGTAAAATATGAATAATACTTTATTTGTGCAACTTAGGATAAGAGGAAAGTGGGGGATTTTTATTTAATCAAAAGGGGAGGAAATATTCCTTTTAATCAAATAAAGACTTAGGATAAATGGTTAGCCCATAGGATAAAATCCAATATATGATCGAAATTAAGACTTGATCAAGAAATTAATAATGTTGAAAATATTGATTATTGATAAAATTGATTCAGGATTGATAAATCAAATAAATGGGGCCCAAAGTCTAGGTGACCATTTTTGGATGCATACATTTGCCCCTCTTTGACTAATGTGTGATCGATTTGGGAACACATGTAGTCAAAGAATGAAGTTGAAGTGTGAGATCGATTTGGGATCACAAAACAACTCAGATGTGAGGTTGATTCGGGATCACACCCAGACAAAGCATGAACAAAGGTCTTTGAACATGAGGTCGATTTGGGATCACATTCAAAGTAAGAGATAAGAATCTCAAATTTGAGCAAAAGCTCACAAAAGATGTCTGAATCAGGAAAATCAAGGAATCGGGGATGAGAATCTCATAAGTACTGCCCCCTCAGAATTGAAATTGAAATCAGGTAGAGGAGAGACAGCAAATCGATAAAGATTTGATCAAATCAGAATGAAATCATAATCAAAGGTAAATGATAACAGGATAACCATTAGGCAATGAAACATGCCCCAGCGATGAGCTAGAAGAAAAGAGATAGGGCGAATGAAAGACTAGAAAATTGAGAGACATGAAAAGGAAGAAATTCTACCAAAAATCAAATTATGCCTCAAAAAGTCATTCAACTGCTCAGAAGAAAGTGAAAATTTGGAAACGTGACTCAGATTTTGATTTCAAGTCCGAAAATGGATAGAAAATGATGTGATATGAAAGACCAGAAATGAAAGATATGATCAAGAAGAATTAGAAAATGAGCACAGTTGACCAACGAGTCCGTAGATGATAAAAAGGAAAGCTCTCTCCATATGCAAAGTGCAACACTAGACTAACATGAACTTAAAAATGCAAACTACTATGAACGTGATTGACTTGTAAGGTCACAACGCCTATAGACATCTAATTATCATCATCGAGTGTTATTGGTAGCATCGTAAGATCATACAATGCACACTAGCGTAACTATGTGGATATGAATATGATCTTTATTAGATAGAGATGTGGGAAGCTCACCTAGGCATCAAAGACATATAGGTCAAGATGACTAATGCAGTGAGATCACCTAAATTTGTTATAGCGAGATTATGCTTGTATCAAGACACATGAAAGTCAGGATAGCTAAAAGCATGCACTCGCAAAACAGTCAAGGATAATACCTTGTCAATCCATAGTGTCAAGTAGGACCAGCATGAATGCTCATGACAGTTAGGATCAACAAAATATACCCACAAGCAGATAAAGAAAGAAAACATGTTCTCATTCCCTCAGTCTTCTAGCTATGCATCATCGAAAACTTCTCAGGGAGAGATCACTCATCAAAGAAATCCTCATAGACAGCACACAAAGAAAAATAAAGTCATCATATCATCATCAAGTTGATTGTTTAAGTGCGTGTGTGTTGGTCATAGAGTCAGACTCTGAGTATCACATCTGCACATGAGCATTATCGCATTATACTTAGACTATAGGCAAGACATCTAATAAGTGTTAAGAAACACTCGACGCAAGGGTAGTGTTGAAAAACACTGTTTGGGGTGGTGTTGAAAGACACCTGTTGTGAAATGCCCCAAGAGACAAACGCACCTAAAAGACCAATGCTAACAGTTATGCCCCCTAGACAAAGAGGAAGACCAATTCCAAACCAAGTCAAAATAAGGTCAAGGCATGATGGAAAGTGGCTAAGTGTCGAGGACGCATGATAACAAATAGGAGTGCAAAGGCCTCAAGTAGCACCTATTTCCAAGTTTTCACCACTTGGAATCTATTTTTCATTTTTTCATTTTTTTCTTTTTTTGTATTTTTGCTACCAAGGCGCCTATTGCTAGGTTTTCACCAAGGCACTTCTTTTTTTTTTTTTAAATTTTTTGAATATTTTGATTTTTTTGTATTTTTTCAGGACTTTATATGCTTTTTAGGATTTTTTTCAGCATCATATATCAATTTTTTTTGGTAGTTTTTCAGGATCAATAAGTATGTACAAAGGATGCCCCCAGACAGAATGGGCATCAAGGATAGAACTTCTTGAGGTGTACAATGTTGATGGGATCAGGGAGCTGTTCTCCATCAAGGTCTGACAGTAAATACGCACCAGTACCAAAAGCAGCTGTGATAACATATGGTCCAAGCTAGTTAGGTTCAAACTTGCCCTTTTGCTCTCTGTGTTGTTGGTTCTTAGGGTTCTCTCGCAAAACAAGATCACCTATTTGAAATTCTCTAGGGCAAACTTTCTTGTTGAATGCCTTGGACATACGCTTCTGATACACTCTCATATGATCAAAGGAAGCCTTACGCTTCTCATCTAGAAGTTCTAATTCCTGTAGCCTCATGGCGCGGTAATCCTCATCTGTAATCAAACCTTTGAGTGAGACTCTAAGTGATGGTATCTCGACTTCTAAAGGCAATATTGCTTTAGCGCTATAGGTGAGAGAGAAAGGAGTGGCTCCTGTAGGTGTATGAATGCTTGTTCTGTAAGCCCATAGTGCTGGATTGATTTGTATGTGCCAATCCCTACCATTCTTGTGCACTGTTCTATGAAGAATCTTAAGAATGGTTTTGTTAGAAGCTTCTGCCTGTCCGTTTCCCTGTGGAAAATAGATGGAGGACCAATGTTGCTTGATTTTAAACTTTTTGCATAGGTGCTTTAGGTCCTTATTCTTAAATTGACCTCCATTGTTAGTAATGATCTCAGAAGGCACTCCAAATCGGCAAATGATATGATTCAAGATGAACAAAGAAATGGTCCTTCCTGAAGCAACAGAAAGTGGCACAGCTTCCACCCATTTTTTGAAGTAGTCAGTGGCAGTAATAATGAACTTGTGTCCACCTGATGAGTTGGGATGAATCTGCCCAACCAGATCAAAGGCCCAGCACTGAAATGGCCAATGAGAAATAGAAGGGATCAGCTCCCTACCTGGAGCATGAATCAGGTTGCCATGTTTCTGACATTGTTCACATGACTTAGCAAAAGTGACTGCATCTATCTGCATTGTAGGCCAATAATATCCTGCCCTAAGCAACCTTCGGGCCATGGCAAGACCATTAGAATGTCCACCACAAATGCCCTCGTGGATGTCAACTAATGCTTGGTTGGATTCCTCCTTTTCTAAGCACCTAAGGAGCGTCCCATCTAAACCCCTCCTATATAAATCACCAGAGATGAGGGTGTGGCGAGAGGTGTTACGGATGAGGTTTCGACATTCGGAGCGGTTGAATGTGTCGGGGATGATGCCATCATGAAGATATGAATAGATAGCACCATATAGGGAAGACTCGTGTGTGATAATGGCACAAATGACATGGCTTTCAGACGAGTCAAAGATGGGATGGTGTAGCTCTTCCACCAGGAATTCAAATCGGGATTCATGTGTCTCCAACTGAAGAAGTGAAGCTAATGTGGCCATGGCATCTGCAGCTTTGTTCTCGATCCTAGGGATCTGTTGAAACGTCACAAAGGTGAAATAGCGTCTCAAAGAATCAACCATCTTTTTATAGGGTATCAATTTTTCATCCTTGGTTTGATACTCTTCATTGACTTGGTTGATGATTAACTGGGAATCCCCAAAGACATGTAACTCTGTAATGTTCCATTCTATAGCCATTAGTTAAAGCTTCATATTCTGCAATATTATTGGTACATGGGAATAATAGTTTGTAAGACTTCGGAATGTTGTACCCATGTGGAGAAACAAATAACACTCTAGCACGTGATCCATTTTGCATGCAGGAACCATCAAAGAACATTTTCCAAGTGCGAGTAGTTGTATACAAGATGTGTTCATCTAGGAATTCCACTTGGACTGGCATACTATCCTGGATTGGAAAATCAGCTAATTGGTCGGCAATAGCTTGCCCTTTTATTGCCTTCCTTTCAACGTACTCTATGTCAAATTCAGTTAGGACCATCATCCATTTAGCAAGTCTACCCGTCAGGGCAGCCTTACAAAGCAAGTATTTAAGGGGATCAATTTTGGCAACCAAATGTATGGTATGAGCAAGCATGTAGTGGCGCAACTTTTGAGAAGCAAACACCACCGTGAGACAAGACTTCTCAATATTATTGTAATTGATCTCATAGGAGACTAGAGTACAGCTGATATAGTAGATGGCCCATTCTTTCCCAGTATCATTTGATTGAGCCAATAATGCCCCCAGGGAAGTGTTTGTAGCTGAAATATATAGGATCAATGGTTTTCCTGGAATAGGAGGCATTAGAATCAGAGGATTAGCCAAGTATTGTTTGATCTGATCTAGGCTCTTTTGACAATCCTCGTTCCAAACACAAGAAGCACCCTTATGCAATGTCTTGTTGAAGGGTTGCACTCTATCTGCAAGCTGAGAAATAAACCTCCTAATTGATTGAAGACGTCCCTAAAGACTTCTCATTTGGTTGATATTCCGAGGAGGTGGCATATCTAATATTGCTTGGACCTTTTCGGGGTCAACCTCGATACCTTTTGCTGATATTATGAATCCTAAAAGTTTACCTGAGGTGATGCCAAATGCGCACTTCTTTGGATTCAATCTGAGTTGAAATTGTTCCATACGATCTAGAATTACTTCCAGATCATTGAGGTGTGTGTCCCTTTTTCTTGATTTTGCCAAGGTATCATCCACATAATCTTCCATATTTTTGTGCATCATATCATGAAAGATAGTCATCATAGCTCTTTGGTAGGTTGCTCCTGCATTCTTTAACCCGAATGGCATGACATTCCAGTAATAGGTTCCCCATGCACATGTGAATGCTATTTTCTCTTGGTCTTCAGGAGCTATTTTGATTTGATTATACCCTGAGAAACCATCCATTAGAGAATATATGTCATAGCCCGCCGTCATGTCCACTATCATGTCAATGTTTGGAAGTGGAAAATCATCCTTTGGGCATGCTTTGTTTAAATCTCTAAAATCTATGCAGACACGAATGGACCCATCATGTTTGGAGATAGGTACTATGTTTGAGATCCATTCTGCATAATCGATGGCTCTAATAAATCCAGATCTCAAAAGTTTTTCTAATTCCCCTTTGACAAGTAGAGCTACATGTGGATGCATTTTTCTTAATCTCTATTTTACTGGCTTGACTCCTGGAGCTATGGATAAGTGATGCATTATGAGATTCATGTCAAGCCCTGGCATGTCTGAGTAGGTCCATGCAAAATTAATTTTCTTTTTCTGTAAAAATTGTACATATGCCTTGGTTTCTTCCTCTGATAAAGACTGGGCAAGATGGACTATCTGAGGATTTTCTTCTATGTTTAAATTGACTAGCTTTGTTGGTTCAATCAATATTGATGATCTATCCTGGAAATAACTCGGCAAGTTATTAAGTACCCCATCCTTAGGTGCCTCAAAGAGGTTTTCACCTTTGGATGCGTCATTTCTTTTTACTATTTTTGGTTCTGACACCACCACAAAGTGGTTTTCGCCATCAGACCTATTTTTCTTTTTCTCTTTTATTTTGAGATTGAGGTACTTAATATCAGGCTCTGTCATGCTGGTTGTTGGTTCACTGGTGGAAGCAGCCACGGGTTCAAGAGCATTCAGATAGCAGGAAATTTTGTAATCATTGTGGAAGGTGAGGAATGTGGGCTCTTGATGGTGCTAAGACCAGTCAATTAGGTCAAAGTGAACAAGTGGTAAGTCAATGGTGGGTTTGATGTTGTTTATGCGAAAGGTGTCATCTCTGGTGACCATATAATCAGAGTTCATCAAGTCTTCTCCTAAGATACCCGAATTAGGACTCATCCTATCAAATGAAGCATTGTCCACTAAGGCAATTTAAGGAGTGCAATCCTCTAGTCTGACACTAGGATCATTAGTCACATCGGGTTGGGTACTATAGGCATGGATAATATCCACGTCCAGATCAATTGTTGCATCTGAAAGTGAGTCCCATTCATATTCATGGGAGTCTATCTCTGAGTCATCATTTAGGCCTCGTGATGTAGAAGCCTCAAGGTTAGGAAGGGTTTCCTCCTCTCTAGTGCTAGTATTGGTACTATCCGTCGCAGCTAGGACAGTAACACTTTCCTTTGTCGATCTAGCAGTCACACAGTCACTATCCATCGCAGCTGGGATAGTAGGACTATCAAGCATCAAATCTGTGGAATCTCCCCAAAGGAGATTCGTTGAGGGCACCCAATCATCAGACACATCTTGTTGATTGGAAAGATCAGGCGTATAATCTGCATCACTGTCACTGTCTGTCGCAGCTGGGACAGGGACACCTTTCTTCTTCGTATTCTCAAAACCTAAGCCAACCGTGGACTTATTCTTTCATCCAAAAAGAGCATGATCAAGAGGCTCAGCTTTAGCGTCCAGCCTATGACTAAGGGGACCATATCCCGGATATCCCATATTTTTAACCAGTGTATACCCTTTCCCATAAGTTTTAGGTGAAGGAGCAAAATTCTCGTTATGTTTGTATTTCTCCTCGTGATATATCCAGTCCCTTACAGCAACTTCCTCTTTCTCTTCTTGAATGGGGACCGAAGACTCAATGAATTTCCCAAATAATGTCATTGTCGATGATGAAGGTTTTTTACTTGGTGATGGTCTCCCATAAGACCTAGGAGAGATTGGCATTTTTGAAAAAGAATCAATCTTATAATCTCCCATCCCAAGATCTATGGTCTTGAACTTCTGCTTGCATTGTTCAAGTGAACTACTAGGACTGTCAGCTTCCCTATTCAAAGGTACATGTGATCCCGCAGAAATGTTATTAACTGATAAAGCACTATCTCCAGGGATGCAAATTTCTACACCGTTATGGGGAAACTTTACACACTGGTGATATGTTGATGGGACTGCTTGCATTTCGTGAATCCATGGCCTACCTAGCAAAATGTTGTAGGCTAGAGGTCCAACATCAACAATTTGAAATAATATATCTTTTTCTATGGGACCAATGCGAATAGGCAAAACAGCCAATCCCTTAGAACTTCTTTCTGCTTCGTCATATGCTTTGATTGTGATCCTTTTCTTTGTGTCAATGACGTTCTCAGAATATCCTAGAGCTAGCAACAAACTCAGGGTACAAATATTGAGCCCCGCACCGCCATCTATCAGTACATGCCTAACACGGGTTTTATGAATCATGACTTCGATGTGTAAGGCCAAGTTATGTGGGTGACTGATGGATTTGTCATCTTCTTCAGAGAAGGTGAGGTAATGAGGGCTAGCCAAATGGTTGACCATGTTTTGGAATTGGTCAATATCTAAGTTGTTAGGGACATTGGCTGCTTGCAAAGCATCCTCAAGGATGTGCTTGTGCTTAGGAGACAATTCTAAAAGCTCAAAAATGGATATCTGCGCGGGTGTACGTTGTAGCTGGTCAATAAGATTATAATTGGAATCAGGACCAACGGCAGATTTGGGAGGAGCACCTTTGGACATGGGCTGTTTAGACTTGCTAGTGCTAGGACCTCTAATGATAATGGGCGCTTGGGCCTGGCCCCTAGTGACAACATTGAGGGACTGGGGCGTTCTTGGTGAGTGAGGGCCTCTTATCACCACAGCAGGTCTTTCATCAGTCATAGGAGTTGAGTCCACATTATGTCCATAGGAATCTTTCCCTCTCATCATGTTGACACTATCATCCACAACTTCAAGCATGTTAATGACGTTCTCTACATTTGCGTAGGTGTAGTTGATAGCCACCTTGCCATTCTTATTGTTAGAATTCTCTCCTTTCTCATATTTAGGAAAGGGCTCTTTAAAGGCTTTATGATCCGCATTAGTGGTTAACCCATCTACTTGTAATTGTCCTTTCTCAATAAGGTCTTGGACAAGATGCTTGGGTTTAAAACAATTTTCTATGTTGTGTCCAATCCCATTATGGAAAACGCAAAAAGCCTTAGCATCCCACCAATGAGGTAAAGGATCTGGTATGCGATGTTTTGTAGGATCCTGTGGGTGTGCCAAATTATGAGCAACTAATGTCTTAAAAACATCTGCGTAAGATTCTCCCAATTTGGTAAATTGTCTTTTCTCCATTTTAGATCTCTTTTGATACTTAGGTTTGTCTTGTTGTGTTGAAGACGTTTGCAACTTCATAGCTTGAACTGCATGAGAGAGGTTAAGAACTCCTTCATTTTTGACCTGAGATGAGTCAACAACTCCGTCGTTGACCACTTGCTTGTTTTTGTTCCAATAGGAGTTCTTTTTGTCCTTGTTACCATTAGTATTGTTATTTTGGCTATTGTTATTATTTGTTGGTTTAGCCAAAATTCCTTGTTCTTTTAGGACATCCGCAATGCGACATGCCACCTCTACCATAGTATCAAAGAAATTAAATGGGATTTTCTTGACTTCATATCTGAGTTCTGGTATTAGATTGCTCACAATGATATCAATTCTCTCCTCTTCAGGGATTATCCTTGGGTATTTCGAACACAATCGCCTCCATCGTTGTAAAAATGTGACAAAAGATTCCCTTTGATTTTGCTTAAGTTTACACAAATCAAGCATTGTGACCGACCTCAATAAGTTGTAAGCAAAATGCTGAACAAATCTTTGGACAAGTTCTTTAAATGTCTTTACTGGAGGGGAAAGGTTGGTGAACCATTCCATGGCTTGACCTTTTAAACTCCTTGGGAATAATCTCATCAAGTAGGAGTCTTCATGGTGAAAGGAAAAGCTCATTATGTAGAACTGTCGAACATGGTCGTGAGGGTCACCAGTGCCATCATATTTGTCATATGTTGGGAACTCAACTTTCTTAGGGAATTCTACCATCACCACACTTTTGTCAATGGGGTTAGGACATATGGAGTCCAAATGAAACGTGCTCTTGGGAGCCTTCATCCTGTCGATATCCTTTTGCATTTGTAAGATCACCTCATCAGTTGAAGGGCTCTATTTCTTGATCTTTTGGTGAACATCAAAATTATATGGAACTTTAGCACCTTTGTTGATAAGACTTTCCAAGAATTGGTCTTTGTTTTGTTCCACATATGCTTGAAAGGATGGTTCTTGTTGCATAGTCATGAAGTCCATATGATCAAATTTAGCATAACTTCCTCCATGTTGTGAGCCATGATGTGCTCATTGGGAGGGTTGCTTTGAATGTCTATGAGATGACTGTCTCCTATGATGGTCATATCTTGAAGCCCTTCTTCCTCTAGGACTCGGGGATCATGAGGGTGTCCTTGATCTTCTTCTAGGGCTAGGGGAAGGGGTAGATGGGGGTGAGTTGGTCCCACTATTGGCTCCCCTCTTGTTAAATCAGCTTTGGAGTTGTTGTGCATAGAGTCTATCTTCTTCGTCTTGGGTGACTCTTTTCTGTATATCCAACAATGCATGTTCCTCCTCCTCTAGTTGTCTAAATTTTTCCTTTTTAGCAGCCTGTTCATCCAAGTAGGCTTGTTTCTCTCTCTCAATGCTTCTCAATCTGGTATTTGCATATCAAGATGTGTCTTTAAGTGGGGAGGTTTGTCTTGAATGCCTCATTGCATTAGCTGCGTTGATGTGGTGATCACTAGATTCATTGTTTTGGTCTTCGTGTTGTGACCCTGAATCTGAGTGAGCTTGCTTATGATGTCTTTCGGCTCATTGATGAGCATCAAAATACCTCGCATTGTTGGGAGGTGACCCGGGTGGACTAGCATGAGAAGAACCACCATACTCTCTTCTATGTCGTTGGAAGATATCCTCAAGAGTTTGATTCATGGCTTCTCTTTGTTGTCGGGTGAAAGTGTAACTCATGTCCATACTTGATGAAAGTGGTACAAAAGAGGTGCTCACTTCACTAGGATTAGCTCCTGGATTAAAACAAACCTCAGATTCACTCTTAGGAGATTGGTCAAAAAGGGGTCCTTTTCCCTTAGGTTGTCGATGAGTCTTGACAGGTGGTAACTGGCTAAAGGCAACAGGGGGTCGCTTCCCTTGATTAACTTGGTACCTTGTCGTAACTGACATGAAAGAAAGATACTCTCAATGATAAGGTGACCTTTCAAAGTGTTAACGCCAAACTAGGATAATCAAAGTCCTCTATTGTCCAAAGAGAAATGAAAAGAAAAAAAAAAGGGCTTTACCAACACTGTCAAAGAGGTGCTTCAAATCAAAGGGTGACTACCCTTGCACTTTTGAATCAGGAGGTTGGACTAGGCCAAAAGATAATTGAAATTGAGATGAAAATGAAAGCGATTTGGACAATAAGAGTACTAAAATTTTCCCAGAATGAAGCTAACAATTTTAAAGATGAACCTTGGCACCAAGAATGGCTTTCTAACTTGACAGTTATTCCAAAGTGATTTCGTAAATCAAATGATGCTATCTCGGAGGACTAAAAACCAAAAATTTGGAGTCAAGATAGGTTTCAAACGTCAGGATGAGGAGCCTGCTCTAAGACCTAGCCTGATTAACAGCAACTGAAACTGACCAAAATTTAAGCACGACAAAAATAAACCAGGCGATATACTCCAGGCTACTGGGGCTATAAACCTATAACCGCGTGATACTTCGCCCGAAGCCAGGCGATACTTCTTAATACTGGCGGGTGATATACTCCAAGTAGGTCGGGCGATAGTCCGTTAGGGGTGAACTATCACGCGATATTTCTCTTCAAAGCAGGCGATATTTCTAGCAAGCATGAAGTATTGCACGATACTTCGCTTTACAGGGTGCGATACTGTTGCAGAATTGTTTAACTCTTGACCAGATTTGTGCAAAATTTGCATTTTTGGGTCTGTTTAGTCAAAATTTCTAGTCTGAGGGTTGATGTTTTCGATCTCAATCACAATATTAGCAGAATTTCGACAGGTTTGCAAACAGTAAGGGATCAAAACATGATCTCAAACACTTGAAACAAGGGCAAAAGCAACCTTGCCAAGACAAACACTTATGATATCAGAATTGAAACAACACCCTATGAATGCTACCGATTGTTTGTATGTAAGAACGTTTGCACTGGTATCACACAATCGAAGACACTTCAAGCAAATCTATCCTAGAAAGTCAAGGCTCAATACTTACCAACTTAGCCCACAACTTGATGCCCCCTTGCCTCACACCAAGTGGTTACCCACAAGAGATGTTGGCTTTGTCATGGAAATGTCAAATGACACAACCAAAGGGACACATATGGTGAGTATCTTAAGGTGATCTGGGTAAACCACTTGGATCAATCCTTGCACTAAGAAGATAAGCGGCTAAAAGAAGGTGGCTTCTATCTAATGGTTCTTAATAAGGATTTCCGTTCACAACACCCCTCTTGCTCCTCATAAAGGACTAGGACCTCACGGCCTCAAGAGTACCTTAAGTATTCTTGTTCAATATTTTCCCCATGGTCGCAATCCCATGAGCTACTCACATCAAACGAAGACAAGTGTTATGTCTATCAAGGTTTTTGGTGTCCTTGATAGCCTTGCGATTATAGTGAGTTGGAATCACTTGCCACCAAGGAAAATGATGACAAGGTTGTCCCCACTTGAGTCGTTCCTCTTGATTGCTCAAGAGCAGGCCCGCTAAAAGATTCCTAAACTAAACAAAAATGGATCAACTCTTGAGGTTCAAGGTTTTTGATTCACCACAAGGGTGAAGAGCATACTCCCCTATCTCAAAAATCTCTCCCAAACACACCAAGCAAAGAGATTCAATTACTCCCTTGCTTCCAAAACCTTAAGATGGGTCAAGATTTTCTGATTCACCTAAAGGTGAAGAGCATACTTCTCCTACCACCTCAAGATCCATTTCACAAGGTATGAAGATGCCTAATACAATTAGTGAATGCCACACTTGAAAGGAAAGTAAATAAACAAGCAAGAAATATATTTTTTTTAATTTTTATGCTTGGGCAGCCCTGCAAAAACTGTTAGTAGCCCTCTTTGACATGAATTTTTAGCAATTTTCAAGCAAATAAGAGCACCTACAAACACAACTTGTTAGACCCACAAGGTTAGCAAAATCATAATCCAAATGTAAACATGCAATAAACTGCTAAATTTAAGCTAAAAGATGCGGGTTAGACCTATCTAAACACAGCAAAACAAAACAGCAAGCTAAAATAATCAAATTCGAACAAGAAAATTGGAAACGCAAGTCTCTGTCAGACTAGGCGATATTTCTCAGACTTCACCAGTATTGCACGATACAGTTTCCTATAGTCGGGCGATATTTCTCAGTCGCGCGATATTTCTCAGTCGCGCGATACTTCTCACTATGGGCGGGCGATACTTCGCCCAATAACAGGTGATATTTCTCAGTACTGACAGGCGATTCTTCTTTCGCACGAAGTGTCGCACCACTATACAAAGGTATATCACGCGATATTTCTGAGAAGTATCACGCGATACTCTGAGACAAAAACCCTGAGACTGAAAACTGAGCTGAAAATTGACAAAAATTTTGATGAAAAATGCAGAATTAAAGGGACAAAGCTAATCTACTCAGCCCCACGGTGGGCACCAGAAATGTACACACTAAAATGGTGCACTTCTATGAACCATTACATGCAAGGTTGCTCAAGAATGAGGCCTCACAAAGTGGCTCATAGCTCTCTATGCATGGAGTTGCAAGGTTGAAAATTGCTCTCAGCTAGAGCTACAAACTTGTGACCTTGCTAATCAACCACACAATGAGAGATTCAAGTGAAGACAAGGGCAACAATGTCAATATCTCCAAGAATCACTATGAAATGCAATGCAATGCAACTAAAATGAAGATGCAAATGTGTAAGCTATGCTATGAAAATGGAAGTACAAACTAAGCTATGAAATGGAAATAGCAATGGATTACAATGCTTCCTATTTAGACTATGTGAGCTTATTCTATTGCATAAAAGGAAATATACACTAAGAATGCCATTATCATGCAACTATGAAAGCAAATATGCAACTAAATGATGCAATGAAGCAAGTCTTCAATATCTTCAAACTCCAAATGCACCTAAAATCTGCAGCATAACATTAGCATAAAACAAGTGGATATGCAAATGAAGAAGAGAGCTCTCATTTTATAAGAAATGAGGTGAAATGGACCATGGAGATTAAGAGGCAAAAAGACTTAATCAGTGGTGGAGCTTGAAAGCTGAGCAATCCATGTGCACAAGTATCCTCCAATGAGAGCGAAATGTTGACTTTTGAGCCTCATGTGAGACAAAAGGTGCTTTTTTCCTTTTTGTAAAATATGAATAATACTTTATTTGTGCAACTTAGGATAAGAGGAAAGTGGGGGCTTTTTATTTAATCAAAAGGGGAGGAAATATTCCTTTTAATCAAATAAAGACTTAGGATAAATGGTTAGCCCATAGGATAAAATCCAATATATGATCGAAATTAAGACTTGATCAAGAAATTAATAATGTTGAAAATATTGATTATTGATAAAATTGATTCAGGATTGATAAATCAAATAAATGGGGCCCAAAGTCTAGGCGACCATTTTTGGGTGCATACAGGAAGGATGTGTGATTGCTTATGAATCTTGCAAACTCAAGGATCATGAGTTGAAATATCCTACACACGATCTTGAGTTAGTAGCAGTAGTTCATGCGTTAGTTAGATGGAGACATTTTCTATTGGGACATCGATTTGAGCTTCATAGTGATCACTACATTTTGCAGTATATATTTACCTAGCCTAATCTGAATGCTAGGTAGAGGTGATGGATGGAGTTTCTTTGTGAGTATGACTTTGAGGTCAAGTACATCCAGGGTAAGGAGAATGTGGTTGTTGAAACCTTGAGTCATAGGAGACATGAGATATCAACTTTGACTCTTGGTGTAGATTTGCAAGGTTGTATACTCCTGGCACTTCCTACAGATATTTGGTACAAGGAAGTGAGTGTTGAGATTGAGTCAAGGAGACCTTTGGAAGGTAGATTTTTAGGTTATGTTTTGGAGTCAGATAGTATTTTGTGTTACATGAGCTGAATATGTGTACCTCTATCAAATAATATTTGTACCTTGATTTTATCTTAGGCTCACTGTGCACCTTACTCGACACATCCAAGTGTCAAGAAGATGCATGTAGAAATTTGAAAATTATATTACTGGTCTGGTATGAAACGTGACACTGCTAATTTTGTGGCAAGATGTCTAGAGTGTCAGAGGGTTAAGGTAGACCATCAGCATCTAGCAGGGCTTTTACAGCCTAATCTTGTTCCATCATGGAAATGGGATATCATCTTGATGGATTTTATCATGGGTTTACCTATGACTCCTTGCAGACACAATACCATCATGGTCACTATTGTTTGGTTGACCAAAGTGGCACACTTTTCTCCTATGAGAGAATCCTATACAACAACTGTAGTAGCTAGAGTCTTTATGCAAGATATTGTGATACTACATGATATTCCCCACAGGATTATATCAAATAGGGATCCAGTATTCACTTTTGCATTTTGGACTTCTTTACAGTATGATCTTGGAGCATAGTTGAATTAAATTAGTTTGGCATATCACCTTAACACTGATGGAAAGAAAGATCAGGTTAATCAAGTATTAGAGGACATGTTGAGGATGTATGTCATGGATAGACAGACTCATTGGGAGGACTATTTGTATTTGTTCAATTTTTCTTACAAGAATGGTTATCATAGTTTGTTTGGTATGTCACATTTTCAGGTTTTGTATTGTCATATGTGTCATACACCTTTGAGGTGGGATGGGCTAGAGGATTGTATTTTGTTAGGTCCTAAGATGCTTTGAGATATGGAAAAGCGGGTGGAGCACATCTGTGAGCATGTGACCACCCCTTAAGAAAGACAAAAGAAGTATGCAGATGCTCATAGGGTGGATAGATAGTTTGTAGTTGGTGTTAAGGTGTTTTTGAGAGTGCGCCCATAGAAGAGTCTGATCCATTATGGAAAGGGTTTGAAGTTGGCACCTCATTTTTTTGGCCCATTTGAAATTATTGAGATGATAGGACCAGTTTATTACCATCTTACTTTGCCACCCAACTTATCTCCCATTCATGATGTTTTCCATGTTTCAGTACTTAGACAGTATATACCAGATATTACACATGTTCTTTACTGGAATGCTTTACAGGTAGAGGACGGGCAGCTAGCTTTAGAGCTTGTTTGTATTCTTCAACAATGAGATTTGATCGACCCTCAAGGATCGCACCATCAAGCAGCTAACGATGCAATGGGACCCTATTGATGAGTCATCAGTAACTTGGGAGGACACAATGAGATTACAGGATTTATATCCCTATTTGTTTGTAGGCTTCCAAGAGTAAGCCTAATTCTAGAGGAGGTGGATGTAGTGCCCACCCATAGTTTTATTTTTCAGTTTTATATTGCCCAAATCTTTTAGGCCACTTTCATGTGTGTGTTGATTATTCCAGCTTTATTATGTGATTTTGGATTTATGACATTACATGGTGATTTGATATTAGCTAGTCATGAGATATCATATGTTTACAATTAGATGATATTAGTTACTTTGATGATGATTATTTATATGGTTAAATATGTCATTTATATTCATGATGTTACTCACCCCATACTTGCATGTGTATGGATATCATGTATGTTTTACCTTTCTATTTGATGTGGTCAAGGGATGGAGTTGAAATTACCTACTTGCGGGATCCACACAATGTCTCGATCCCTGTCATTTCTTGTTGTGTGTGTGTATATATATATATAATAACAAAAAAAATATTCCTAACCAAGCACAAGTGAAAAAATAAATGATCAACTCTAACATGCTAGATAAAGTACCTTGTTCACACACACACTCATTAAATATAACTTATGGAGGCATTAAATAATGCATGAGAAAATAATGGTTCATGGGAACAAGGATTGATGAAGTACCCAAGTACAAGACATATCTCTCAAAACTAGAGTCTAAAAGAAGAAAACCTCTCTAAAAAATAGAATGAAAATGAAAAATAAAGGAAGGACTTAAGAAGATCCCTCAAGAACAACTTATTTCACCCCAAGAATCAGCCACAATTGAAAATAAGAGGAGAAATCAAAAGCCTATTGAATATGTCTTCAACCTGCTCTTCTATAGGAAAATACTCTTATATGCAAAAACTATCTTGCATGATTTGTATGAAGTGCATATGGATTTTGTTGAGAAGCAAGGTGAAAAAAGATTACAATATTATCTTTTTTATGTGATAAAACATTTGAAATTAGATTACCAAATTTGAAATAAACATATGATTCCACCATTCAACATAAATATAAAATCAGCATACCAAGAGTAACAACGAACTTACATGGAGAAATCCTTCTAGAAAAAACTCCACCAAAGAACAAGGGAAAGCATATTATTATTATTTAAAAGAAAGAATGCCAAAATAATACGTTTCACTACACTTATCCAATTTATAGAAACCTGGTGGAAAACCACACTTGTTTCCTAAAATAAGGGGCAAAATACTACTTGCAAAAACTCATGCCTAGGACAATGAATAAACTATAGTCACAATATAATAATAAATGATTCAAGTGACTCCATATTGGGTTCGAAAACCAAAGCCACTTAGACCTTTGTTGTTATGAATTATTTGTAACTCCCACTAACTCTTCAAATCCCCAAATGGACACACTTTATCCTCCCAAGCTTGGGTACCCAATTCATGACCCTTCATATCTCAATATGCATGTAGGAAGGAATGTATTTTGTTCATGTTAATTTAGCTTTATCACTTCTACATGTTCAACTCTTGAAAATATAATTACAATTAATCATAAAGTACAAATAAATATTTTTCTCATGTGTCCTAAGGAACATTTTCCAAGGAACTTGTAGACATGTGAGTGGCTTAGGATTTGTAAGGTTGATGTCACCATATCCTAAAATTCCACCACATGACATTATAAAATGCATTTACATGCAATAGATACATAAAATAAAATAAAATATAGTCATCCAAGCCCATAGCCTTCCATTAGGCAACCAAACCTATGTTTTTCATTGATGTCAAAGGGTTTTGAAACAAACATGTATAATGATTGAACCTCCAGTATTGTAAATATTTATTGTTATGTTGATTGCTTTGGAGAATTGAAGAAATAGAAGTCATATGACATTTCGTAGAGTTACTCATGATTGTTGTGCTTGTCTTCATTCGGCTTTGGTCTACAACATGTTCATCGATGACCATGATAAAATATTTAATCAACAAAATAATAAATAACTCATGTTAATTGCAAACGACAATCCTAATCAGATCATCATGTCATCTTAATCAAAAAAAATTTAGAAAATATGGAATGGTTGTGGTTTTATCAAACTATTGTCTCAACAATCATCTCTTTGTAATTTGATAAAAAATATTTCCTTGTATGTTTGATTTCATTTGTCTATATCTATAAACTTCTTGTATTGAATGCACATAAAATAAGTTTTTACAAATTATAAAGTAAAGTTTTAGAAAATAATGAAGTTTCAAAATATATTCTTGATTCAAAACTTGTAACTAAAGATTGTCATTTTAGTTTGAAGAAGAATCAGATTGGATGAAGGTGTGTGATGCACTTATAATATTTTCAAATAAGGTAGACATAATGAAAAGTCATGGTGGAAAGGAAGTTAAGGGCAATTGGCAATTAGAGGAAAATTGGAGTTAAGGTACAGTTGGGATTTGGTTGTAACTTCTTCAAAACCTCCTAACTATATGCAATTAGCCAATCATATTGAGGCATTCTATATATTTACTTTCAATCAAATGGTATGTGAGTGGTGTAAAATGTATGTTGATGAGAATACCAATATAAAAAGGTGAATTTTATTTAAAAGTGAAGAATTTAATAAGATGATGTTTATTGAATGAGTGTGTATCATATGTGAAGTTTGAGAAGTAATCAATATTGTGTAAAGAAGTAGATCATGATTGACAAGGAAGGTAAACTTTAAGGGTGATTGGAAGGTATAACAGTGATATTTCTTTTTCTCAAATTTATTTAACACTGATCCGATTTTGAACATCTAAGTTAACTATAAAAGTCTGAGTTTACTTTATCAAGTGATCGTATTTTGAAATTTTAGAAAAGTAATTTAGATAACAAAGAAGATATTTGCATATTATTTTCAAATTGTAGATACCTAAAATTGTCCTAACAATTACCCTTATACTAGCCAATTAAATAGATATTTATTAATTATTTAATTTTAGCCTTATTATGCCTTAATTAAATAAATTCACATTTATTTAATTACACTCTTATTTATCCCTTATCCTTGATTAAATAAATTTACATTTATTTAATTTTAGACTTTTATCCTATCTTTGATTAAATATATTTACATTTATTTAATTTTATCCTATCCCATTTCCCATCATCCTAATCCTCCATTTAATTAAGTAAATGATCTTTTTTATTTAATTAATCCCCTTTTAACTTGTGTACAAGATTTAGTACCTTCATAGAATTAGTATCATACAATAAATCAAATAGAGACTAAATGAACCACAATTAATACTCTATTTAGCAAATAAAGCACAATTAAGCATCCTATGGCTCTCTATCTAAGAGTGTTAATGTGAATCTCTCAGCAAGCTACCATTAATGACAGTCCTAGAATGAGAAATGATAATGATAAAGAAAATGCTAACAATTAATTCAAATTGAAATGCTAAATTGCTCCTAAATTGCCTTTCTAGCTATAAAATGCAAGAGGTTCTATGAAATTCTCAAATGTGTGGTTATGAATTATGATTGATTTTGGTCTTCCTTTTATAGATTTATGCAAGGGTAGGGGGTGTAGTTGTGTTGATCATGATTAAGCTTGAGTTGAGTCTTTGGTTCCACCCTTTGAAGACAATGCAAAGCTTATGTCCTCAAAGCTTGGGACAAGTAGACAAGATGAATGGACAAGATGCTCTTTCACTTTGAGTGATTGAGATTGAATTTGGTTTGATCCATGTGATTGAGCTTGAGATTGCACTTCTCAAATCCTATTGGTTGATTGAATTCCCTCCCCTTTTGGGTTGTTGAGAGAAATTAGGATTTATTAATTGATTTAAATTAATTTATTTAGCCATGTACCCCTTGAATGGGTTGAATTTGATTTAATTCAAAACTATACAATTAATAGAATTAATTGCACTTTGATTTGATTTAACTTGATTAAAATGCTCTCAATTTTGATTTATCTTGAATTAAGACTTGATTTTAATTTTGATTGGCTAAATGTTTGATTCAATTCAATTACTTTGATTTTGTCCTTGATTTGCCTTGATTTGCTTTGATTTTGTTACTTAATTATCTTTGTCCATTTTCAGGTGATTACAAATGCCCCTCTTTGAGTTGACGTGTGAAGCATGTCGATTCAAAGAATACTCTGATTTTGCTGATGATAGGTCTTGATTCTATTGATGGTCGATCTTTGATGTTTGTTTGATGTTACTCGATGGTCGATTCTTGATATCTGATATGAAATTTATGCAGTTATGATGATGTTCATTCAATTGATGTTTCTCTTTGATGGTCGATTCTTGATGATTGATCCTTGATATGACGGTTGATCTGATGAAATATTTGATGTGATACCTGATTGTATGATATACTTTGATGTGATGCCCCATTCAATTGTTTAACAAAAAAAAATTGATAAAAGCTTTCGCTTTGATTTGATGGTCGATATCTTGATTTGATGATGATGCTGCTGATGCTAATTATCCGATGGTATGCCCCCTCAAAAATGAAATAAAATTTGATAGATGGTTGAAAATTTTGATGATTTTGGTCAAGTTACGTTGATTTAAGTCTTTTTATAATGAATTTTGATTTCATTTCTGCTATTGTTTTTACGTCTGTTTAATGACAAATGCCCCAGCTTTGGCTAATTTGATGAAAAATTCAAGTTCTTAAGTCAATTATGGTAAAAGATTCCTCTTTTAGGTCAAAGATACCCTTTTTAGGTCAAAAGGCTTATATAAAGGGGTAAAAAGTCACTTTACAATTCATTTTCACTTTTACTTTTTACTTTTTGCTCTCTGACCTCTGTTGACTTTCGATGATGTCGATCCCCATTCGTGAGCATAGATTCAAGCAAGGTCACTGTTATCAGCATCCACCCAGCTACAGACCACCAGTAAGTGCCTGAACTTCTTCATTTTGTCAATTCATGCATCTAATTTCAAGAAATCTGAATTTTTCATGTAAAAACCCTCTTTTTTTCATCTTTTACTTTCAAATAGCACTTTTGCAATTTTAAATGGCACTTTTACCCTCCAAGTTGTGTTTCCACAACTTTAAACAGCGCTTCCACATTTGGAAAGTGCACCTATACACACCTAGTTTAGGCCCTAAACCACTTTTGCCAATTAGAATGGTGCTTTGACCTTTAATTTCGCTTTTGCTCTTTAAAATAACGCTTTTGATCTTTATAATAGCGCTTTCAAATTATTTTGGCACTTTTGCCTAATTTTTTGCTTTCAATCCATTAAGTAGCATTTTTAAACATTTAAACAGCGCTTTCGCTCTTTAGCACTTTTAAAGCCTGAAATAGCGCTTTCACCCTGCCATAAATGATTTTTAATCGACTAAGTCCACTTTGCAATTTATTCGACGTCATCGATCAGATGATAGGTTAAGGTAACAAACTTGATTTATAGCAAGTTTTAAGATGTCAGTATGAGTTAGTTATTATTTCAATATTTGTTCGTCAATCTAGATTTAGATGATGGGTGATGATAAATTTCGCATTCTATCTAAGTAGAAACATGAAAATTGATTGTGGTTTGATATTTTTAAATTTTTGATTGACTTAGAAAGATCCCAATAATAATTGATTTCATTTCTGATGTGATTTGACTTTATTCTTGCAGGTTATCCTTCAGTCATTATGTATTCATGGTGCTTATTCATTATCATGGAGCATGATTCCTGATCTGAGTGTGGCAGACAATCGTATCATTAGTCTTTGTGGCTTATCCTTCCTTTTGCATCTTCCTTGATTCTGAGTGAATCAGGGTCTCCTTACTGCTATGGTTGAGTGTTGGCACTCAGACCATAATACGTACTTTCCACTTGCCATTGGGGGAGATGACCATTACTCCCGAGGATGTATATTATATCCTTCATTTACCTACTCATGGTGAGCAAGTGTATTACAATTCCCTCTATGATGGATCTGCATGTCAACAGGTTTTTGGTGTTCCTACTATTGGTGATGCTCACATCCAGTGGGCCCAGTTTGTTTCATTTCCTATATTGTCAACTATTCTAGGCACCTTGATTGGTGGATTCTTACTTCCTGATAGATGTGGGCATAGGTTTGTTGTCAGTTGGGGTCCTATCCTCAAGGATTTGATGGCACATCCTTGTCACTTTGATTGGGGTTCCTATGTCTTGGCTTAGCTATATCTTGAGTTACACACAGTGGTTTATAGATGTTCCTCCACACTTACTGCAGGAGCTATCCTTTTACAGCTTTGGACCTGGGAGCATATCCCAATGACGTCCTATTACAACATGAGATCATCAGCCAAGTTGGCCATTTTCTTGGATGTACGAGGGTATTATCATCGAGACCCATATGGGTAAGATTGATTACTGGTGTTATGTTATTGATGACATGGATACTATTATGTGGAGGCCCTATATTGACTATGAGGCTTGGCCTGAGGATGATTTTGAGCTACCTTAAATGTTCTTCCCCCAATGGATGATCAAGAATTCCACATATGTCATTGAGAGGTTCTACTTCTAGAGAGTTATGCATTAGTATGGGAGCTCATAGGCTATGCCACAGGGAGTATCTATGTATGCTAGAGTATAGGCAGAGAAGTCATTATGGGGCCCCTGTTTGGATTATGGGACAGCTATGCAAGAGATTCGAGACATCAGGTATCATCCTTGGTCTATAAGACCACACATCATGGATGTTGGTATCACTTATGCATATGCTTCTTGGTTGCATCAATATCCTTTTCCTAGGTTCAATGATCCTACAGAGAGAGTTCCATCCATTGATGAGGTATCAGATGGAGAAGATGGTGGTGATGATGGTGGAGATGATGATGTAGATGGTGGTGGTAGGATTAGGGTATAGCATGGACAACATGTTCATCGAGGAGATAGAGCAGGTAGGGTTCATATTCTAATGATGCTACTGCTCCTATTCCTCTTAGGAGTGTTGATCAAGTGAGGGGTTGTCATGTGGATAGATTACTTCATCATATTGCCAGAGATCTAGCACATAGACCTAGAGTTAGGCAAGAGAGAGAGGTTGAGGCACAGGTGTCTTAGGTTATGTTTGATCAAGCACAGGGTCCTCCTGTTCAGCAAGTTATACAGTCAGTTATTCCATAGGTACATGCTTCTGCTTCTGCTTTGATGCCATCTTCATCAGCACATCCTTCTTCTTCCATCTTTGTTCCATCATTAGGAGATCCATCTTCTTCAATGCCTTCTTCATCCATGCCTCCACCACAGGGTCCTACCCCAGCTTTAGCATCCGATGTTATATCTCTTTAGACTCAGATGTCAGTGATGCAGCAGCAGGTTACTCAGTTGAGTTCAATGATGCATACTTTCTTGGCTTCTATGAGTCAATAGGGTTTACAGGCTAGCTTGAGTCGTCCTCCAGATAGTGCTCCTGGTCTTGATGGTACCGATGGTGCTGGTGGTTCAGCTAGTTGAGATATTTTTTATTATTCCAATTGATATATATGATCTCATTTATTTGTTGTTATCGAGACATTGGACTCTTTATTGTATCATTTTTTATTGTTGATATTGTTTATGTTGATACTTTGATACTTTGATGGACATTGATGTTCAAATATTGTATTTATGATCATTTGATGGACTCTGATATTCTGCTCATCTTATGATGATGGTACCATGGACTCTGATACTCTTTGATAGATTTACTATATATGATGTCATGATGTGTTGGATCTCTTTTTCAGGTGTTTAGCATGATATGTAGATCTAAATGATTCTATCTCATATATGCTTTGTTTTATGCTTTTCTGAATGTGATTTTTCAAATGTATGCATATGTTCTATTGATGCTTAAATGATTATCTTATGTATGACTTAGAATAGATGAATGCAATGTTGATTTAATGATTAATGATATTGGGTATGTATGCAATGGATGCATGTAAGATGTTAGATGGATAATGAATAATGAATCTAATGAATGTATTTTTTTGATATGCAAATGTGATGAATCTATGTAATGATACAATGACCATGTACTTTTAATGATTAATGATTCTAAATGTTATATGTGATATGGATGGATGATACTATCATGAATGTCCTCTAATGAACATTAGTGAATAATGTCATGTTTCACTAAATGGTATGCCTTTAATGATGAATGCTCTTAATGAATGTAATGAATGTTAACTAACTAATGTCATGCACTTAATGGATTAAGAATTGAGAATTTACCTTAAATGATATGAATGCAATCTAATGATAATTAATGAAATTTACATGGATGTCATCTAATGATAATACAACTTTATGTAATGTAAATAGATTTTAATGATATATGCAAGCTAATGCAATGAACTTAATGATTCAAATGTTGGACACACTTAGATGAATGCAAGGTTTAATGAAGATGACTTAATACAACTTAATCAATGCAACTGAACTAATGAAATGCACTTTGTTTTTTATTTGTTTTTAATTTCCAACACACTCAATCATATATAGTTGTTTTTTATGATCTTTTGATTTTTGATTTGACTACACCCCCTTTCTATTTTCCTCTTGCAAATTAAGCTAAGAAAGGAAAAATATATTAAATGCATTTAATCTAAGATTTATGCAACTAACTGTCATTATTCAAAAATTTGAAGCTTATAATCATCATTGAGCGATTTTGGAATCTAGTTTAATACAACCATCACTAGTTCAACTATGATGATATGAATACTTTTGTGCACCTCTTTCTTTTCTTTCCCATCTCTTTCTGGTATGACTATCACTGATTGAAGCCAATCATGATAGTGTGAATACCAATTTTGTTAGATTCTATGTTGCAAGTGGATTTTGGTATAATGATATTGAAGATCAAAATAGCCAAGGTATCCTTTTGCATAAACAAGAAGAAATCTCAGTTTTATCCTATGTACAAGTCCTCGATGATTCTTTGATGATCACGTCCTTAGACAAATAATACTTGATTTAAAACTTTGATTTTAAGATAGTCATTTAAAAATCAACAAAAATATCACGCTTTCATCATAGCTTGTCTAGTTTAAAAACTTTCATCGATTCGCTAGAAAGACATAATTTCATTAATCAAGTCAACACTTAGAAAAAAATTTGCAATGTTTTTCAAATCCATATTTCAAGTGTAGTTCCATCCATTTCATACTTTTAATCTTGATAAAGATAAGGTCATGTAAGATCTTGGATCAAATTTTGCGTTTGGTTCAAATTGGATTAGAATGTAGATTTGATTAAGTGTTCCACTTTTTTTTTTGATGAATTGATTCCATGATTGAATAAGGTTTACTTTGATGAATCCTTCCTCCTTTTGAGTAGATTGCCCCCAGTTTGATATGATTTCATTTGTGGGACTTAGGACAATTTGCAGATTAGGTGACCAAAATCTTTAGGTACTTGCAAATGCAATTGTGGGGTTTTATTATGCAATATATACAAATCCTAGTGAATGCAATATTTACAAGGTGACCTTCTAGGTATGTGACTGAATTGGACTTTCAATGGCGCATGTTTACCAGGTTTTCACCGATTGAATGGATCTTGCTCTTTTTTTCTATTTTTAAAGCTTTTTCCCTTCTTCTTTTTTGTATTTGTCTTTTTTCAATTTTTTTTCCATATCATCAAGGTGCCTATTTGCTAGGTTTTCACCAAGACAACATCTTTTTAAGGATCATATATGAATTTTTTTAGCTTTCTACATGCTCAATTTTCCACTATTTTTTATCTTTTCTATTTTTCTGATTTGTTTTCTCTTTTCTACTTTTCCAATTGTTTTTGGTATTTTCAAGATATCTTTTGACTATGTACAATAAATATGATGCTTTCCATCTGATTTTTGATACTCTTTATACTCTTTCATCTACCTCATGTATAAAACCTCATTAGATGTATGCTATTGATAGGTTCTTGAAGTTCTTCTCCATCACAATCCGCTAATTTGTAGGTACCGGTCCCAAAAGAAGAAGTAATGATAAATGGTCCTAACCAGTTTGCTTCCCATTTTCCCTTCTTTTCCCTTTCTGCTTGATTCTTGGGATTTTCTCACAAAATTAGATCACCTATTTGAAATGTTCTTGACTTGATATGCTTGTTATAATTCCTTGACATTCTATTTTGATATACCTTCAACTGATCAAATGCGTGTTGTTGATTCTCATCTAGGAGTTCTAGTTCATGCAACCTAGCAACTCTATAGTTTTCTTCACTTATCAAACCATGAAGAGATACTCTTAAGGATGGAAGTTCTACCTCCAAAGGAAAAATTTCTTATGTTCCAAAGACTAAGGAAAAGGGTGTAGCTCCTATTGGCATTCTTATGCTTCTTCTATAAGCCCATAAGGTCAAGTTTATTTTTATGTGCCAATCTCTACCTGAATTGTTCACCATTCTCTTCAATATCTTCAAGATGTTTTTATTTGTTGCTTTTTCTTGTCCATTACCTTAAGGGTAATAGATTGATGAAGAATGGTGAATCATGTGGAACTTTGTGCATAACTCCTTTAGGTCTTTGTTTTTGAAGTGCTTTGTATTATCTATTATGATGGCATGAGGTATGCCATATCTACAAATGATGTGATTTAGGATAAACAAAGATATCTACTTTCCCATTGCAGTTGATAAGGGTACAACTTCCACCCATTTGGTAAAGTACTCTGTTGTCGTGATGATGAATTTATGACCATTTGAGGATGGTGGATAAATCATTCCTATTAAATACAAATCCCATTGATAGAATGGCCAAGGTGTTGTCATCGCATGAAGCTCTTGTGCAGGCACATGTATCAAGTTTCCATGGAATTGACACTTTCTACAAGTTTTGGCAAAGTTACAAGCGTCTTTCTCCATCGTAGGCCAAAAATATCCTATCCTAAGAAGTTTCTTAGCTAGGGTTAATCCATTCAAATGTGACCCACATATTCCCTCATGGATTTCTCACAAGGCTATGTTTGATTCCTCTCCTTCTAGACATCTAAGGAGCGTTCCTTCTAGACTCTTATGACACAATGTTTCAGAAATTATGGTATATCAGGAGGCTTGGCAAATGAAGTTTTCCTTTTGATTCCTAGTTTGGTCTATGGGTAAGATTTTATCTTTTAAGTAAGTGTAAATAGGTCCATACCAAGGTGATTCATGTGTAGTTAGCAAGAAAATGGTATAAGGATGGGTAGGGTCAAATCCTAGTTGTTCCACTTCTTCTATCAGGAATTCAAATTTTGGCACTTTGATCAGGCATTTGTAGAAGTGATGCCAAAGTTTCCATTGCATCTACTACTTTATTCTTTTCTCTTGGTACTTTCTCAAATGTAATAAGAATGAAATACTTCTTAAGATTTTCCACCATGTTTTTGTAAGGCACCAACTTGTCATCTTTCATCTGATATTCTTCGTTAACCTGATTAATAACTAATTGTGAGTCTCCATAAACCTTTAGTTCTATCACCTTCCACTCTAATGCCAACTTGATTCCAATAACTAAGGCTTCATATTCAGCTATGTTATTTGTGCATGGAAATAGAAATTTATAGGACTTTGGAATCCTAGATCCTTGAGGGGTGATTAGAAGTATGCCTGCTCCTGATCCATGTTGAGTGTAGGAACCATCAAAATAAAGTTTCCATGTCTTTGCCTCAACATTCACAATCTTTGAATCTGGGAATTCTACTTGAATGGGATGATCATCTTGAAGTGGTGCTTCTGCTAATTGGTTGGCAATGACTTACCCTTTGATATATTTGTGGTCTACATACTCAATGTTGAATTCACTCAACACCATGACCCATTTGGCTAGCCTTCCATTTAATGTTGTTTTACTAAGTAGATATTTCAAAGGATCTATCTTGGAAATGAGTCTTATCTTAGGAGCTAGTATATAATGTCATAATTTTTGGGAAGAAAAAACCACAGCCAAACATTCCCTTTCAATGAATGTATAGTTCAACTCGTATTTGACCAAGGTTCTACTTATGTAGTATATTGATTTTTCTTTGCCTATTTCATCTTCTTGTGCCAAAAGTGCCCCCAATGAATTCTCTGTTGCTGAAATATATAGGATCAAAGGCTTGCCTCTAATAGGTGGCATTAATATTGGAGGATTCATGAGGTATTTATTCAATAAATTAAAGGTTTCTTCACACTTCTCATCCCATTTGAAAATTGTATCTTTATGAAAAAGTTGGGTGAAGTTATGACATTTTTTCGCTAGTTGGGATATGAATCTCCTGATGGATTGAATTCTCCCTTGTAATGACCTGATTTGGCTAATGTTTTTAGGTGCTTCCATCTCCATAATAGCCTTGAATTTAGTGGGATCCACCTCTTTTCCTTTCATTGATACAATGTAGCCTAGCAGTTTTCCTGATTGGACCCCAAATGCACACTTTTTAGGATTGAGCCTTACTTTGAATTGCTCTAATTTGTCAAATATATTCTCTAAAATTGGTAGATGATCCTCTCTTGAATGATATTTTTCCAATATGTCATCTATATAATCTTCCTTGAACTTATGCATCATATCATGGAATATTGTGGTCATGGCCCTTTGATATGTTGCCCCGACATTCTCTAGACCAAAGGGCATAACATTCTAGCATAATGTTCCCCATGTGCATGTAAATGCTATTTTATCTTGGTCTTTTGGTTCTATCTTGATTTGGTTATAGCCACTAAATCCATCCATAAGTGAAAACATGGAATGTCCCGTTGTTAAGTCTACAATGGTGTCTATGCTTGGAAGAGGAAAGTCATCTTTAGGGCACGCCAAGTTTAAGTCTCTAAAATCCATGCAAATCCTGATGGATTTATCTACTTTTGAAATTGGTGCAATATTTGAAATCCATTGTGCATAATCAATGGCTCTGATAAATCCCACCTTTAGCAATTTCTCCAATTCCACTTTTACTAGCAAGGCTATGTGTGGATGCATCGTCCTTAACTTCTGTTTGATTGGTTTGACTCCTTCTTTGATATTTAGGTGATGCATAATCATGTTTAGATCCAATCTCGACATATCATCATATGACCAAGAAAAATTGATTTTCTTTTCCTTGAAATTTTTTATGAATTCTTTCCTTTCTTCACTAGATAAGGATGTTGCTAGATGTATGATCTTTGGCTCTATTTTTGATCCAATGTTTATCTTTTCTGTGGGCTCGATCAAAATTGGAGATCTCTCTTCATAATGTTCTAGTAGAGCATCCAAACTTCCTTCCTTAGGTGCCTCAATTGGGTTTTCACCTTTGGAAACATCCTTTATTTCTTTTTCTTTTTGATCTAATGTTGCCACAACATGTTTTTCAACACTTGATTCTTTTCCTTTTTTACTTTTTTTGTTTTTTTCATTTTTTCATGGATTGAAAGTTTGGATACTCCCCTTTATCATTTCTTCCTGATATTCCATAGTAGAAGAAGGTTCAACCACATTGAGATATTGGGACACCACATTGTCATTCAAAAAGGTTGGGAGAGTGGTTGGTTCCATGGAATCCCATTCGATTAATTCTGGGTGTATGAGAGTTAAGGGGTCAATACTTGGGTTTGGTTCAATGGGATTTAAAGATAAGACCTCATTTGATGGTTCGCACATTGTATCATTCAATTCTGTGACATGTGCCTCTTCTAAATGTTCTAAAGAAGTAGGGTCAAAGTCTTCCTCACTTGACTCTTCTAAGGTTTTCGTTGCATAAAAGTCATGTGGATTAAACCTAACATTTGATTCCTCCATAGTAGGTCTCCATGAAGGTGTGTATGGTTCACCTACCCATTGATTTATCTCTATTTCTATGCTTGGTACATCATTTAGAACCACATGATTTGAACTAGATGCTTGATTTGGACTTGATTATGCTATTTGTCATTTATCCTTGGTAGAAGTGTAGGTATTAATAACATCAATACCCTTATCACGGCATGACTCATCAAATAATGTCTCCCATTCCCACTCATTAGAATCCTCATCACTATGATATTCTAATTGCAATATTTGACCATGGAGTTTGGGATAGTGTTTTTGAGTGTACCCTTCTTCAAGATACCCTAGTCTTTTTTTCTCCTTGCTATCTCACCATGTACTTTCTATTGGTTCAACAAGTCCTTAATTCCTCATGCCCAAAGGTCCTTGACCTTTGTACCCCATCTTTTTCATGATTTGAAATCCTTTCCCATATTGATGTGTGGGAATGCTGGGATTTTGGATGTGTTTGACATGGGCACTTGTTTCTTCATCCTTGTAGAGCCAATTTAGGATCTTGTTATCATTCTCATCCATGAATGATGAAGTACTAGCTCTCACAAAATGATCATTGTATTTGTGGGGTAGATTTGAGGGTCTTCCATAGGACTTAGAGGATAAGGGTAAGTCCATCATGGATAGTGAGTATTCGCCTACTCCTTTTTGCTTGATTTTTCATTTCTCATCAAAATTCTTCATCGTTTGGTCCATTTTCTGATAATGGGCATCTTTGGTGTATACTTGAATAGCTTTGGTTCGGTTTTCTTTTGATTTTTCAATAACATTATCCTCACTAACCTTCTCTTTTCCCTTAGTCAATGTAGTTAGGTTAGTAAGTTTTGGTATGTCTTCAATAACAACTTCCTTTTTTATCTTTTATTTTCCCTTCAATAATGGGATGTCTTTAGAACTTTGCCCTTGCTCCATTTGATTAGGTATAGATCCTTCCACATTGTGTGGGACTAAAGAGTCATTGATAGGCTTGATGTTGTTACAATATTGGAAGGGGTTTAAGTCCCCACTTACCATTATTTCCTGCCCTAGATAAGGAAACTTTAAACATTGGTGGTAAGTTGAAGGAATGGCCTGCATTTCATAGATCCATGGCCTCCCTAACAAGAAATTGTAGGTCAACTTTAAATCTAGCACTTGAAAAATGGTCTCTTATTACATGGGACCAACTCATATGGGTAGTACTATGACTCCTTTTCAAGCTCTTTCTTCATCATCGTAGACTTTAATAGTTATCTTTTTCTTAGGGTCAAAATGTTTAAGCCGACTCCTCCATCTATAAGGACTCTTTTCACCCTATGCTTATGAATCAAGACTTCTATGTGTAAAGGAAAGTTTTGAGGATGATTAAGTGACATGTCATCTTGCTCAGAAAATGATAAGCAATGGCGTGCAATGAGGTGTCCCACCATATTTTGAAACTTATCTGCATCTAGGTTTAGTGGCACATTGGTTTCCACTAAAGCTTTTTCTAAAATCTCTTTATGCGTAGGTGATAACTTGAGTAACTCCAAGATTGAAATTTGGGTGGGAGTCCTTTGTAATTGATCAACCAAATTATATTGTTTTGATGATGAAGGTGTACTTTGGTTGGGTAGAACAATTCTTGAAATATTGCTGGGTAGAGTGATTTTGGAGGCTTGCCCCCTAGTGACAACATTAGAAACTGCTTCTTTTAATTTCTCCTTTATTATGATAACATTTACGGCATTATCTTCTTCTCTTAAAGTATTGATTATAGTATCATAGGTGTGTACAAATTTCACCTTCTCATTACCTTTATTTTGATTCTGATTAGCATTAGATGACTCACCCTTTTCATGATTAAGAAATGGGTTTTTAAAGGCCGGGTGATCCTCATTGTTTTGAGGCCCTTCAATTGTAATGGTTCCATCTTCTAGTAGGTCTTGCACTAGGTGTTTCAACCTTATGCATTCATTGGTTTTATGACCTCTATTTTGATGATACTCACACTTGTGAGAATCATTCCACCAATTAGGTTTAACTTGATGCTCATAATCTCTCAAATCAGGTAATGTGATGATCTTGTTGGCAACCAAGGTCCTTAAACATTCTCCAAAGATTCACCTAGATAGGTAAATTTTCTTTTGTTATATGTGGAGAGAAAAGGTTTGGGCTTATTCTCATTAACATTATTATAAGGATTATTAGCATTGTTGTTCGAATTGTTGGAATTGTTATTATTGTCATTATTAGAGTTGTTGGCATTGTTATTGGAATTGAATGGAGTCTTGTTCGATTGATTAACATTGTAGGAAGAATTGGCTCCACTAGATAAATTAAAAGGGGTGGCCTTCAAATTATTAGCCTCTACGACTCCATCGTTCACAAGGTTTTTATTTTTATTCTTCAACCATAGCTTAGGCTTATCATTTTGATGGTTGGCCCCTTGATTATTGACATATTTAGACACATAATTATTATTTTTGTTGTTGGTATTGGATTTGTTGAAATTAAATAATTTTATCTCTCCTCTCTTTACCAATACATCCTCAATCTTGATCCCATTTTCGATAAGTTTTTCAAATGTTGGGGGACATTGGAGTTGTAATTGATAATTCATTTCCATGGTCAAATTGTTTGTGAAAATTTCCATCTTTTCCTTCTCGGGGATACTTCGTGGATACCTTGCAAAAATAGTCCTCCACCTTTGTAGGAATCCTAAGAAGGATTCTCCATCTTTCTGTTTGGTATCACACAATTTGAGCATCGTGATTTCATGCTCAATATTATAGGAATAGTGGGTTACAAACTTGGAGGCTAACTCCTCAAAGGTCTTTATTCCTTTGGGTAACTTTGAAAACCACTCCATGGCGGGACCTCCTAAGCTTCTAGGAAAGAGTCTCATTAGGTATGTATCATTGTGCATGAACTCAATGCTTAAGGCACAAAATTCCTTAAGATGATCCTATGGGTCTGTTTTACCCATATACTTGTCATACTTAGGAAAAATGGTATTAAAGGGAAAGGGTGCCATAACCAAGCTTTTGTCGAATGGGAAAGGACACAAAGCTTCAATAGAAAAGGCCTTAGGTTCGGCCACCTTTTTCATGGTATCAATTTTCTCTTGGAAGGCTTGCATTTGCCTAGTCATAGCATTCATGGGGTTATCTTGCTCTTGATCTTTCTTAAGTTGTTCTTTATCATAATCACGGGGAAGCTTTACTCCCACTTGGGCTAGGTTTAGGAAAAATTTCTCCCTATCCCTATCTATTAATTCCTCCATAACTTCTAGGAATTCATGGTCTTGGGCTACTCTCTCAACTTTTTCTTCCAGTGTTTCTTTAGGAGCTTGATTAGCATTGTTGGTGTTATGGTTTATTCCTCCATGTTGATGATCATAATATGCAGAATTTCAATCCATATTGTTAAGTCTTTCTTCAAATAAATTTGGGATAATATCTCCTTGATCTTGACCTTTAAAGAGACTTTGGTACTCAACTTCACGACCTTCATTTGCAACACAAGTGCTATCTCCTTGTAAAGATACCCTAAATTTTTGGGACCGCGTGGAAACCGGCATCTAACAAGGGTTTGATTCGAATTGATCCTTGATTTGATAATTGTTGATTTTAATTGAAGAAATTTAAAATGTAAGATGAATTTTCAATGGATATCTCTCTCACTTGTTTTTGTATTTCAAACACAACAATCACACATACACTTGTCTCTTTTTACCCACTAACACAAAATGTTTGATTTTGAAAGTATGTTATCATGGGTTTTGCACAAAAAGAAACTTCAAGCACCTACCTAGCTCAAGATTTGGCTCGTAAACATGGCTCTAAAAAGGTGGTCTTGCTATTTTATCAAGGATTTAATATAGATTCCATTCAAAATGGATCCTAAACTTTCATCCCCCAAGTATGTTAAGGGGCTTCCCACCACCAATATATCGGAGTTTTGCGCAATCCGCGAGGACTACTCGAGGAAGTTTGAAAATTTAGTATCATTTTGTCACACACCCCATTAAGGATGTATGTGTTTTGTTTTATAGTGGGTTGGATTCTCACGAAAAAAGTAAGTGTATCCCACTTTGGGCTGTCCCTCTCATCGGCCTCATAAAGGAAAATTCTCGGGAGGCGAGCCCACTAATGTTCTAGCATGTTCATGAAAAGCAAGGAAATGGAGTTAAGAACTAGTTTTTGGGAATTTGGTTCACCAGAAGGTGAAGAGCATATCCCTAAATTTTCCTTAATTTCCCAAACACAATAAACAAGGTTCAATTACTAGCCCACTAACTAAAGAGAATTGAGTATTTCTACTCTCTTCTATAAACAAAGGGCTTTGATTTTATGTGCTTGATTTCCTCAAGCTTTCTTCTTAATTAAAAAGTTTAACACCTTTGGCATTTTGATTCACTAGAAGAAGTGAAGAGCATGGGCCTAAATGCTAAACCTTCCTAACAAGGATAGGTTGTTTTGTAATTACTAGATTCTTAAAAGCACCAAATACCACAATTTAAGGGAAAAATTCACTAGTTTGAGGCTTACCTTTCCTTGTAGCTAGCAAAGGCTAGGGGCATTTTTGAGTGATTTTTTCCATTTTAAGCTTACCTTGGCTATTGTTCCTTTCCACTGTGCTTTTCCTCCCACAAGTTAGTCAACAAAAATAGCCACAATGAAGGAAACCAAAAATGAAATTGCAGAAGTAAAGATTGAATTGAATTTAAGGCCTTATTTGCAAATTTTAAGAAAAAGTTGATTTAAGGTGTGAAAATCCAATTAAGTGAGACAAACTTAGTTTTATATGCTTCTACAACTTTAAGATAGTTCTCATAAACCTAATTTTCCTCTTGTGAATCCTCAAGAACTGATTTGATGTGAGAAATATTCTCCTTCTTGATTTTCCTAGTCAAAGCCTTGCCTTCTTGGTTGAATTTTCTCTCTGGTTTTTTCGCTTTTCTATGGTCAAACATCCTACAGAGTCATGAAAATCATTTTACCACAGTCAAATAATGAAAATTTACAGTTTATGGAAAAGCGTTATCGTAATGCTTAAAAATGCTATTTAACTACTTAAAAGCGATGTTAATCTGATTAAAAGGGCTATTTAAATTTTGACAGTCTACTCAAAAGCGCAGAAATAAAGAGCAAAAGCACTGTAGAATTGAGCAAAGGCGGTAAAAATCAAATAAAGGTGCTAAATAAATGCGCAGAAGCACTCAGTAGTCAAGGAAAAAGCGTTGTGAGAATATTAGACAGAGAATAGAAAGATTTGAAAGCATTGTGAGAATATTAGACAGAGAATGGAAAGATTTGAAAGCATTGTTGATCGGTGCAAAGGAACACAAATTTGTCATGGGAGCATTGAAACTATGTGTGTGAATTTTGTACCTGATCTGTAGACACAACACTTCTGTAAAACATTAGAGGTTAGCGAAAATCAAAATCGTGCAATGAATTGAAAGCTAAACTAACCAGGCAATTTACTGCCTTCTAATAGGTGCGAGTATGATGTTCTCATGTTGTTATCGAGATCAGTGACCTTGACGACACCTAAATGAAGGATTTGGATGCAAAACTGATATGAAATATGAATGCAATTAATCTATTTTTTTTTTAATTTTCTATGCAATGATATGATGAAAACTTGATATGAATCTATACTAATATGGAAATTGATATGCTAAAATGATCTAACAATAATATGAAAACAAAAGTGATCTCACAAAACGTGGTTGATTCACAAAGAAGCTCCGATTCTCCAGATAGCAATTCACCAGCATAAGTTTGCAAATTATGAGATGATTTGGGATGAGTTGAAGCCTTAATTTATAGAAATCCAGGGCTTTGAGGATGCATGAAAGAAAGCCATAAATCACTCAAATAACTCAGCTTGATTTTTGAGTTATTTTTAAATAAAGATAATTAACTCACAAAAACATGCAAAAGCAGAGTTTAACTCAAATTAGAAGTTTAGATCAACTTTAAAATTCAAAAATGATGTTGAGTTCCAAAAAGTCAATAACTTGCATTGATTTTCTGATTTGGAGTTTAACTGCTCTTTGATTGTGCACATGGATAATTATGAATTAATAAATAAATAAAGTGATTTATTCTCAACTTAACTGATTTTTGAAATAAAACAATTGATTTATGGGTTAATCAATCATTTAATCAAACTTTTATTCAAAAATAATATCATCAAATATGACAACTTGCTTTAATTAAATAAATAAGAATTTAATTAATTAATGATAGGAATTTTGATTTATTATCAAATTTAAATAATAATACTTAGGAATGAATACAATTAAATTCAATTAAATAATTAAGTGGCAGAATTAAATCAATTAATTAAATATTGAGAATATTCAATTAATCAAACTTTAGGATAAATATGATTTATCGCCAAATAATTATAAAATTAAAGATAATTAAGATAATTAGGAATATTACTAGGAATATTCCCCGATGTAGAATTTAGGATAATCAATTAGGATTTGATGATGTGCCGATATGCCTTAGGTTAGGACTTTGATGTCGATTTCATTCGTATTGTCGATGTATGAGGTTAATGAACCTATAGCCCATTTTTGGGGTATTACAGAAATAGTGCTTAGAAGTGTCGTTTAACTGTGCAGAAGCACCGTTTGAGCTGTCAAAAGCATTATTTCCTTAAAAAACCCGAGAGTTAAACATGCAAAAATTTGACAAAAATGAAAAAAATCTAAGAGATTAGAAAAGTGAAGCATTCTGCCCCACGGTGGGTGCCCTTTTGAGCACATAACCCACTTGGAATTAAATATTATACTTAATTCTATTTGAGCACATGGCTCCTAACTTTAACCCTCACCTAACCTCACTTCCCTAACCTAACCCATCCTTCTAATCCAAGTCAACCTACTTTTCCACTATTTAATCATAATCTTCCACCTAATCAATCCCTAATCATTTGCACAACCTTAATCTAAGGATTAAGGAATCCTAACCCAAACCCAAGTCATTTGTGACTTTAGTCACATGTGACTCTTACACACTTGTCTCCCACATGTCATTGACATGTCACTTTCCAAAACCTTGGTTCTCTCTTCTCTTCCACCTTTTGACCCATGCCATTGACATGTCATTTTCCAAAGTTGCTCACACATGTGTAAGCAACCTTGGTTCTCCCATCCTCTTACAAACTTTGACCTTTGTCATTTAGCCATCACTTTCTCAAGTTGCTCACATGTGTGTGAGAAACTTTAGCCCTCTTACACCTTCTTACACCCTCTTACACTTTGTCATGGACATGTCACCTTCAAAGGTTTCTCACACATGTGTGACAATCTCCCCCCCCCCCCGCCTTTGAATGGTCAAACCCTAATCCATGTGTCATCTACTTGGCCTCCACCTCATGGACACCTCATCAATCCTATGCAATCTTGACCCTTCATCCAAATTTTAATCGCAACCATCCATTTCCCTCAAATTCCTATAAATTGAGGGTTTTTCCCCTCATTCAACAAGCCTTTTTCATGCATTATCATGCTACAGGATTTGAGTAACCACATACCCTCTTCAACAAATCAATCAACACTTAGTCATTTTGGAGGTTTGCATTTGTGTTGAGTAGGTTAAACTAGTTTATTAGTTTATCTCTTCATGTTTACATGCTTATTTCCATAGTATTTTGAGGTTTGCATGAATATGTTATGATAAACTTAGTTTATTTAAGTTTGTTCTTTATTACATTTTTATGCAATACATTTTGGCACACTCGGTGGGACCCACAATCCCATTTTTCTGACAATTTTCTTGATTTCGTGAGAGTTCCCTGTAAAGTTTCCAGATAGGCATCTCCGCTCGTCTAGAGGCATCTCTACCTGGTAATAGGTGTCTCTGCTACATAGGTGTCTATGCCTAGCAATAGGCATCTCCACCTGTAGACAGGTGTCTCCGCGTGTAGACAGTTGTCTCTGCTACATAGTTGTCTCTGCCTGTCAACAAGCGTCTCCGCCATAAAGGGGGTTTCTTTCACTTTAATTTGTTTTAGATAATAAAATTTACATGTTTTAATCACTTAAAGGCTTATAATCATTAGTGAAACACCTTATGTTATCTAAAAGTGCATAAAAGAACATAAAACTAATAAAATCTTGATTTTTGTGTAGATAGGTGTCTTTGCATACACACAGGTGTCTCTGCTAGAAAGGGGAGCTTCCTTTGTGTTGTCTTTTTTAAGCTGATTAAGTAAATTTTTGTGATATATTAAGGTTAAAAAATCACTGTGTCTTTGTCTTAAGAAACCTTTTTATGCATTTGAAACTTAATGGGAGCATAAAACTTTAAAACATTGGTGGCTAATCTTTGTTTTTCTGCAGACATGTGTCTCTTCCTGTACACAGGCGTCTTTGCCTAGAAACATACATCTATGATAGACAGGCATCTCTACATGGAAATAGGTGTCTCTGACAGACAGGGGTCTCTATCTAATTACAACTTGTTTTTCATAAAGAGGCAACTTCACAAAAATGCTTATAACTTCCACATACAAGCTCCATTTTGGATGATTTGAAAAGCGTTAGAAAGATGATTCAGCCCTCTATCCAGATCTGCAAACCATTTTACCAGATTCAATCTTGAAAATTAGGTGCACACATTCCAAGTTGACCCTTCTTTGCAAACTTCAAACACTCATAACTTGGGCATAAAAAATCATTTTTCAGCAATTGTTTTTTTAAATTTCATCAAAAAAATGCAAGGAATCTCATTTTGCAATAATTTTTAGCCTTATACAATTTTTTTAAAGTTTTTCCACACATTTTCAAATTGGGCTTAAAATCAACCTTCACATTTGGGTTTGGAATTAAAAAGAACAAGTATCTTTTAAACCCCAAGGCCACGTATGTATTCTCTCCTCTCGTGCCTTTGGGTGATCTTGAGTGCACAAGAAATACATGGTCTTGTTTTCTTTTTAGGAGGCCTACTTGGGGATTTGATCACCTCAAGGGTCGACATCAACTCCCATGTTTCGGCGGAGTATAAATAGTGGGAGGTGAATCCAAAGACACCTTTCTTGGAAGTAGAATCTTGTCACTCTTGGCTAAGCCCCAAAGAACTTTAAACCTTTGGGAAGTGAAGGTGGAGATTTGGGTTACCATCTCCTCCTAGCTATGTGACATTATTCTCTTTCATCTACAGATTTGGACCTCACATACCTTGCATATATTGAGGATATCCCCTAGTTGAGCTTGTATATCCTATTTGAAGCCTCAATAGGATTGTTAGTGTGTTTGATGTGCTTGAATGTTTAAAACCTTCCCCATTTGCATCCAAAAGGGGACACACCATCCAAATTAATCCTTAGAAATTGTGCTTGTGTATAATTTCATTTGTTTACTTTGCATTTTAAAATAAAAAATCCAAAAACAATCATAAAATTTCAAAAATCCAAAAAAAGCATAAGCTTTTAAAATCCAAAAACATCAAAAACTTTAAAATCCAAAAAAATTATAAAGTTTGAAAACCCAAAAACATTACAAAACTCAAAAACTCAAAAAAATAAAAATCATTTCAAAAACAACAAAAACATTTTGTTAAGTTAGTTTTCTTTAGTCAAGCTTTCCACATCATCTCTACATCACTTCTTTCATCTATCAACTTCATCATCTTCTTCATACTTCTTATCCTAATCACCTTCTAATCATCCTCTTCATTCCTCTCTTCTAATCATCCTAGTCATAATCTCCTAATCATCCATATCATCCTTAGTCATCTTCCCATTCTAATTCAATCATCCAAATAATTCCTCTATATCCTTAAGCATTCCTCTATTCTAATCATCCTTCTTCTTCATATCTTAATCATCTTAAGCATCCTAATAAATTCTTCCAAGTCACTCCTATTCTATTCCTAATCATCTTAATCAATTCTTCCAAGTCACTTCTATTCTCTTCCTAATTATCCTAATCAATTCTTCCAAGTCATTCATATCTTGTTCTAATCATCCTAATCACTTCTTCTAATCATCTTGATCACTTCTTCTAAGTCTTTCCTATTGTATTATAATCCTCCTAATCACTTCTTCTAAGTCAACTTTATCATCCTTCTTAATAATTATAATCATTCTTCTAAGTCATCTTTATCCTCTTCTCAATCATTCAATCAAGGTCCTAATCTTTATCTTGGTACTCCATAAATCAAATCTACTTTCTTAATCCAATTTCATCATTCATCATCCTTCTAATCTAATCACATCATTACCTTTCTAATCTAATCCCCTTGTCAACTTCATTCCAATCAAATCCTAATTCAATCTATTTATCCTCTTCATCTAAATCAATCACCCATTCAACCCATTCAATTGTATTCCAATACCCCTCATTTATCTTCTAAATTTCTTTTATTCTTAATTCCAATCTATATCCACATCATCTTCTAATCCAAATTTTCATCAAATCTTCCACTTCGAACTTAGGAGCAAAATCATCGTTTGGACTTTAATCAAATCTTGTCTTGATTGACCCATATCCAAGCATAATCAAGACTAATCAAATCCAATCTCATCTTTCAATCCTTAATCCATCTTAGGTTGAAAGATATTAATCAAAAGTGTTGCATAGACCCTCATCATTAGCAAACACATCTAATTGAATTATTGTTTTGAGAACATCAGTTTGTCTCAAGTAACTAATTCCATTAATCCTATCCTATTTTGCTTGGGATCACAAGTCCATCTCCAAGTAGAAGAAGATCATAATCCAAATCAATCCTTTGTTTGCACTGTCATAGGGTCTTGTTCCACCTAGGTTTTTCTCAAACCTTCAAATCCAAAATCAAATCCAATCCAATCAATCAAGTCCTTGAGGCCCTGGCCTCACAATCAAATCAAATCAAATCCAATCAATCAAATCCTTGAGGCCCTGCCCTCACAATCAATCAAATCTATGAGGCCCTTCCCTCTTAATCAATCAAATCCAATCAAATCAAATCAAAATCCTTGAGGCCCTACCCTCACAAATCAAATCAAATCAATCAAATTCTTGAGGCCCTACCCTCACAAATCAAATCAAATCAAATCAAATCAATCTAATCCTTGAGGCCCTGCCCTCTCAAATAAAAAACAAAGTCCAAACTTGCTCCTAGTACTAAGTTCATATTTCATCCATCCTCAAATATCTCACTTCATCTACTCCTAATTCAAATCTTCATTCACATCTTGTTCTCATCCAAATCCAAACCTTCATTCCAGCATCATGGATAAAGATTGGATTCTCACAAATCCAATCCCAAATTCATCCAACTCACACAATCCAACTCCCACTTACCGATACAATCTTGTTACCCTCCCAAGTCCAAACATGTCAAGACCTTGTTCCAAAGCATGTTACTATAGATTCTTCTACTCCTCTAGATCTTAGCATCTCTCCATCCCATGCTTCCAATCCATCTCAAGATCCATGTATCCCTCTTAATCCACTTCATGATCCAATTCCTAATCCAAATCAATACATCCCTATTATCCCATCCATTAATTACTCCTCTCTATCTCATGAAACCATCCCCTCTACCCCACCCAATGATCCCCTTCCATCTTGAGCCTTAACATCCACTTTTCCTCCACTTCATGAAGATAGTCCTTCTCTCCCATCCACTAATTCCCCTCCATATCAAGATCAAAGCACTCCATCTCATGATTCCCTCCCCTCCATTCCATTGTATGATCCTCTTCCCTCTCAAGATCCTATTATCCCTTCTACTCCGCCACCTAATCCTCTTCAAAGTCAAGATCAAAGTACCCTGTCATCTCCCTTTCATGATCCTCAACCATCTCAAGATCTTATCTTTCCTCCTAATCCATCTCAAGATCCTATCATATCCCCTAATCCCCCTCATGATCCTAATCCTCCACAAAATCCTATTCCACCTATCCAATCCATTCATGAACCCTATACACCTGGACTCACATCTTGTGTTGCAAATACTAAGTATCTCATTGAAGAACAAATGTCTCAAGATGTTGGTACTTCGTATACTCCTTCCAAATCTCAAATTCCTCTATCCAAATCTAAACTTAAATATTCACATCACTCATGTTCCAAATCCATTTTGGGCCCTTATGTCCAAACCTCCATCCCCCCACCCTCACAATCCATTTTGGGCCCCTATGTCCAAAACTCCCTCCCTTCCTCAAACATGTCCATTTTGGGTCCTTATGTTCCCAACCCTAATCCTTCATCCATTTTAGGTCCTTACATACATTCATTTTCCATATCCAAGTTTGCCTCGCATCCCTAGGAAAGATCCACAAAGGCACACATCCTTGAATTCCTTCCAACATTCATCCTCTCTAATTCCATCCATACACTCTTTAAACCATTCATCCTCATGCACCCATACCATGGCTCATGGAAGTAAGTTGGATGCCAAAGAAAACAAAAATAAATAAACAAAGATACATCAAGCCAAAAATCCACACAAAAATAGAAGGATCAACATGTCCCATCTAAAAGACATATTCAAGAAAAGAGAAATATGATTCAAAAGGACAAAAAGTTCAAAAGGCCATAAAGGGCTCAACATAAAAAATGAAAAATCATGTGGATTCCAAAGCTACTCAATAAAAAAAATGCATCTCAAAGACAAATCCAAATTGGCATCTAGCCTAGCTAATCCAAAAGCTTCCTCCCTCCAAAAATCCTCTACTTTCCAACTCCATTAGCTCCTTCATCTAGTTTGGGTCCCTATATCCCAAATCCACCTTTTTTCCTCCATCTCCTCCAAAATGTCCTCCTCCACCTCTCCACCACCCTCCAAGGTGTGTGCCAATGGTGATCTTTTCATCTCTCCCATCCATTTATGTACAATTCTTCCATCCTCCCATCCATTATTCCCCAATCCTTCCATACTCCTACACTACTTTCATCCAATATTTTGCCTAAGTCATCATTCTCCTTCCTCTATTTCATTGCCTCTACCATCTACCCATCCTACCAACATCTATGGGAACATATCAAAAATGCCTTGATACAAAACACCCAACATAATATCATGAAACTCGATGCTTGAGTCCTTCCCGCATCTTCCTATCACATATCTATTGTCTTCTAATGTTCACCTCTTACATCCATTCACTTATCCTCATCCCCTTGTACCCTACACTTGGGGTCAAGATCCATCCATCCTATGCTACTATATATGTCTTACATCTTTCATATCTACCATCCATCCTCCTATCTAAGTATATCCTCATCCTTTCTTATCTTTGATCTTGACTATCCTATTTACTCCATCCATCCATATACACCATCCATTTTCCTTACTTTTTATCCATCTCCTCTTCATTATCCTCCATAAGTTCATTTGCTTGTTTCTATTTGATCTTGACATCCTATCCATATCCTACATCTCATATTCCTTGACATATTCACTTCCTCCATCCATAATCCCATAAAGCTCCATCCTCCTTTCTATGCATTTGATCTTGATTATCACATGCATTCCCTCAATCCCATTGTATGATTCTATCCAAATCCTCCCTCCATTATACATTGTTAGTTTCCATCTATCTCCTCCTTATCATTATCCTCTATCTTATTCGTACCCCTCATCCTATCCATCCACCTCCCACTTTCATCCCTTTTCCTTCATAACACTTAGAGGCACCAAAACACACAAAAAAAAAAAAATCCATGCATGCTTGGAACATCCCTTCCTTCATTCTCTCCATGCATATTCGTACCCATCTCATTCATTTCATACATCCTTTTACCCCACCATCTTTCCATCCCTTCCCCCCTCTTTAGTGTGGGGCATTTAAATCCTTTGCAAAATCATCCTCGGATCCTCATCCCCCTTTTCCCCACCTTTTAATCCCCCATATCCTATCACTATCCATTCCTTCCATCCATATACTACATATGTTCCCCATTTCCTCTATCATTCCTTATTTTTCCCTTGTCATTGGTCTCAATCCATTCAATCATCTTATCCATCTTCCAACTTCCCCCCATAACATCCATTTGTCCTTTCCCTCTCATGTCTAATCCATTTCTATATCCTCTATTCCATCCACTTCCTTTATCTTCTAATTCTTCCTACCCCATTCCTTTATCTTCTAATTCCATTAAATCACATTTGTCTATCTTCTAATCGAATCAATTTCCCTTCTTCTCATCCAATCACTAAAATTCATCTATCTCCTAATCTAATCCATTTCCCTTCTTCTACTCCTTTCACATCAACTTCCTTTATCTTCTAATCCCACTAAATCAAATTTATCTCTCTTCTAATCTAATCAATTTCCCTTCTTCCTACATTCTTCCTATCTAATTCCTTTATCTTCTAATTCCACTAAATAACATTCAGCTATCTTCTAATATAATCAATTTCCCTTCTTCCCATCCATTCACTCCAATTCCTCTACTCTCATCTTCTACCCTCAATTTCCCTTCTTCCTATATTCTTCTATCCAATTCATTTCTCCTCCAATTCAATCCTTTATAATCTATTTCTCTTCTAATCATCTCAATTTCCTTCCTTCCTATCTTCTTCAATCCAGTTCATTTCTACTCCTATTATCTTATCCAAATATTCCAATCCAATCCAACTCATCTTTCCCTTCACTATCCAATCCACTCATCAATAAATCAATAAATCCATAAAATCACAACAACAAAAAAAAATCCCAAACTAGTCCAATCAAGTGCAATCAATACTAATCCAATCAATCCAATCTTGTAATATTGTATGTCACTCCTTACTCAACCCATTATCTTGACCCAAATCATTTGATAATCCATTGATCCCAATTTTAATCAAATCATCATCTTGGGATGTATCATTCCCAATCCTTTGGATGTGCATTGTTCTTATCATTAATTTTTCCATCCTCAATCAATCCATCAATTGGTTTTCAGCTTGACTAGGGGCAACATTTTGGTTTGCATTCAGTTTGTTGTGCATGCTTACTTGTTGCTTGTTTGTATTATTATTCTTTGCATGGTCTTTGCATACTATTGTCACAATGGCATCACGATCTTCCATATCATGGTGTCATAGGCTTATGGTTACATTTGACCCCTTTTTTTATCACGTACTTGACACATTGTCATCTTGGTTCCTCATACCTTGGTGCATAGTGTCAAATACAATATCAAGCTTAGGTTGCTCACACCATGGCAGCATGACTTTATATATTCTTCCTTTGTCATCCATCACCTTTTCGCCTTCCTTTCATACCCCTATCCATTTCGAGAGCACACCCGTGTTCTTTAAACTTGCATGTCCTCTCGAGGGGGCATTCCAATCCTTCCTCATCATCCTTCCTCATCCTTCCATAACTAGGGCATCATGCTACTAGTCTTATCCCTTTTATCCACTATGTTTTAATCTTTTTTGATCTAACATCACTTCGTGATGCTACATCAAAGAGGGGAAAAATGTAGACACCTAAATTGTCGTAACAATTACCCTTATCCTAGACAATTAAATAGATATTTATTATTTATTTAATTTTAGCCTTATTATGCCTAAATTAAATAAGTTCACATTTATTTAATTACACTCCTATTTATCCCTTATCCTTGATTAAATAAATTTACATTTATTTAATTTTAGCCTTTTATCCTATCTTTAATTAAATAAATTTACATTTATTTAATTTTATCCTATCTCATTTCCCATCATCCTAATCCTCCATTTAATTAAGTAAATGATCTTGTTTATTTAATTAATCCCCTTTTAACCCACTTGGAATTAAATATTATACTTAATTCTATTTGAGCACATAGCTCCTAACTTTAACCCTCACCTAACCTCACTTCCCTAACCTAACCCATCCTTCTAACCCAAGTCAACCCACTTTCCCACTAATTAATCCTAATCTTCCACCTAATCAATCCATAATCATTTGCACAACCTTAATCTAAGGATTAAGGAATCCTAACCCAAACCAAGTCATATGTGACTCTTACACACTCTTACACACTTGTCTCCCATGTGTCATTGACATGTCACTTTCCAAAACCTTGGTTCTCTCTTTCTCTTCCACCTTTTGACCCATGCCATTGACATGTCATTTTTCAAAGTTGCTCACACATGTGTGAGCAACCTTGGTTCTCCCATCCTCTTACAAACCTTGACCTTTTTCATTGAGCCATCACTTTCTCAAGTTGCTCACACATGTGAGCAACTTTAGCCCTCTTACACCTTCTTACACCCTCTTACACTTTGTCATGGACATGTCACTTTCAAAGGTTTCTCACAAATGTGTGAGAATCTTCCCCCCCCCTTTGAATGGTCAAACCCTAATCGACATGTCATCTACATGGCATCTACTTGGCCTCCACCTCATGGACACCTCATCAATCATATGCAATCTTGACCCTTAATCCAAATTTTAATCTCAACCATCCATTTCCCTCAAATTCCTATAAATTGAGAGATTTTCCCCTCATTCAACAAGTCTTTTTCATGCATTTTCATGCTGCAGGATTTGAGCAACCACATACCCTCTTCAACAAATCAATCAACACTTAGTCATTTTGGAGGTTTGCATTTGTGTTGAGTAGGTTAAACTAGTTTATTAGTTTATCTCTTCATGTTTATATGCTTATTTTCATAGTATTTTGAGGTTTGCATGAATATGTTAGGATAAACTTAGTTTATTTAAGTTTGTTCTTTATTACATTTTTATGCAATACACAAATTACATTCAATTTGCAAAGAGATTTATTTTGATAAATCATAAATTTATGCAAAGTATAATATTTGATCACAGCATTTGTAATCAGTTGTATCTATTGTAAGTCTTAGAGTTGGTGCTCTGAGAAGTCTAAGTTGGTGCTCAGATCATTGAATTTTACTCTTGGTTGGGTTGGTGCTCATAAAAGGGGATTTGTTGATTCCTTGGATTGGTGTCCTAAAATCTTTTAATTCTTCAATTGGGAGGCTAGATTAGGATAGTGGATCATAGTAGCATTTCTCACTGTGGTTTTCCCATTCTAGATCTCCACATAAAATTTTGTACATTATTTCTTGTTTGGTTGCATTGCTTTCTTGTTTTAGTTTTAGTTACTTTCAAATTTTAGTTTGAAGGTTTGAAAGTTTTCCATTGCTTTGAGGCTAATAAGTTTTCATCTACTATTGATTCATCTCCTCCCTCTTAGTAGTAGAGGGTGTTCTCAATTGCTATTAGAGCCAAGCACTTGGAAAAAACTTAATCAGTCTAAGTAGATCCTGAGTATTGAACACATCGCTTGTCATGAGATGTTTTATTCTAATAAGGAACCTTTGTTTGATGGCACCAACTATATAATTTGGAGTATAAGATTGGAAATTTGTTTGTCTTCTCTAGGGTTTGATGTTTGGATGTTAGTAGAAAATGGTTATACTACACCCAGACCTCCTCTAACTAGTCATTATAATAAGAAAGATTATGAGAAAAACACTAAAGCTAAAAATGCTATTCTTTGTGGATTATCTAATACTAATTTTTTCAAAGTAATGCATTGTTAAACAATCAAGGATATGTGGGACAAGTTAAGGATATATATGAAAGATATGATAAAGTGAAGCATGAAAAGTTGCAAACTTACAAGGATAAGTTTGAAGGATTGAACTAGATGAAGGAAGAAAAATAAATTGCAGACTATCTCCTTAGAGTTGATGAGATAGTAAATGCAATCAAGAATCTTGATGAAAAGATGAAATAATATATGGTTGTACAAATGGTTTTCAGATCTCTACCTTCTAGGTATAATGCAAAAATCTATGTCATAGAAGAAGTGAGAAATCATATCACGATTAGAGTTGATCAGTTGCATTGCAATCTAATAGCTTACAAAATGAGTATGGTTGGTGAAGAAGATACAATGAGAGAAGTTTCTTTTAAGGAAAAAAAAAAGACAAAAGAAGAAAGCAAAAAGTCAAAGAGTGATATGGGTGAAGAACATGCAGAGCTTGTAAAAAAATTCAATCAAGGTTTTCAAAAATACAAAGGGAAGCTACCCTTTAAATAATTTAACTACGAAAAAAATTGAGTCTAAGTGTCTCTATGCCAAAGATGATAAAGGAAATGAAGAAGACTTCAAAAAGAAGAATAAAGGCCAATCTTCTTAAAAAGTGGAAAACTTCTCAAATAAGAAGAAAAGTTTGTGCATTAAAGAAAAAAGTTCAAGCTTAGATGGCGGTAATGAATCTAATGGTGAAGTATTTTTCATAGAAATTGCTTCACTAGATCAGAGTGATGAAGATGATGTCGAAGAATGTGAAATATGTCTTGAAGGGGAGCTATTGTGTGCCTTAGAAGAAATTAAAAGATTGAAGAAGGGAAATTCTCTACAATAGATGTCAACATTGAAGGAAATTGATCCCCTAAAGAAGGAACTTGAAGAGGGAAACCAAATGATCATCAATTTAAAGATTAAAATCAAAGAAGGTAAAAGAAAAGGAGAGGTAATCAATTTTTTAACTCTTATTGAAATCTAAAAATTGTTTAAAGTTAGAAAATGAATTAGTGAATCAGAGGAATGAACTTAAACAATTGAAAATGGTTTATGATAGACAAATTAAGTTTGAGAAGAGTTTAGACTTGTTAGATGACATGTTAGCCAAACAAAGATTAAATAATGGTAAATCTAGTTTGGACTTTGAAAAAGGCCAAAGTTCTAGTAATATTTTCAATAAAAAGGACAATAGTGATGGATTTGTTAAGGTTCATTAGAGACGAGGGATATTCATAATGGAACCTTCCCATAAGTAGAATGATAGAAAACAGGTGTTATTATTTCTATGGTTATTGTAATATTTGCAATTACTTTGGTCATAAAGTAAGTGATTGTAGGGTTATACGAAGAATGGAAATAAGTTTTTTCAATCAAAATTCTTTTGATTCTTTGAAAGACTCCAGTATATTTATTTTAACTGTCATAATGTTGGTTATATTCAAGGAATTTTCATATTGATTTTGTAGAAAAGAAAATGGTTGAGAACAAGTTCTTCAAGAAAGAGACAAAGAAAGTATGGATGAAGAAAGAAGGCAAGAACTCAAAAATTTCCATGATTGCTCATACTGCTCCTTGTGCAAATATATAGAACATTTGGATAATAGACAGTGCTTGCTTGAATCACATGACAAGTGCTAAGAGTAAGTTTACTACCTTTATTGATTGGAATGGTGGTTTAGTAAATTTTGGTGATATATCATTAAGACATATACAAGGTAAAATTTCCCTAAGCATTAATGATACTTTAAAAGTACATAATGTTTGGAATGTAGAGAAATTTAAGTTTAATTTTCTAATCATCAATCAATTAGCTGAAAATAGATATTTGGTAAACTTTAATGCTCAAGGGTGTGAAATTAGAAAATTTAATTTAGGCAAGTTGATCTCTAAAGGGAAAAGAACATAAAGAAATGGCTACGATCTTAGAGAGGTAAAATATAAATGTTGTTTATTTGGACAAGTGAATGAAATTTGTCTTCAACGCAAATGGAACCCCATAGTTTTTTCTTCTCTATAATTTTGTTTATATCCATGCATCTTCTTAGAGGGATCGTCTTGAAAAAAAAAATTCTATCCCTGACCCTTTTTCATTGATGTCAAAAGGGGAGAAATTTCAAGAAACTATTTGAGTGTATAGTTGTTGTTTACTTGAATATTTTAATTACAGGTCGGGTTTAAAATATTTAAATATTTCAAATTGTTGTGCTTGGGTTTGACAAATCTAATGTTCTGATCATTTGGTTGGAGATTGAATAAGTTTGTCAATGTATGTTGAAGTTTGGTTTCAATTATGACATCAATGCCAAAGTGGGAGATCGTTAGACAACCAAACCTATATTTATCATTGGTGTCAAAACAAGGGGTGCAAAGATTAGGTTTTGAAATAAACATATACAATAATTAAACCTTCAGTATTGTAAATATTACTTGTGTCAATTGCTTTGAGAATTGAAGAAATTGCAGGCACTAGACATTTCGTGGAGTAGTTGATGATTGTCTTGCTTGCCTTCACTTGGCTTTGGTCTACAAAATGTTCACCAATGACCCTTATAAAATATTTGATCAAGTAACAATTCATGTTAATTGCAAACTAAGGACAATACTGGTCATATCATCATCTCATCTTAAATAGATGTATTTTCAGCAAATATGAAATGGTTGTGATTTTTATCAAGCTATTGTCTCAACAATCCACTCTTTGTAGTATAATAAAAATCCTTCCTTGTAGTCTACTTTCATTTTTCTATATATGTAAACTTCTTATATTGAATGCATAGAAAATAAGTTTTCAAAAATTATAAAGTTTCATAATATATTCTTGATTCAAAAATTTTACCTAAAGATTAGCATTTTAGTTTGAAGAAGAATAAAATTGACTAAAGGTGTGTGATGCATTTATAATATTTGCAAAGAACGTAGACACAATGAATAGCCATAGTGGAAAGGAAGTTAAGGGCAATTGGCAGTTAGAGGACAATTGGGAGTTAGAGTACAGTTGGCAGTTGGATGTAACTTCTTCAAAACCTTCTAGCTATATGCAATTAGTCTATCATATTGAGGCATTCTATACATTTACTTTCATTTGAATGGTTTGTGAGTGTTGTGAAATACATTTTGATGAGAATATCAATTTAAAAAGGTGAACTTTATTGAAAGGTGAAGAATTTAATAAGATATGTTTATTGAATGAGTATGTAACATATGAGAAGTCTGAGAAGTAATCAGTGTTGTGTAAAGAAGTAGATTAAACATTTAGATATCATTATTTGTTGAGGATTGAATATTGACAAGGGAGGAAGGTAATTTTGAACGTCTATGTTAAAACTAAAAGTTTGATTTTATTTTTATCAAGTGATCATATTCTAAAATTTTAGACAAGGAATTTAGATAAAAGAGGAATTGTGCAAATTATTTTCATATTACATTCAAATAGCATAGAGGTTTAATTTGATAAATCATAAATTTATGCAAAGTATAAACATTTGATCCCAAAATTTGTAATCAAACGTATCTATTGTAATAGTCTTAGATTTGATCCTCTGAGATGTTTGAGCTGGTGCTCATATCATTTAATTGAACTCTTGGTTGGGTTGGTGCTCACAAATGTAGATTTGATGATTCCTTACATTGGTGCCCTAAAATCTTGTAATTCTTATAACTAGGAGGTTGGATTACGACAATAGATCCTAACAGCATTTCTCACTGTGGTTTTCCCATTCTAGGTTTCCACATAAAATCTTGTGCAATGTTTCTTGTGTGGTTACATTATTTTTTTGTTTCTGTTTCACTTATTTTTTATATTTTAGTTTGAAAGGTTAAAAGTTTTCTTTTTATTGATAAAAAGTTATTTTTATTATTAAATTTCAATCGGGGGTACCTTGGCTTGGACTAAGGGTAGTAACAAGAAGGGGTACTACCATCCCAAAGTGAACCATATCAAACAATAACACATGAAATACAAGTAGTAGCCACACAACTAGAAATAAGACAACAATCAAACCTTCACTTTATCCCTACTCCTAGTATGGGATCAAAAAGTCATATCAAAATTCTCTTTCTACACTTTCTTCCCCTTCTTTTTCACAATTTTCCATCCATCTTCAATTTTAGTAGCTTCGTTCTACCAATCCATCTTATCCTTTGTGCCTGAAACCTCAAACTAGATATTGTCATCCTCTAGCGAAGTCTTCACCATCTCATGAGAGCCTATTGTTCTACCTTTTTCTCTACTCTCTGGTGTAACAGCACCATGACTAGACTGCAACACCCTTTCCATTCCATCCCCAATGGAAATATTGCCACATGTATCTGGTTGCACATCCTATACTAGAGACTCAATAGGTGTTTACACCCGATTCTCCGCTACAACCTCAGAAAAAATCTTTTGTGTCTTTGTTTGCTCCCCTTTCTTCTCAACCATATAGTGTTGATGAGAAACATCTTTCCATTAAGAAGCTTCCTTCTAGATTCATGTTTAGAAGCATCTTCTACATCTGAAGGGAAAACCAAATAATCTGAGGGTTTCACCCAACACCCCTTTGAGGTTTTAATTTTGATTTCTACAGGTATCCCTTCTGAAGTATCTAGTTCCACCAAAATACGAGCAAATGTAGAATTTAGAAGGTTAGAGGACCCCTCATCCACCATCAAAAAATTTCCCAGTGAGTTCCCAACTGCCTCAAGACATGAATCAGACCACAAATGCAAAGGGAAATAAGGGAGCCTTACCCAAAGTGGGACTATCAAATCCTTCATAGTTTGGGCATAAATCTAGGTGACAAGGTCTCAGCATTAGGGCATACTTATCTTCCCAACACCAAAATTGTTCACACATAATCTTCTACTTCATCCATTGCATCCAAAGCCACTAAAATAGTCTTTGTGGGCTACATTTGAGACACCTCACATGAAGCAACTGAGCATTGAAGATGTCATTGTGCTCCATTATCATTTTATTGGAGAGACTGAGGTTTAAACCCCTCAACACCCTTCATCCTATCCCTTCCCACACTATCAACGCTCAATTGTGGGCCATCACCATACCTCTATTCTTTTTTGTGGCCATAAGGGCCTTTCAACTATTGTATATCACCCACACATGGGTTTTGGAGTTGTCGCACCCCCCAACTCCCGTCGCATGGCGTTGAAAAATTCCCTCTTCATCTCAAAATTTTGGGGGGCTCCTTGACAGGAGGTGTTACCCTATTCAAAAACTGACTCACTTTGACTCAGTCTCTGCGACAAGCCATCGCTCGATGATAAGCCCAAAACAACGGCCCTATTTCCATGGCAACAATGTACATCCTAACCTAGAAACACAAGAGAACTTGACCTTATTCTTGGGCAAAGGGAAGGAAACCCTAGTGCCAACACCAAAAAATCTCAAACAGCTCTAAAGAGCCATCTCACCATTGGGAAACCACCAAAAGTTTAAAAGTTTTTAATTGCACTAAACACATTTCAAAGCCATATGTCATGTTTAGAAGCATCTTCTACATCTAAAGGGAACACCAAATAATTTGAGGGTTTCACCCAACACCCCTTTGAGGTTTTAATTTTGATTTCTATAGGTATCCCTTCTGAAGTATCTAGTTCCGCCAAAATACGAGCAAATGTAGAATTTAGAAGGTTAGAGGACCCCTCATCCACCATCAAAAAATTTCCCAGTGAGTTCCCAACTGCCTCAAGACATGAATCAAACCACAAATGCAAAGGGAAATAAGGGAGCCTTACCCAAAGTGGGACTATCAAATCCTTCATAGTTTGGGCATAAATCTGGGTGACAAGATTTCAACATTAGGGCATACTTATCCTCCTAGCACCAAAATTGTTCACACATAATCTTCTATTCATCCATTGCATCCAAAGCCACTAAAATAGTCTTTGTGGGCTACATTTGAGACACCTCACATGAAGCAACTGAGCATTGCAAATGTCATTGTGCTCCATTATCATTTTATTGGAGAGATTGAGGTTTAAACCCCTCAACACCCTTCATCCTATCCCTTCCCACACTATCAACGCTCAGTTGTGATCCATCACCATACCTCTATTCTTTTTTGTGGCCATAAGGGCCTTTCAACTATTGTGTATCACCCACACATGGGTTTTGGAGTTGTCACACCCCCCAACTCTCGTCGCATAGCGTTGAAAAATCCCCTCTTCATCTCAAAATTTTGGGGGGCTCCTTGACGGGAGGTGTTACCCTATTCAAAAACTGACTCACTTCGACTCAGTCTCTGTGACAAGCCATCGCTCGACGATAAGCCCAAAACAACGGCCCTATTTCCATGGCAACAATGTACATCCTAACCTAGAAACACGAGAACTTGACCTTATTCTTGGGCAAGGGGAAGGAAACCCTAGTGCCAACACCAAAAAATTTCAAACAGCTCTGAAGAGCCATCTCACCATTGGGAAACCACCAAAAGTTTAAAAGTTTTTAATTGCACTAAACTTTATAAGTTTGCATCTACTACTGAAGCCATGTGTACCCATTAATATCAAGTTGAGGCTCATTTAGTTACAATCATGTACTTGATGTACCAATTACATTTAATAATTTTATGAAGTGCACACATATTCTTATATAGTTAGTGATTAACTAGCACTAATCAAGAACTTCAACCAACTACATTGGATAACTAATTAGTGTTAACTAAATTCATGAGCATAATCATATTAAATTAGTTAATAATACCTCACATGTACATTCATATCCAATAATTCCCTTCACACATAAGCCTAATAATATCTTGGCGACAATCAACATACAATAAATTAATTACATTGAATTAGTTCATTGAATATGACTATAATAATTATCGTAAATTAAGTGCCTAATTAGTATGGAGAATACATCCTCACACACACAATCATGTCCAATTAGTTCATTGATTAAATCCAAACATGAAACCAAATTACTCTATTATGTGCTTGATTGAGACTAATTACCCACATAATCATTTCAAACTAGGGTTTGCCTAACCTTATGCCAAAAGAACTAGCTACATAAAATTGGTTTATGAGATGCATGACTGGATCTAATAAATCCTAATCCAACCTTGCTCACGTCCAATTGCAATTTAGTAAGAACTTGGGAAACCCCATATGAACTATTACATTGAATTTTATTGAACTTGTTTGATTGAAGACAATCAAGCTCCATATAGCTTATTATACCAAATTGAGGCTTTGACATTACATTAAAAAAATTATTGTATTAAATAAAGATAGTCAAGTTCGAGGAACCTTATCATGAGAAATCAAGGTTCCATTATCTCCACACCTACTCAATAAACCAATTATCTTAATTTGGTTTACTTACTTCGCAATTCAAGATAATCCCTAAGATGGTTCATGCATGGTCTAAACAAGCTTAATACACTCGATCACATCAATTAGAGCTCCATAAACCCCCATTTTGCAATCATAGAACTAATGCATCAAATATGTAACCGGGTAGCCCAATTATCCACACACAATCATATTCATTTATGAATGATCAATTTTCACTCGCTAAATGGAACTCAATGAATTGTTTTCCTTCAAACCAGCAGAGGATTGTGTTAATTTTACCTCATAACTATTGATTGCATTTGTACTCTAGCTCCTCAAATCCCAACAAAACAACATTATTTTGAATTGTCCCTTTGATGCGAATAATATGTCAATATTATGATACACATACAATTGCCTTACATCCCAACTGACATCTTTTGTTGAATTTATAATTATTAACATAACATGAATCAATTATGAATTAAGAATACCCTCTTTAAGCAATATGAATCATATAAAATTTCATTGTGAAAAGAACTAAGTTATTTGGGAGAGAATAGTTTAACACAAGTATAGCTTACTATATTCTAGAAAGTTTTGGCATGTGTACGAACCCAGATTGTATCCCTTCTTTGTATCGTGTATTTCATTTATTAATTAAAGTGCACTGAATATATAAATCTAAATACTAATGTATTATTTATGTTTGTTTGATATTCATGTTAATGGTATAATGTTAACAAATATTTCTCAAGTACTTTAAGTAGCTAAAAATAGAACATGATCTTCAATATCGTTTCCAACAAGATTTATGAATTGAAATTATTACATCATTTATACATTTACCAAAATATGTTTTATAGAATAAAAATAAAATCCCCATCTTTCATTCAATGTTGCTTCATGGAATGGAATTAAGAGCATCAACAATTTTTCGAAAAGAAACAATAGTTCTTTATAATACCATTCACATTTTGAAATGTGCTCCAACTACAAAATCAAGCCTTCAATAAGAATGAGCACAACCACATTAGAAGGCCCACATGGCCCACATTTGATTCATTATTACCTAAGTCAAGAATATCCATTTACTACCGTCATATTTGACCATCGACCAAATGATATTTAAGAACCCCCAAATCATACCAACAATCAAGCCTTACCAAAAGAATTTGTCGACCACCTTGCTTTAATAAGTAAAGAAATGTAAAACCTCCTAATTTTACGTAAATTGAATAAGTATATTTATTCAATCATGTTCTATTCTACAAAATGTTTTTTTAAGTTTTACATTAATGTTTAGCGCCCACTAAATGCCGAGTACACGCTTGATATGGCATCGATCTTTTATACTTAATCAAACAACTCTTGAAAGTTCACGTTTTACATGATACTAGATTTTAGAGCTATAGAACTAAATCAATATTCCCATGTACTACATTTTCCTCCACGTGTACATTTTGAATCAAATTTCCAAAAATACATTTTATAGTGCACTAAAAATACATTAAGCAAGAGTCTAACTTCATCACCTTCGATACGTAAGAATTGGATGGTTGCATTAGTGCGAGAAAATATGGTTTCTCATGCATAAAAAGAGTACTATTTTCCAAAAGAATGCTCTCTACCATGCCTCTAAACTCTCTGATCAGCTGCTTAACAATAATAGATAAGTTTTTCACAAAACTAAATCCATCAATCCTTTCAAATGCAACAATTTGGAGATCAAAGTACTTGTATCATCTGCTTGCCAACAACTTTTGAATCCCCCTTCGTTGTGTTTTAGAGGAATTGACCAATTGAAATACTTACTACTGAAACCCCAAAAATAGTGAAGACCCTGCAAAAAAGAATTATTTATATTACATATTTGCATTTGTTAACATTTATCAATTGCCCATCCACTCTAATCATAAAACAATGACAAACCGGTTGACCTGTATCGCCCATCACGCTTCACTTCCAAAAGGAAGTTTCTCTTAAAAAGATGCAGTACTTAAGAAATGAAGTGCCTAAGGTTCCTAGGAAGTGTTCAAGCATCACCATAAAATACAATACACATTACAAGAGTTCTTATGCAAAAAGACCTCCCAGAGTTTCTTAAGGTCTCACACCTCTCCGTAATTCATTGATAAATCAAAGTCTTTTAGGAAATATGATTGCATGAACATATTTTAAGAATTAAGCATATTACTCGCTCCAAATCCACCAGATATTATATCATTTTTCTAGGAGATAAAACGATTTATTGAACCAGGGAAGCAGAAGAATAAGGCTGCCAATGAAAATGGAAATTTGCACAAAAAAACCTATGACGTATCAAAAATATGGTCACAATATTTGAAAATAAAGAGCCATTTAATAATCATTTTCAGAATTAAATTTATTCCAGAGCGAAATTCATTCAAGAATGACAACCTTCCAACTTTATCATAATAGCGAGACTGTCCCCAGTTTTTTTTTCCAAGCATCCCTGTCCCCGAGACAGGAGACACCTAGGGGACTTTGATATTTTGAATTTTAATTTTCCCTACATATTCTAGTTTTCCCTATTTTATATTGCAATACAGTGCATACTTTATCCATGTTTTCATATGAATATTTTAATTTTCCCTACATATTCTATTTTTTCCTATTTTTATATAGCCGTCCCCAAAATTGACAAAAAAAAAATTGACATCCCATAAACTTGTCCCCCCATCCACTGCAGTACCGTCCCGGAAACTTGGAGTAACCTTGCATAATAGAACTACTCGGTTCAAGCAAAAATAAGCATTAATAGCCAAAGCAGTGCATCTTATAGCACAAATTAAGAATTATATCTCTGAGCAATAGGACAAAAGATGCAGCAATCAAAGAGTGAGTTGAATCATGGACATGCCTATATTGGCCTCTCGTGGGATCACACTCAGTAGCCAAAACTAATTACTCTGTTTGGGTACCTACTCATTTTGAGACACAGAATAAAAGTATTACGAGGCAGATAATGCTGCATCTACTTTAACTCCCAATAATTCTTCCCATCATAAACACTGGTAGGCAGATTATGGTACATCTACTTGAAATCCCAATATTTCAATCCATCATATAGGCAACTATTTAGCAGCTACATCGTATCTATTAAACGCATAACAATTTTTTCATTTTAAAACTACCGACTAGAATTGGCATAATCATATAAAGTGAGTGCATAAAGGCTTTCTTGAAATTGAAATCAACCTCATTCTTGAATTGGCCTCTAGTTCAATCACTGTCAGTGACAGATTGAAACAGGAGTAGTGGTACTCGTTTAAAGCCCAAAAAAGTACACCACGCAGATATTGGTGCATCTACTTAAAAGTCCCAATTATTCATTCCATTGTAGATGCTAGTAAGCAGAAAGCCGTATCTATATAAACTTACAATAATTCATTCATTTTGAAATTACCATCTAAAGCTGAAGAGGCTTGATCATATAAAGCGAGTGCATAATGGCTCTCTCGAAATCGGTATAAGCCTCATGCTTGAATATGCATTTACTGGGATCATTATCAATATGAGATTGATAATTTCAGGTGGAATGGTACTTGGTGTGTCCCAAAAAAACAGTATTAATAAGCAGATAATGGTGCATCTACTTAAACTTGTCATAACTCATTCCATTGTGGACACTAGCAGGCAGACAAGTTGCATCTATTCAATTTTACAATAATTTGATCATTTGAACTGCCAAGTAGAACTGAGAACTGAAGAGGCTTGATCATATTGACTGAGTGCATGAAGGTTTTCACAAAATCAATATCAGCCTCGTTCTTGAATTGGCCTTTACTGGGATCACTAGGGTGAGATTGATTACTCATGATATTTGTTTTAAGCCAAAAAAGGCATCACTTGGCAGTTAATGGTGCATCTAGATAAACTTCCAATAATTGATTACATCATCTATTTAAGCTCACTAATTCATTCATTTAAAAACCACCAACTGCAATTGACGAGGCCTAATCATGTAACGTGAGTGCATAAAGGCTTTCTTGAAACTGAAATCAGCCTCAATCTAGATTTATACCATCCAATTTCAGTTCTAAAGATCACCCAGTCGTCAATCTATGCTTTCTTCCCTGAAATATGTATTATCTTGGTTTTAAAAGGAAAAGGCACTGATAATTACTAACCAATATGGTTCAAAATATCATTGTTAACCATCTTTTGATTGTGTTAAGGGTAAGTTTCCAGATACAAATTTATTTCAATTGATTCTTAATTAACTCAAAACATCATTACGGAATTAAGAAACTATTGACCTAAACATACAGGACATCAGGAATTTTAGTATTAACAACAAACAAATGGTAAAACATTTTGGAAAAATTACTCTGATATATTGTGGTAGACCATCTTTTGCTCGTGTTAAGGGTAAGTTTCCACAAACAAATTTATATACATTGATTCTTAATTAACTCAAAACATCATTACGGAATTAAGAAACTATTGACCTAAACATACAGAAATTTTAGTGTTAACAAAACAAATGGTAAAATATTTTGAAAAAATTACTCTTATATATTGTGGTAGAACAGCTGCTCTATTTTTTTAAAATTTTATTACTTTTTACAAAGCAAATGAGAAACTTATGATTAGTCTCCATGATTCTGGAATTAGATGGTTTATAGAATTAGGGAGAAAAGACAAATCTAGCTTCAAAACACTCGTTGAAAACCACGTGCAAAGAAGACTTTCAAGAAAATGCCAATAAATAGCTAAACAGGCAGAAAACTCGGGCAATAGTCAAGATAATTATAGGAATCCCAAGGAATGCCCTAATACAGTCCTTGTCATATATTTTAATAACAATCAACATGACTTGCCATGAATCCATCTAGTATTTTAACAGTTCATTATAGGAATGGAAAAGATCCTTCAATTGCAGAAAAATAAGATAAATAAGGTAAGGACACTTTGGAGGAGACCTAAGGAAACACCATATATGAAGTACTATTCATCAGGACATTAAATTAAAAGAAGCAAGGCTCTTTAGAGGCGCTCAAAAAATTAACCTATACCAAATACAAATGATTGAGTGCAGACAAGCCAAGCTTTGCTTTCCCCGTCATCTCGAAGCCATGTAAATTATTAAACTAACAACAGCAGATAACTTCAACACGAATGTCTTCTTTTGTAGTCCATTCATATTTGCCTACTCTGTTCGTTGCTAAAAATCAATATAGTGTTTCTTACTTTCTAGAAGTTAAGCAGAAGCCCTCCAATGATTAAAAATTTGTTATAACATAGGCATAACCCTTCAAAAATGCAGAATGTCGTTCACTCTGATCAAAGCTAATGTCCAATTGTATCGGTCCAAGCTAGGAATACAGAATTTCCTTAGGCCCAAAATGCACTAAAAAACTTCCAATATTTCCATTGATTATATAAGTACATGTTCATTTGGACGTTAAAGTTCTATGTGAACAGATGATATGCAAGTCCTTATTGTATGCTATTTATAGCATGGGCTCCTGCTCACAATAAAAACAAGTATACCGCAATTTATCATCTATTCCATTTTAGAAACTACAAAATTCAATCATTTAAAATTTCAATTTTTAACTGTGTAGAAAACAAACTTATAAATTCATTCATTAAGCTTCATCAATCAAAAGTTCTCAACCAATAAAACCCCAACATCCATATGCTACAATTCCATTTCAAATGAATTTTTATAATTGTGCTCCAATGTCCCTCTATGCTGCTGCAAAATCATTCTGCAATATGCTCACAATCTACAATGCATCTAAATCTTTCCCTAAATCATGTAAATGGGTTATAATACATACACATCAAGTGTAAATTTTATAATTCCTTGATCTTGATATGATTCTCTCATGTCTACCAATGAGACTTACATGCACTGCACAGGCCCAACAAACCCTCATGGAGATGCTCTTTCCCATAAAGGCAAACAGATTAACAAAATTTCTTCCAAGGTCAACGTAGATAGAGAGCAATTTGTTTTCCAGCAAGAACATGACAGTCTCCACTGATATCCATGGATCAGAGAGTTCAATCTCCTCATCAAAACTATATCTATTAATTTCCATTGACCTAAATATATTCACAGCCATACCAATGAACAACAAACTATCATGATATACATTACAAGCATCTTCAGCACATATGCTATTCATGGCACAACCGTTTACCATTAGGAACCCTCAAAATAATAATAAACTTATCGATTTCCAGTTACCTGAAAATGGAATGGTAAGGTGCATGCTGAACAAACCTAAATGAGCATTTAAAACTTATATCTGACAAGCTGCACTGTAAATGATGGGTCAAATGTCATCCACACCATCTGTGCATGACATCATATATCCTTCCTAAAAAAATTCCATATTCAATGTTCCATTTCTCATTGTATCATATTACATTCTTTTACTCAAAGAGAAAGAGAGGACACCTACCTTTCAAGGACAGCAATGATAGAATACTTAGAAGGAAGAATGAATTCTCCAGCAGCCTCACATGCTTTAGATTTTGACCAGCAACAATGGTGTGTCAATTCAAAGGGAAATGTCACCACTCCAAATCATCGAAAGACTAGACGTACATGAAAGCCAACGGAAGGCAAACTCCTCACTAAAAATGTAAGAAGAATGCAAAGGATAGAGTGAAATTTATTGCAAGCAAGCATGCCTTAGGACGAATGGGCTGGCATTGTGAGATGCAAATAAAAAATTTGAAGGAACCAAAGATTACCTTCTGAAAAGTTGATACTTCCTCATTCAGGTATCAAAGATTAAAAACCACACATCTATCAGATACAGAGCATTGTCAAGCCTGTGAAAACCATCTCACTGGTTTAGCCATTCTGTGCATCTTAAGTCTTATTCATTTGAAGGGAAGAAAACACCAACATTTCACAAGCACAAAAGGTTAAGTGTGTTACCCAATAAGTTTGAAGCGCCATCTTTCTGTTACTTCTAATATGGAGTTTAAACTAATTAATTGCAGAAGCACCAAGCAATTCATCTGTAGTCTACAGCAAAACAATAGTAATAATGGCATATTGTGTTTATCAATTTTCACTAGGAAACTTATACCTGACAAACATCTCATTAAAATACTGAGGTTGAATTAAATGTCTAACAGGCAACCCTTAGCCTTCGATAAAGAGGGCTATCTTTAAAAATAAGGTAAGCCAATGCTGCACTCTGCATAATGAAACAGGTAATTCTTAAAGACAGTACAGACTAATATTGACCTTATACTTTAGGCTATTCAGATGATACAAGCTCACATAACAGAGAGTATAGTCACCTCCATGCATAACTTGAACACAATCTTTTGTAGCCAAAAAGCTTGTAACTAAACTACACAATTTGGAGTTTTCGAATACCTTATCGAAAATGTCTACCAGGCGAGGCATGTTTGTAAGGAGATCGAGATCTACTTCTCACATGGTCTCGGTCCCTTAACCGTTCCCTATCTCCACTTCTATCCCGATCTCTTTCCCTTTCCCTTTCTCTTCCACCACGGCCTGACCTTAAGGGATTCCTATCCCAGTCTCTTGTTTTTTCTCGCTGTTCCCTTATTCTGTCCCTCTCACGATCCCTTTCCCTGTACCGGTCCCTATCATCTCTTCCTCTACTTCCTTCTCTATCCCAATCATTGTGTTTTGTTTTTTCCATTTCCTTCTCCTTCTCTTTCCCTCTTTCCTCTGCTTCTTTCTCTCTTGCAAGCCTCTCAGCTTCTCTGGTCTTTTCTTTTCTGGCCTGAGAACCAATTGTTCACATAAATCAGAGATATAAACTAGTTATCTATCTTTCTAATTGCTGATTGTTCTTCAAAAAAAACATCATCATAAGCATAACCAAAATATTAGAGATTGAAAAAGTCACCTTAAATTCTGTAATAAAATCACGAACCATGCCATAGCCTATGTGCTGCTTCCCAGTTACATGAGATTGGGTTCTCTCAGCAGCATCATTTGCCACTAAAAAGGAGCCACAGATTTCACAAAGTGCCATCTTTTTTTCCTGTGACAGTATTAGTCCTCTCTCACTTGATGCTTGTTGTGTCACAACTGTTTTTTCCACATTCAATATATCAACCTTGAACAAAATAAAAAAATCAGTCAGTTCAAATATAACATCATACAAATCATCTCCACTATCAAGTCTATAACTAAACCTAACCCAGACATTAGCATCTAATTAGTGGTACCTTCCTCATTAATGCCTGTGCTTCATCAACTTTTCCTTCCTCTCCAAGATTTTCAACCTGTTCCAGCAGTTTCCTTATCTTTTCCTCTATTGTTGCTAATTGCTCTGATTTCTCCGTTGAGAATGGCATAACAGATGAAACATCTACATCTTGGGCTAAACGTTCACGACCTCGACGTACTTTACGGTCTAAATCTTGTACCTGGAGATTAAAAAACTCTAAAATCTTTTGAAGGCAACAATGTAAACTTCCTTTTCTTGATTTAGTGAAATGAAAGCTTTCTGTTCATATATAGTTTGAACTCACCAGCTTCTCACAAAACTGTGCAAGTTCTGCTTCAAATCTAGGAACATATAGATCATGCCTCGAAGACTTCTCAAAACTGTTTCAAAGATCCATCAAACACTAGTAAGCAGCATACAAGCAATGGTACATACAATAAACACAACAGAAGAATTCAAAATATATATAGGCCTTTTAAGATGGCTGCCATTATAGTTTTCTTTTCCACAATCTGGTATCTCAGTTAAGTTAAAAGTACCAAGGTATTAAAGCTGAATAGATAATTATCATTTTCAAATTATAGAAATATAAGATTTACCTTTTGTGTCCCTGATCGTGAAAGAACAAAATCCATCTATAATTATAACTGAACCATGTGTACAGTTTTTCCTTGCAACAGTCCACCTATATCCTCCACTTGCCACTCAGATTTGTTTATTAATTTGTTAAGCTACAGCTAAGGCTTTGGTCTGCATCTTCCAAATCCTAGGTAGCAGAGAACAAAATTGCAAATTGTTTCCTTCTGCATCATGGTTCTAAGTCTAACAAACAAACAAAAAGGAAAGAGAACAGTTTCTAGTCCTCTTCCAAGAAAAAGGGCAATCATGTGAAACAATTAACTCATTTTTTATTTTAAAAAGCAATGGTAATTTGGACTCAGCCTGTTAAGGCTTGAGCCTGGGACTTGTTGTGACCTTTTCACACCATCGCCCCATTGCAAATGGGGAACTCCCTCGTTTGGCTTGGTACTACAGTAGTTGGTTAGGTTAGTTTAGATTTGGCAATAATTTTCGAGGTCCCATGGTTGGTAAGGTCAAGTTCAGGCAAGGTCTCATGTTTAAGTCATGGCTTAATCGTCATTTGAATCATGAAGTAAGTTAAAAGTGGTCAAGTCCGGATCCCACTCCTGGCCAAAATTCTGATCTGCCCCTATATGCAATTCACTTGCATTCACTTGCACTTGCAAAGTCCCAAACCCTGTCAAAGCTTGGATCTACGAAGTAATGAAAATGTTCAAATAATGGCCAAGTGTTGTCTTGATTTCACGTTGACAGCATTCCAACTTTGTGCAACATTTACGCAATTTTTTACCCAAAGCATTGAAGGAGATATAAAAGTGAATGATTGATTGTATTTTGGATAAACAACTGACGAAGCCCACTTGAATATCGGTCGAAAAGGCTTAAGGCAATGAAATCTGATTTTTGCACAATGAAATGGCAAACCTTAAGAAGATAACACAGTTTCTGGATTTGATTGTGTGTAAGTTTTTTGCATCAATGTTTCGAATCACATTCCGTGATCCATAGGATGAGAACAGCTGAAAGAACAAAGAACAGGTGTCCAAGCCTTGGTTGGATTCTGACCATGACTTGGACAAGCTGACCAGTGCCAAGTCGGATCCCAACTTTGGCTTGGACAGGGGTCTGAACTTATAATCGTTGCCTTGAGTCAAGAGGAAAAGGGCTGCTGCAATAAAGATCAAACCAATGATGGTGCCTTTGAAGCAAGAATTCAAGTGTTTTGACGAGAAAATCTGGGTGTAACAAGAATCCAAGCGTTTACAACCAAGTCTGAGGTTGATAAAAGCCAAATCATGCGAATGGAGGAGAAACAAAATTGATTTCCAAGTGAAGATCGAACAAGAGTGAAGGAACTGAGTTGGCAAAAAAAAGGCAAAATCTAGACTGCAGGATCTTTTGGGCAAAGTTTAGATGCTGTCCCAAGGCTGGTTGGATTCCAACCATACCTTGGACAGTAGTGACCAAGAAGAGGTCAAAATCCGACCTCACCTTGGACAAGCATGTCCAACTTACTCTGGATTTCCGCCCTAGAATAGAGAGGCACTTCAAAGCATCATTGATCTCCTATGTTGAATAAAACTCGGTCCATTTCCAAGGCTGGCAACAAGGCTAAGTCCAATCAGTTTTTCAAGGCTCCAATTCCAATCGGATCTGCATTTAGATTCAGACCAAGATCAGACCTGAAGATGAATTAGCATGAGAATGAAACCAGATCATTGAAAGAAAATCACATTGCATTCAAAAGGGATTCCAAACACTTTCATCAAGTCTGATCAAGCAAGGGTGATCTGAAGGTCATTTTGAAAAGGCATAGTTCGCAATGAGATGCTTTGGAACGGTGTCCAAAGGCTGGTCAGAATCCAACCTAGCCTTGGACAAGGCTGTCCAAAGGCTGGTCAGAATCCGACCATGCCTTGGACAGGGTTGTCCAACAAACTTGAAATTTACGCCTTCCGCTATAAGACAGATTTCCAACTACTACAATCCCACCCACATTTGCCAGTCCTATGAATTGCTCAATCAGTTCGGCCTAAGGGTCAAATAGAAGAATTCACATTTCATGTAAAAGCAAATCAATTGGATTATACCAAGTCGTCCCAAGGGACATGTCTCTAGACCTCAAACACCTATAAAGTGAAGGTATTGAAATTCATTTCAAGCTTCAACACCCAAAACAATTCGATCAAGCAAATAAACAGAGCAGACCTCCAATTTGGGGTGAAATACTTGAAAGAAGTGCAGATCTGAACCAAGTAGAAGGCCTTCCAAGGGTTCGAATACTTGCAGATCTGAATTTATTAACTCGGAATTTTCTTATCACAGCAAGGTATGCTTATCAACAAATTTGCAATGGGAATTTAGGGATTAGAACAAAGTGTTGAATGTTTCTTTAGAAAATCAGAACTTAAATGAAAAATCTGAACTTGGCATCTTTAAAATTGCATAATAAAATCATTAGAATAAGGTTCCAAGTATAAGAAAATTCTAAGAAAACGCAAAGATTATGGGGGGTTTAATATTATCCATTTCATAGATTTAACACAATAATTTTCTTGTTTGCAAGGTGAAAAGGAGATGACTATAGAAGACAGGACAAGCGAAAGGAGACTTTCCAGTTCATGATTTTGGGCAAGATACAAACAAAGTGGAAGTGCAAGTAAAATGACAAGGATCTCAGGACCCAAAGGAAATCATTGATAAGACAAAGGCTGAATGAAGAGATGAAGATGCAAGTCCAAGTTCAAGTTATTAAGATGGAGTTCAAAGAACGAGTTGAACCAGAAAAATGAACAAATTTACAAATGAAAGATTATCACCATCTTAAATTTCCTTCACAAATCCGAGATCAATTAGAATTATCCAACTACATGAAGCACCTCATCACTTCTACAAGATCAAGGCGAGATACAAGTTCAAGTAATTCCAAGTGAAGAACTTCAAAGGGTGAAGGAAATTCATGAAGATGAAGCAAATTGGGAATATGAGCCATTGCAGTCAATTGAAGGCTTGAAAATGTTGAGTATCAAGAGATATTGCTAGAGATGGAGAGACTTCTTTATGATGGAGAAAAGAAATTGATGAAATTTATAAGATAAGCATGTTGAGGTGGCACTCACCCATCTTCAACCAATCAGAGGATTCCAATTTCACATATCAAGGTTTATCCAATCCAGTCATTCCAAGTGTACATATGGAGTCCACCTAATATCTCTACATAACCAATTTTCTCATTGATCCATCAAAGCTATGTAATTTTCTCATTGGCCCACAAATTGGTGCCTTATTGTAATTGGAGAAGCATTTAATGCTTGTAGTTAATAATTACATTAGAGTTGGGTTGGTGTAATCTTGGTCGCTGATCTCAAATTAATCTGGGTCATTAATTGTACTTGGAGCAAATATAAAAGGCTTGCTCAAATCATTTGTAAAGGGGAGAATTGGAGAGATTGTTGCCTAAATACTACCAAAGTAATTGCAAGTTCATTGTTGATTTCATAGTGGATTGCGTAAGTTATTTTGGAGTGTTGCATGGTTTCTTAATTCCTCACTTAGTTTAAAATTGCTTAAGTTGATTAGAAGTTTAAAATAGTTGTAGCAATTGAAAGCATGGTGAAACTAGCATCCATACCTTTTGCTACTTGTTGATTCCAAGTATTAGTGTAAGGTTAGTTTGGGCCCTAATGGCAAGCACTTCATTTCAATTACTTGATGTTCATTGATTTGCATTATTTATGGTTTTGATGAGCATAAGTGATTTGAAAAACATTCTTACACCCTTAAAGATTTCAGCCTCCTATGCGTAGTTGACTTGGTGAAGCAAGGACTGATTTTGTCTCACCATAACGTCAACATTGTCTTTTGCATTAGTAGAGTAGAAGTAGTAGTTTAGATCTCTAAACCCTCATCTATTTGCACTTTATTTGAAACCATTGTTAGGATTAATTTTGAAGAGCTCAATTGCTATACCATTCGCATTCAAGAAGTTAGTAGATCCTCCACAAAAGAACTAACATAAGTCTATGATTACCAGTGAATCATATCACAAAACTGAGTTATGTCCAACATTAGAAGAAACTTTAGGGTTGTCTTAGTTGATCACACATTGTCATATGTTTAGCATCTAAACTTCCTTATTCAAGAGAGGATTCAATATTTGGTGTTCTACCCTAGGATACTAAGTGTTCCATCTTGCAATTTGGAGTGGTCACCAAACTAACATCAACAGGACTTTTGCCTAATGATGCTGACCTTAACCGGCTGCCCAGCCTGGCAACAAACAATATATAAATGCACATTTTGCATTCTCACATAAATTGAAATTTTTCATTTCTTTGTGTTTTTCTGCTACTTCAGATAATCAAGAGAATCCTATTTCAGATAAACCGACATATTTGTTAGTTACAAATCTGATAAGCTTAAAATATATATAATCAAACAACAAATATTAAATGTCCTGATAAGAAGCAAAATATTAAAAAATTAAATATTTAGAGTCTAGAACATCCACATTTAATCCTTGCATTTTATTTGCCTAGTCAAAAGAACGTAAAATCCCAAAAGTTTCAAACACCAAAAAATCCCAAATAGTGCTGAAAAAGCTGACAATTTCCAAGGTAAAACTTCCAATCGATGGCCTTTTAATAGGATCAGCAATTAATCACCACTTACCAGCAGCTAACCCCAATCCCTGAATTTTTTCCTAAGTTTTTAGCTGTTAGTAAAGTATGCCCTCATCCTAATCCCAGAACTTAATTCTGATTAAATATCCCACAATTTGGGGTTACAGTAAGAGTTATTTTGTTACTTAAGTACACACTCACCCTCAACCCTAAATTTATTTTTTATTTTTTTTGGGGTGGGGCGGTGGTGGGGGTGGGGGGGTGTTAGGTTTAGGGTTTATTTAGATTAGTAAGTATACCCTATTCCTAGCTTTAAACGCTAAAAAATAGGATTTAATGTTAGGATTACTGTTTCTTACTGTAGTAAGTACAAGGGTTAGCGATTTAATTTTTATGCTTTACCAATAGTGTGTAAAAGCTAAATCTCTTAAAACTCTAGCCCTAAACCCTCAACATTTTCCAAGGTTTAAGGTTAGTGTAGGGTTTGTGTTAGATTTAATAATTAACAATTTGCAACACTTTAAATGTTTTTTTGTTGCAGAAGAGGATAATGCATTACAGATATCTAAAGCATCATAAAGGCAAAAAAGTGCTTTTTAATCCCTTCTATAATACACTGAACACAACATTTGGATAGATAAACATCTTGTATCGTAGAAAGTAAAGTCCCAGCAATACATTTGACGATAACAAAGCTTGGGATGACAAGGAGACTTCTACAACTTTTCCCTATAGTTAAGATCTTTATATATTCTTCTTTCATCTTCTCTTTCTTTCTTCCTCTAGTAAAACGTTGTTAAGCCAGAACTTCCACATCAACCTGCAAGAGAATATCAATATATGACTAGTTCTACAACTCGGTCCAAACATTGGAGGGAAAGCTTTAACATCTTTTTTGCACCTTGTATTACAACAAAAGCATAATTTAGGGATTTTTCTAACAATGAAGCCTGAACCCTTCAATGGATGGTAATGTGCATTTAGACCAAACATGCAATTCATCCACTCGTGTAGGTTAAAAACACAAAAACAAATGAAAGGATTTCATGTTTGTTCACAACAACCACCACCTTGAGCTCAAGAAAATCAAGATTAGAAAATTTTCCAATTGTAATTTCAAAGTATGACTTTGAACACTTTCTAAATCTTATTTCTATTTTCCTAAAACTTATTCCATCTATCTCACTTATGCCTTCAATTTAATAATTTCAATCCAAATTCAGAATCAGTATGAAACACATTGGCAACTATGCCCCAGCCCCTACACTTCATTTGGGGCTGCCACCCAAACTCTTGACCTAGTTTTAAAAAAGCAAAACATTAAAATTGTTTTGAGCTACAATGGAAGGCAAAGCAAAGATTTTTCCTATATTTGGCTTCGAATAACAAAAGATATTTTTCCCCTATTTTTTGAATTCTACCAATCAAAACTTGAAAAACTGGATTCCATATATACTTTTGGTTTTCCATGTCAATACCGATTCTGAGTAGCTCCACTATGCTCAACATTGAATTATACATTCTCTAAATTATATTATTTGTGCTTCCCATGCATTAATATCAGTTTTTTACGTAGTTTTTGTAGAGTCCCGAGTCTGGGTAAAAGTTTTGGGCTGTCAAGCCCTAGTTCTACTACTATGGTATAAATTTCAATTTCTGTTCACTCTATCTCCTTGCGATTAAACTGCCTTTAAATATTTAACAGAACAAAAAATAAAGCACAAATTTTTCCATTTTCCTGTGTTTTTGGAAATTCTGATTTTTTCCCAGTTAATTGAAAAATTCTTGATCTTTTGGTTAACCAATTTATTCCCAAGAAGGATTTTACTACTATCATACCAATGATGAAAATAAACAAAAATTAAAGCTAACCAATATAGTTAATCATGCCCAAGGGGTCTGGGTCAAGTGCTGATAAAAGATAAGTTCCAAAAACCCTGATTTCATTCTAATGGGTGGGCACCTCGAATCAACCATGGAGATATCTTAAGAAGTGATCAAACTTACAGAAATGAATGGACCTAGGCCCACCCCGATGTTGCAATAGAGGCAACAAGAGACGTGTTTGAGTGTAATAATATTAAGGAACCAAGACCATTCTCATGTTCTCTATGAACTCTATCTAATGGTTGACCAAAGATTTAAAAGTCTATGAACTCTAGCTAATGGTTGACCTAAGATTTAAAAGTCTATGAACTCTAGCTAATGGTTAACCTAATATTTAATTGAGGTTGAGTGGTAAATCATAAAGGTTTTTAAAAAGTACTCTATTAAAATCCCCAATTCACCCATTACACTTAAAATTTACAAATGTAGAATGTTGGATTGGGTAAACTACCACATCCAATTTTGGGTGTAGCATAACAAAATTGACGAGATCAGGTGCAATTCATAGGTCAACTTGACATAAGGTATACCCTTAGTTGACATAAGGTATTACACCTAGAGGATATTAGCCAATCAATGTATATGCACATATATACATTGTGCCAACATATTAGCCTCTTATGTTTATCTCGTTTTTTGCACCTCACAAAGCACGAAAGATGGCTTCTTTGACCAACATATTTTTGGAAAGCAGTCAGAAAATCAATGGCTAGAGGTGTTTAGTATGTTTCAAAAGTTTGAGGCATTGGTAGAAAGAGTCAGGTCAACAAATAATTACTCTTAGGGCAGACAATGGGGGTGCATTTTGTTCTTTGATTTCTCCAACTTTTGTGCACATCAAAGTATCCAGCATCAACTTACTACACCTTACACCCCTTAGCAGAACAGTGTGGTTGACCAGAGAAACCAAACAACCACTAAGATGGCTCAGTTTATGTTACAACATAGAAATGTTCCAAACAAGTTCTGGGCAGAAGTAGTCTACACTGTTGTCTATCTTCTGAACAAATCTCCAACACAAGTCGTTAAAAGGAGTCCAAAGGAAGCCTAGTCTGGCAGGAAGCCTAAAATCACTCACTTGAAAGTCTTTGGCTCTTTTGTTTTTGTTTGGATTTCAAACGCCAGGCACTCAAAACTGGATTCCAATATAGCCAAAAGCTCATGTTCATAGGATACAGTGAAAACCACAAAGCATATCAACTGATTGATGTAGACATTGGGTCACTCATTCAATCGAGATGCTGTCTTTGATGAAGAGTGAGGGCCTTTTCAACTCTCTTATCTTGTTTTGAGTCCTGAGGATCCACCTTTGCAAGCTAAGGATTTGGGTGTTAAGCTTCCATTAGGTCCACCAGATGCGAGGAATTCCAATGACTCTAACTCTGAAGTTGTGGAGTCTCCCAAGCATGATATTGCACCACCCAACTTCCCTCAAGAACCTGTTGATCTACATCCTAATGAGCATGTTCCAACCAATCCAGGTCCAATTGTTCCTAGTGAATCAGATGTTGGTACTTGTACACTTCAGCCGAAATGGTGGGCCAAGACCATAGGTGATCTTCATGAAAATAAGCTCATTGAGGGTAGATAGTATAGAAACAAGAGCAAATAGAAAAATGCAGTAAACTTTGCTCTTATGGCCAATATTCACAATGTTTATGAGTCTCAATCCTATTCAGAGGGTAAAGGTATACTTGAGTGGGAACAAGCTATGGAAGCAAAACATTGTAGTCTTTTGAAGAACAACACTTGGGTTCTTTCTGATCTTCCATCTAGGAAGAAGCCCATTGGCTGCAAATGGGTGTATCAAGTTAAGTACAAGGCTGATGGAACACTTGATAAATACAAGGCTCGACTAGTTGCTAGAGGGTTCTCAAAGAAAGAGGGCATTGATTATGAGGAGACTTTTGCTCACACTGCCAAAATGAGTACCATTCAGCTTGTCCTTGCCATTTTAGCCAGGTTTGGATGGAAAGCACATTAAATGGACATCAAGAGTGCATTCCTTAATGATGACTTTTAAGAAGTCTATATGATGCAGCCTCCTAGTTTCAAGGTTGTTCGTAAAGAACACCAAGAATGCAAACTGGTGAAAGCACTCTATGGCTTGAAACAAGCTCCTCGAACTTGGTACTTAATGATTGATAAATACCTCAGTGATCAAAAGGCTTTTTAAAGGAGTCTTACAAACTCCGATTTGTATGTCAAAACTACTAGTGGTGATATACTTCTACTTGTCATCTATGTTGATGACTTGATTATTACTAATAGTTCTACACTTTTGATTGAATAGATCAAACAAAGTTTGTACCAATCCTTTGACATGACAGAATTGGGACTTCTGCATTACTGCTTAGGTGTTGAGGTTTGGCAGAGAGATGATAGTATTTTTCTATCTCAGTCAAAGTGTGCCAAGAATCTACTAGACAAATTTCGAATGCAAGATTGCAAACCTGCATCAACACTTATGGACTAAGGGCTGAAAATATCTGCCAAATCAAATTCACCTCTAGTAGATGAATCCATGTTTAGGCAACTAGTGGGCAGTCTCATCTATCTCAATACAACTAGACCTAACCTCAATTTTGTTGCGAGTTACGTCACTCGCTTCATGACAACCTCTAGAGTTGAACACTAGGTTGCAGCAAACCATGTGCTGTAATATGTGAAGGGCACTTCCGACTTCAGGATCTTACATGGCAGAAGCAATGATCCTAGACTTATTGGTTTCACAAACTCAGAATGGGCAGCTTATGTTGATGACAGGAAGTTTACATTTAGGTATGTCTTCAGTCTACGCACATGTGCAGTCACATGGACTAGCAAGAAACAGCAAGAGCTCTTTCCTCAACTGAAGCTGAATATAGGAAAATTGTTAAAGCAGCTTGTGAGGCAATTTGGCTTCGAAAAATTCTAACATGCACATGCCTCAAGCAGGTCCTTCACCATTCTTTTGTGACAACCAAGCGGTGCTCAAACTTGCCAAAACTCTTGTCTTTCCATAGCAGACCAAGCATGTTGAGCTTCACTGCCATTACATCCGCAAGCTTGTTGAAGACGGATCAGTATAGTCGCACTATGTTTCAGCTGAAGATCAGACTGCGGACATTCTCACCAAGTCTCTAAGCCGGGACAAGTTTGTAAAATTTAGGGGACAGCTCGGTGTAGTTGACATATTGACTTTTAAGAGAAATTAAAATAATATTTACATATTTATTTAGTTAATGGTCAATGATGTAATATTAAGTCTAGTTAGATAGTTTATAAATTAGTCATCAGCTATTGATTGTTTCTTTAGGAAACATCATCAATGTAATTGCCTATATATGTACATTTCATTCTTTGAATAAAATCAAGCAATTACCATTGTAACAGTAATAGAGTATCAGAAGATCATATATTTAATACACACACACATACTGATTCCCCCTAGATTTTATTATGTAATTTTTTTTTGAATTTTCAATTAATATATTGGTTTCTGATTACATTCTACCTAAAGGTTCGATAATTATTGTTCTACTATATAAATGAACCGATCATAATCCAAGCCTAGAAAATATGGTTGGATTCGCCTATGTTTATTTGAACAGCACACATAGGAAAAATTACTGTTGGGTGACTAGTTTTGTTTAAAGCAAGAAATTTTTCTTTTTTATTATGATTATTATAAAAACAAAATGCACATCTTACAACTTGAAATCAGACAGGTTATTTAAACTACAGATCCGCGAGCCATAAACAGGATGCACTCATCATGCACAGTTTAATGAGCTAGGAAAGTACAGAATCCTTGATAACTAATTCAATATGGCAGATAGCAAGAAAAGTAATAAGCTCACTTACATTGTTTACTAACTCAAGATTGAAAAACATTTTTCTCCACAACTAACAAGAAACAAAAAGGAATCAATGAATTTTGGCATCTCAGCATTTAAAGCTTTGGGACAGAAAAACATTTCAAATAGTGAATCAACTACACGCATGCACATAAGCCTCCAGATAAATCAAAAATAAATACCAATATATTATTTTTATCTGACTGCAGTGTACATTAGACAGGTAACACCTTCATTCTGGTACTAGTATTGTTCCAGGTGCACCCAGAGTTCATCTTATAACACAGAATCTGGGTCATAACCAATTGTCTAATAGAGAGCCATTAACAAAATATTTTTTTCCAAAATAAAAATAAAAACACAAAAAAAGCACAAACAAGTAATTAAACATCTAACTAAACCTAACTCAGCTGATATACATCACAATTGCCTATTTCCAATTTTGAACAGATAATAAACTCACGTGATATATTGCATGTCATGACATATTTTGAATTATCAATTCTCAGAAGTGTTTTATTTTTCAATATTTTTTATAAAAATTACGTTGACACTAGTTATTTTCACTTATTGTCTTTATATTTTATGATTAAGGCAAACCAAACCTGGCATACCAAAAATCAGCAAATTCTGGAACCAATACCCAGGCAACTTAATTATAACGTTGATGCAATCAACAGCACAACCCGAAACATTTTGCACAGAAACTGTGCCCAGCACAAATAGATGTCAATAAAACATGATGTACAAAGTTTCCAAGTTCAAAAAGTTGGGTTTATTTAGTAGGTGAAATTTTTGAAAAGTTTAGAACTTCGAGGAAGGTACACTTAATAATAATATTTATATAGAAACTTAACCTCTTTTATATTCTCAAATGAAAATAACATGGAAGATTGAAATTTGGAAACTCCATACTACGCAGCTACACAGCTTAAATCAAATGGACATATTTAGACTATGTTACAAAAATTGGAAGGGTCAGACCATCAGCATAAAAATAGAAAAAACATGATTGGACCTAAAGAAAAATCAAATCATTTACATTGCCATCAAAAATCCACAGGCAGTGCCCCAAATGATATATTTTATGATTCATGAAGTCTCAGATTCCTACATTGTGATCTAAAAGTTTTTTTGTTGCTTGTTTCCTTCTTTGCTTTTCACATTATGGCTTTTAATACTTTACTTGTTTTATTTATATAAATTATAAACTTCTAAATTAATATTAAAAACGCTCAGCACCAAACAAGATAGATTTGGCCAAAACTGAAAAATTCAATTCTAACTGAACCACAAGAAACCCAGGTCAGGCATCCAACATTTGCACTTTTCCCACTTATACATGTTGGTGTATACATAAATAATCTCACTACTCGGTGTCTACTTACCCACAAATGAAGTTGTTCTCAATATTTGAGATGTATTTATCCCCAACCATGGACTACTGGACAAACTCTTGGCTGTGTTACTATCCAGAAATCTGATCTTTTGGAAATCAGACACAATTAATTGGCAATATAAAAGCCACATAAACCAAAATATAATAAATGATATTTTGAAACGAAATTGTGAGATTTACCCTCAGAACAATCAAAAAGAGAGAAAAAGAGATAGTTGCCATCATTAGACTCAGCTTCATTTAGTAGCAAAGAATTTTTGAAAGGAAAATTGGTCAAACATCATTATTATATATATATGTGTGTGTGTGTGTGCGTGTGTCCACTGCCATCCCACTGTTCCCATACCAGAGGCACCATGGATAGAGTTGAATACTAATAAACTTTCTAAACATTATCACTTTTACAAGATGTGTCAAGCCTCATCAATGTTAACCTAATTGAACAAGGTGAAATTCATCTATAAGTATACAATTGAAATCAAGATAAGGATTCTATGAATTTAAGAGTTTGGGGTTGTCTGTTTCCCATCTGGATTAGACCAACAAAACCTTTAAAGACTTAGTTGCCGAATCACACATCCAAAGATATATCTACATTTCTTATGGTTGGGACCAACAAGAGTATAATGCGTAAGTGTGTAAATATCTTGAGGTTATACAATAGCAGTTCATGTGTCATATCTTGTTGCTCAATTTGGGATTTAGCTTTTATGGCTATCTTAATGAATTGTTACTTGGTATTACAGGAGATACCCAGGAGGTGCCCATACTAACTTACTAAATTACAGGTTTTTGGTTCAGGTTCACAAATAACAAATGTTCATCAATAATAAGAGATGTACATCTTTATATAGGCTATATATAATATCACAATGCAATTGAAAAGTTGGATATCATATACATTTGTGCATTGTCGCTGTATGGTTTAGCAAGTATTGGTCGACGATACACTCTATAGTCTTCTGGTTGGGAACAACAACAATGATAATGAATAAACTGTAGAAGTGATCCCATGGCAAATTCTTGGCACACACTATCTGAATAGCAGCTCAATGTCACGTCAGTTGGTTTGTTGAGAACTTGAGAGGAAAGCAATGTGTAGTTATCCCATTGAATTGTTAATTGACAGTAAAGGAGATACTGATGCAATGAGCATGCCAATCTATCGAACTACTACAGAATTCTTGCATATCTCAGGAAATTCCCAAAGGAACACTTATAAAGATTAATTGGTATACGCTAGTCAAATCAAGAGTATTAAAAACAAAGATAGCTCATCAAATATTTCTTTTGTATCAACTGTGTAATTTGTCATGGTTAATTTCATCATGTCCCAAGAGAAATAAAGGAGCACTATTATGGATGCAGAACATACTGCAAATACATAACATCATGCATTTGCATGAGCAATCACCAATTCCTGAGAGAACAGCCATTCATACCACAACATTGATGACATTGAAAATCTAAAACTTTGCATACAATATGCACAATTGGGACCATCACTGATAGGAATATGAAAAGCAAATATTCTAGTTAGTTCAAATTTCAGCATTTTCCTTGTATCATCACCAACAGAAAGGAAGATATTAATGATCAAACACAATAAATAAAGTCACTTCACAATTTTCATAAGCTTGTATCTTAATCCTCAGTTTACTGCTTATTCCCACTTAATGAGCAATTATATTTAACATACAAATGACACTGTAAACTGAAACTCAAGTAAGATTTGACTCACTGATTGGTAAATAGTAAATACTATAGTACAAAACTTATAAGGAATTTGGAAACCTTCACATTCTTAAGCCTATAATTAATGTCAGCTTAATTCTTCAATTTATATACTAAACGTCTATGAGTTCATTACTATAATCTAACAAATGTCCTCTGCATATCATGAAACTGAATTGTCTTTTGCATGATGTAGTTGAAAAAAGGTCATGATGTTAGAACCAAACAAAATCATTACTCAAGTCGAGCTAGATCAAGGGTGCAGCATAACAACAGAAAACACTGAATAATATTATGTTAAATAACATCGAGCCATGTCACATAAGATATTTAGAAAAGTTGGTACCAATTTGTGCACCAAAACCTTCAGACACAACATAATTTAATATAATGCCAAGAACCCCAGATACTTTGTAGCTTCTGGGGCAATTTTTCATATATCTTTTACAAAATGGGTGATATTCTACAGGTGATTACACATCAAAAGACATAAATGGCAAATCACTTGATATGAATGGAGTGCCTTCTTATTTAAATAAAACAGAAATATTCGATGCAACTGATGTGTTGAGTGGACTGAGGATTATTATGCGTCAAGGATAAACACTCACATTTTCTGCAAAGAACAAATTGGCTTTTTCTCTCTAAGCCATCATAACTTTAAGTAGCACAAAATGCCAAAAAAGTTTCTATGGTTGATTCTTAGCCAATAACCACCTTATGTATATAGAGCAAATACTAATTATAAAAGCAAGTACGCCTCCCACTAGATGTTGCCTCGTCTTTTTTCACATTCATCTATCATAACACTTTGGCATCGCCTATAGATTGGTTTAATCATCAGTGCAGAAGCAGATTGCCATCGCATTTAAAAAAATATTTTAAGGACTATTTTTAAGTCAAGAGTTGGCACTGACTATCATTGCCAGGATGTATACTGTGATTACTAACTTTGTTACTTAAGTTTAACCCTAAAAGTTCACTAATCAGGGTAATAATCAAATAATGTGAGAGGTTGTAAATATAATGGCTTGCAATCTAATAACTGGATGCTAGGTTATAGGCCAGGGACAGAAAAAGAAATCGTCCACTTGAATTAGATTTGCTAGACAGGAATCATATTTCATCCCTCCCCTGTTTTAAGGACCTGATGGTTTAACAGTTACCTCAAACGGGCTAAATCGGCATGATCCAGATCTCCAGAGATCCTATATATGCACGCTTGTGATTCATATTATGTTCCATCCTACACCAACACATATGAAGCATGGAAAAACTTATTTGGGCAAGATAAAAAATCACGATACCTCAATAATATTACAATTAAATGTCACCAGTTGGAAGATTTTAAAAAATTGTATAGTCTTGTTAGTAAACACAACAAACATCCAAGGTAAATATAAGTTCATATAAAAATATAGAAAATTAATATTTTGTAACATATTTGCCACACCTCATCCTGTGTATAAGTGTAACACATAATTGGTGTAAAACTTGCCAAAGGAATGTAAATATGCATTACTTGAAAAGAACACTTAAATTTCCAAATACATATACTTTCCTGTAAACAAGCAAAAGAGATAGGGGCATGAAACATATTATCAATTTATCAGACTTCTACAAAGCTAGGATGTCATGAATGTTGCTTTGGAAATAATCAGTAAATAGGCCAAGCTAGTTACCTCTCTTTCAGTTTTAAATCATGAAGTCTAGGGCAAGGGCCTGAACCAAGAAATCAATAAATACTTTTAGAAACTGACCAGGAAGATATGGGTCAACATAAACAACAATGACAAAATGGAATGACCAAGAAAAAAGGAAAATTTACAAATAGAAAAATAGTGAGGAATACATACCAAGGTCACTCTTTGTATTCACAAATAAATCATGTGGACAAAATCGAACCATATAAAAGCCACAAACCTCCCTGTCATCCCACCGAACTTCTCTATAACCCTTCTTCTCCTCTTCAGTGAGATTTCGAGCTGCATAAACAGCTTATTTTCAGTATATCAGGTTATTTCTGGAAACTAGAAAACATACTCAATCCTATTTGCAATTCAAGGGAAGCAATTGGGATGCAACCACATTACAAGCATTTTAAGATAAAGTTTTACTTTTCCATTCCTATCAATGCCTTCAATACACTCTAGTTTCTTACTGGTAGCTAAACATACAAGCAAATCTGTACTTTATGGAGAAGAGTACATATTTCAAGCATTTTTGCCCACATATTCTTCAACGTTCACATCCAAAGTAATAACCATAATTATGGCAGCAAAGAATTCAAAAAATATAGAACTCGCTTAAACAGTCCGTTGTATTTTAATCCTACATTTTGTTTAATCATGTTCTAATAGCATGTAAAGGCAGGAATATCAATGAGAAAGGAAGTCCTTGTGTCAATGGCTTAAATTAAACACTGATGGAGCTTTGATAGGGCTTTTAGATTTAAGATTTAACTCTACGCCAATTGTGCAAAGGATACCTACTATAACCAATTTGGAGAGCCCATGTATTAGTATACCATTGGCCTCGGAATGTTGACAAAAAAATCTACAAGAAGCATATGGTACATGGTAAGTTTTGAGGCTAGCTATTAACAAGATACAGAATCTAGATAATCTAATTGATGAAACTAAGTCAATTGTCAGTGAGCTTTTTGGTTCAAGGTTTATATAATTTCGCAGAGCATTGACAATATCATAAAATTGACAGGGGTACCCGTGGTCTTATGTGAGATCTTTCTCCTATATCAAAGTGATCTACCAATGCCGGAACAGTTGGCCAAGTTGACCCTTTTATGTCAGATAATAGTCCCTTTGTCGAGATAAGGGGCACATTGTTGATGTAAGGAGAAGAGCATCCCTGAATGATATAATCAGTGATGAAAAGACTCTCTTAGCAAGAAAGTTGCAAGTGTAGGGGGAATCCTAGGGATGGAATTTCCCTTCTAAGAAGGGTACATGCCTTTATATCATGCTTTTATTTCTCAGAAAGACTCTTAGAAGCCAGCTGAAATCAAATCCATTCTTTTGAGTATCAAACTTTGGAGAAAATTCGTATTGAGTTGTCACCAACACTGAAAGGCTCAAAATAAAGGATGTGAAGGACAATAAGACAACTTTAATATGGAAATGTTAGGAAAGAATTAGCCTTGACTGCCATTCTTATAAGAGAAGGGCAATTTTCTCCTATCATTACTTCCCTCATTTCTACAATGTTCAATCTTCTTTCCTGAGTTGTTAGTTGTCCCGCAACCAAAGTTGCATTAACACACATACAGATATAGATACAGGTACAGTGTGTACTCTCCCCTTTTTGAAATAGGATTTAATAATAAACAATAATAATATTAAAATAAAAAGAATAAAAAAATAAAATTAAAATTAAAAACATAAAAGAATAAAATTAAAATACAACATCATCAGAATTTAGTTAAGTTTAATGAATGGTCAAAAGGCATGAAATGAAAAGTTGCGACTCCCTCATACCTGAGATATGAAAGGGAGAAGAGAATTTCATTTGAAAGGGGATATGGAGGAAGGAAGAAAGAACGGAGCATAGGAAATAAGGAAGGATTAAAGGGAGAAGAAAAGAGTGGGAAGAAAGTAAGGAAGTGACTCTTTCAAAGGGCAGCAATGATGAAGGGTTGTGACCAATGCTCCACAAGGACATGTCCCTTGGGTTTTTTGACCCACTACCATCCCCGGTACGAGACAGGTGTTGTAAAATTAAGATCATCCTATAGAGAATATATATGAGGCTGTACTGAAAATAGATTACCGTTGTGATTGTAGAATACAATTGCCTTCGTTATTGATTGATTCTACAATAACAATAGGGTATATGTATATATTGAATAGTCATGTAATGAATAGACATGACCGTATATACTTATGGTCGTGTCACTTCATTACATAACTATTAGTTAACATATCTTAACCAATAGTTTATTCATACTTTGTATAATATATATATATATATATATATATATATATATATATAAGTTCACACATGTGCATATTAATATATACTTACTTTTCAATTATATTATATAGTATATATATATATATAAATATATCTATATTTATATGCATATCATGATTGTCTCGTCGTTTATTAAACACCAACGAACAATACTTTAACACTCCCTCTTGAGAGAGAGTTTAATAGAATTTGTAGAATCTTTTCATATCATGATATCCAGCACATCCGGGACAGACCCTTTCAGGAGTCGATCATGATAGACATCAAGATATCCGGCACATCCGGGACAGACCCTTTCGGGAGTCGATCTTGACAAGTTATTACACAGTAATAATCTCAGCGTTAAGATGTCCGGTCCTATCCAGGACAAACCCTTTCGGGAGTCGATCTTAACAATTATTACACACCAAGTAATAACATAAGCGACAAGATGTCCGGTCCTATCTGGGACAAACCCTTTCAGGAGTCGATCTTGAAGCCTGGTTAACTATTGTCAAGATCGTCACCTTGAAATAGTAACCCAACACACATGAAAGATCGTCACCTTTCATGTTAAGTACAAGTATTCATGTTCAGAAAATCATCATCTTCTAAATATGAACACAGGATGAGTGGACCTATAAAGTCACACATATGATATCCATCTTGACTCTCCTCAGAGAGTTAAAACCAAGGCTTCCACCTTAGACTTGTCTATCACAAACAAGAATCATATTAAGATACAAAATGATGGATCACGGATTCTGAGAACTTCTTTAAGGCTTTAGTTCTCAACATACCAAGGTTATCTGAAGTACACGATCTTCTTCCTAGCAAGGGGCTTGGTGAGAAACCATCTTCACATGGTATACTTCCTCTGAATTAATATGACCACGATCCTGTGATGCCATCTTAGTTTGATCTTCTAGCTTCTCCCTATGACATGGAAGCATAGCCTTCTCACATGGTAATTCATTATAATTCTCTGCTACAGTTTCTCGATCACTAGAGAGCCAACAAAACATGGTCTACTCCCTCTGAATCAAGATCCTCGCATATCCACTAATGCATATCCTTTTTCTTCTTCTGTCATGGAGGCATATCCTTTTTATATACTCAGCTCAATGTCACTACAGGATGTGACTTCATACTTTTCTTCCTGAGAGAATCGATATCTCATACTGGGTTTCCACAAGGCTGCGGATTAGCATAGGATGCATTTTGATCTTTTTCAAGGCCATAACATTAACACTCCCTCTTGGACTTGAGGGAAGATAATAAGGACCTCTAGTATGGTGTTCATCTTAATGAACTGTAATCTCGAGATGTATGAATTACTTCAAGCAGAGATTCTATCCATGTGAATCTCATCTGTGATTCTATCCACTAGTTTCCACTACTATAATCTCATAATTGTTTTACCTTCAATAGTGAACTCCCTCTCAATCAATACGATTGAGATTGTCACAAGTTAACTGAATCATATGCTCCCTCTGAAGCTCAAGTTAATCAACTTCTTGACCTCTTGAAAATGTCAGACTTTCTCTGAATCTGAATTTCATATGCTTTTATCTTGAAAGTATGTTAGAGATAGATTACAAATAGTTTATAAAGCTAAACTATCTCGTACAAGAATACAAATGATAGAAGCATACAAGATTTATTATTTAATGAATTACAAATTGAAAATTCATATGTATTAATAAAGCATAGAATACTTATCTTAAATTTCAAATATTTTCAAGTATTTGTTTCCATAAGGTGAGCCCATTAATACTCGTACCCATCGTCCTTCTTCATAACATATCGGTTTCATTCTGATTAATTTTCTTCGCACTCATTTGCAAAAGTCTTTTTTCCTATTAATCTTGTACTCAAGACAAATTGAAAATGTGGCAAATGCAATGTCAATTATCTTTGTGCAAGTGACGATTACCTCAGTATTATGAAAGAGGTACTTGACAACGAATGATTCTGCTATATTAGCGAATTGAAAGAAGCATAAATAGAATCATATATATATTGATTGGTTAACTAGATCAACCATTGATCCTAGTCCTTGTTACTCCAGCTTATGTAATGATCCAATGTCGATCTCAATGAAGTTTTTGATAAGCTGTTTCGGATGTTAAACCTTGCTACGAAATGAATTAAGTATAGTTGTGGTACTTAGCGGAGTGGCAGAAATAACTCCGCGTATGTAGCGTATTGCAGCTTTTATATTTCTTGAATCCAAGGTTCTAATTATGGTGTATCCACAAAGTATTTTCCATAATATAGATTCCCGATGTTTATTGGTTCTTCTTGTGAAAAACACTATTTGGTTGAGTTGACAGCTAGTTAATATCAATTATTTTATATATTGATATATATGTATATATATAATAAATCATTTCTCTTAATATGAAATGCCCCCGATCAAAATTTACCCCGATTTAGTACTGAATAGTAATTCCATCTCGAGGTAAAAATTGCAGTACATTTATAAATATAATTTTATCACAAACAAAGACATTAAAATTGTGAGAATAATTCAGGAAATAGAACTTATCTGGATTTAGAGAAAGGTGCTTGAACAATATGCAGAACTACGGTATAATTCACTCTTCATTGTTTGGTTTATCTTCTTTAACTCCAAAGTTCTCAAAGAAGTTCAATTATTTTCTACTTGTCCTCCATTTCAAGTCTCATCAATCTCTTTCAATTGTCTATATGGTATATTATTTCTTTCCCTTGTATATATTGAACGGAATGTAAAGTACATAGCAATAATAGGAGCCGATGTATATGCTATCTTCTTCCAACATTGAGCTATGTCTCTAGATTGATTGTTTCACAATATATCTTGCTCAACCTGGACAACCGTTTGGTCATACATCTTGTTGCCATGGGCTGTAGTCTTCCATCTGATGTGGGCAACAGACATGCCATAACAAACATATGCTGATGTCAAATGGAAAGTGGTCTACTCCATGATTCATACCCGATGGCATTAGAACAACATGGGATTTTTACATGAGCAAAGGAACTTTAGAGAACCCATGCAATATATGTATTCCCAGCCAATCGTCCCAACGTCCTGGTGGTCACTACCTCTATCTTATCGCTGTTCATTGCCCAGAGGTCTCTCATTATATGTTCCTATATGATTACTTGACTTCACACAGCAACTCCTATATATTTGCGACAATATTCCCTTATAATTGGATGTTCTTATTCTGTTATTCGATAATAATATATATATTAAAAACAAACTGATATCATTGTTTTTGTTCCTAAGAACATCCCATCTGTTCGTTCCTCCTATTATCCGTAATATCATTCAAGTATTGTACTTCTAAACCATAACCTACCTGTTCGCTACTTGTTGCTTACAATCAATATTATGGGGTTCTGTACTTTACTGTTGAAAGTGATCTCGTTGTTCTTAACTTGAGAAACGGTGGTCAAGGATAGCATCGACATTCTTCTATATTCTTAATGCCGTCCCATTTCTATTGACCCTGCTTGGAATCCCTCCTTGAGCCGTCTAATAATACGACCAAACTCTCTTGGCCACGTAATGTAATGGGCTTAGAAACTATTGTAAGCCAGAATATGCTGACAGAATTCCTTTCTTCTGATTCGATGTGTTGTCTTCTCTCTGCAATACTTTGCTCGAATATAATTTCTCTTATAGGTTAGGCTCTGATACCATGTTGTAAAATTAAGATCATCCTATAGAGAATATATATGAGGCTGTACTGAAAATAGATTACCGTTGTGATTGTAGAATACAATTGCCTTCGTTATTGATTGATTCTACAATAACAATAGGGTATATGTATATATTGAATAGTCATGTAATGAATAGACATGACCGTATATACTTATGGTCATGTCACTTCATTACATAACTATTAGTTAACATATCTTAACCAATAGTTTATTCATACTTTGTATAATTTATATATATATATATATATATATATATATATAAGTTCACACATGTGCATATTAATATATACTTACTTTTCAATTATATTATATAGTATATATATATATATAAATATATCTATATTTATATGCATATCATGATTGTCTCGTCGTTTATTAAACACGAACGAACAATACTTTAACAACAGGGACGCGGGGACTTCATTTTCATGTCACCCCTCTTGTAAATGTTGGTGTGTGTTGCATGACACAAACAACTAAGAATAAAATACCAGGGGTACTCTATCCTCTCTTGTACAAAATCCTCTGATATGCTAAACAGACGAACTGTGTGATTTTGTTGTTGGTAGAATGATTTGCTGAAAACGTTGTGGGGACTTAGTTCAATTGGATTGATCTAGCTACATCACTTCTTCCAATACAAGATCAAGGTCAGAACATTAAGAAGACATCAACATTTTAAGTACAAGCAAGTTCGTGAACATGTCAATGGGAAAGGTTTTGAGATGAAGAATTCAGAGGACGAAAGACTTCATGAAGATGAAGCAATTTGGGAATATAAACCATCACAATTGAAGGCTTGATCATAATAAGCATCAAAAGATTTTTTCTCATCACCAAGGAGTTAATCAAGTTTATGAGATAAGCATGCTAAGGTGGCGCCCATTCATCTTCAACCAATCAGAAGATGCCAAGTATTCGCATAAAAGAGCTCAACAATATTATGTCCAAATTCGATTAATTTTCCAAAAGGGAAAAAGTCAAAAGAAATCATCTTCTAAAGGAAGATTTGTTGTAAGCCCATGTGGCATTTTATGTGTTACCAAATGTGTACCCCCTGCCCTTGCATCCTAGAGTGGATGTGTTTGGGTCTGGATGAGCAGGGGGATGATTTGAATGCCTTATGGATGTGCATCCACGGTCTGTGGGTGCGTCCGAACGTGCATCCAATGCATCCGTCTGCATCCACAAGCTATGGATGAGAACCTAGACAGCATCTAGGTGCATCCACCCATTTCAGTGATTTTTTCACTTTAAAAAAATACATTTTAAAGTGGTTTTTTTATATTTAGTGTTAAAGACTTGGCTTATATTCATTCCAACTTGCGCCTTCTGTCACGTAAGGATCCCCACTACAAGGATGGGGCAATGAAGCTTTGGGATGAGGCCAACTTGGATGCAACTATTGAAGATCTTACTAGACTCACTACGGCTTATGGTGATGATGATGATGATGATGACATCCCTACACATGGTGCATCTAGTGAGTGGAACCACTTTGGGTTCAAATGATCTTGAACTTGCAGCAGCTGAAGATGAAAATCAAATGAATGATGATTTTTTTGATAATACTTTTGATGATTGATGAATCATGAACTACATTTTGTAATTGTAATGATTTTCTGATTTTCATTGGAACTGTGAGTATACACATTTATGATATGGCTTATTTGAATATTTGTGAACTATCAATTGGCGTTTAATATTTATCTTTGGCATTTGGCATTGATCAATGATGAAGTATCATACTATCAAATGATTTAATTTTGTATATTTTTTTAATTTTTTTGTATATATATAAATTTATAATATGTATACACATACTCAAACGCATCCACAACTCCCCAAAAAAAATTCACGTATCCACGTATCGAGATCTTGTACTTGCGTCTGTACCCCGATCCGAAGAGGTAACTTAGCGTTTTATCATTGGCCCATTGATTTGTCCCTTCTATAAGCTTCTACCTAACCCATTTTCTCATTGGTCCATAAAAGCATTGTACTTTTCTTATTAGCCCACAAGGTGGTGCCCATTTGTAATTGGCTAGCATTTAATGCATGTAGCTGTCAGTTGGATTAGAGTTGTGTTGGTTTAATCCGGGTCATTGATTTCAAATCAATCTTGGTCATTCATTGTAGTAGAGCTCCCTATATAAGGCTTGCTCTCCTCTTTTGTAAATAGAGATTTTTGGAGAATTGTTGCTAATATACTGTCAAAATTGCTCTATATTCATTATTGTGTTTGCATGGTGAATACTTATGATCTTTTTGGAGTACTACATGGTTCCTTACATTCCTCATTTAGTTTAGAATTTGCTTTCAATTGCTTAGTTTAGGATTTGCTTTGAGTAGTTTAGTTGGATGAAAGTAATTGTGAATTAATCTTTGTAGAACTCAATTTGTCCATACCACTAGTAGCTTGCAAATTGTAAGTCTATCTTGCGTGGTCAACTAGAAGTTTAATGAGTTTTACTTCGATTATCGCTTGCAAATTGATATGCATCCATTGATGGTGTTAATGGAATGGTAATAGTTTGAACATCTTACATCTACCTTAGGAGATTGCACTAGCTTGGTTGATATCGATGGCTAAACTGAGTCTAGTAAAGTCACAAGAACATTCACAATTTCTTGCATCCCAAGAATAGAATAGCTTTCTAAACCCTTTCCCGTTGCAGTTTGTTTGGTTAGAAGTAGTTGAAGTAGTTGATATCCATTGAATGAATAGTGTAAGTCTCTTTGTGATACCTAACATATCACATCATTATAACTAAGTGATAGTCCACAATTAGAAGGAAATTTGGGGTTGTCTTATTTGATCACACAATCAATGTACATCGTTTCGCATATGAGCATCCTTGTTCAGGAGAGAGTTGGAGATGTAGTGTTTCAATTGGAATACTAAGTATTGATTATGTATGTCGAAGTGGCCATAAAACTCGCATCAACAAAAATTGGTGTTAAAAGAGGGCATGAATGAAGTTCATTCATCGAAGCATCAACAAGTATGAGCTTTCAAGTCACATTTGAGATATAAGAGATCTCTTTAAATTTTGAAAAAAATCAAAAAAAAATGAAAAATCAAAAAATCAAAAAAAAAGAAAAGGCTTCTCAATGAAAAAAATCAAAAAAAAATGAAAAATCAAAAAATCAAAAAAAAAGAAAAGGCTTCTCAATGGATGGGCAGTAGTTTTATGTCAAGGCATTCATCAAGTTGACATTTTTCAATTTCAGGAGGCTTTGAATGCACAATTACACCCACAAAGTTTGTTCGAATTGGCATCACCTTGCGAGTGCAGGATTCATGGGACAACTGGGCATGATGAGCTACATTTTTTGACAATTTTATCAACAGTGGAGCTGATATTACAAAGAAAAATGTACTTTTGTGATATCCTCAAGCAAGTCCCATTTGTTGAATCCAATGATAAAGCTAACATGTTTGCAAGTAATTTCAAAGAAATGATCAAGACAAGACTAAGTGAGGAAGAATCATATGTGGAAGGCATGTTGCCCTCATGTCGGTGTAGATTAAACAATATGGCACATTCAAAATTCACCTGTCAACCATGTCAAGATATTATCAAACAAGTCAAGCAAGAGGTGGGATGTTACTATCTTGAGCAGCCAAGTACAGACAAATTTTGGAGAGTGAGCCTTGAATGCATGAATTTTTCATCAAAGGAAGGCAGCAAGGATAACACTTAGCACTCAAGTCGGACACTAAGAGATAAGCATATTTCATCCTTTGTTAACGTGTAGCTAGTCGATTCTAGCTAATAAATTAAAATCAAAATTTTATATCTTTAATTTAAAATTTAAAGTTATCGAAATTCCTGGGCCCGTTTTCTAAAACGTGCGGGCCGACTCAAATTCTTGGCGCCACAATTTGGTCGGCCGACTCAAGGCAGATCTGATATATGAGGAGCTCCACTCTTGTCATTCAAAACACAATTTGATCCATTTTCAGCATTTAAACTCAGACAGCGAAATATCTCTCCAAGTTCGATATTCAGTCTTGACATTCGAAAATCAATTTCTGCTACAGGATGTTCTCCATCATCAAATCTGAATTCACCTTGCTCATGATCAAGGCTGTTTGATATAGATCTACAACATATAAAGTTCAATTGCGAAAATCAGAAGGTGCTACATTAAGAACTGCTTAGTTAAAGGTGATTGTGATCTCACTGAGAATTTGCTGTTACATGCCTGGGTATAAGATCATCTATCTCTGCCATCTACGACAGCAGCAACTCTTGTAGAAGACTAACTACCTTCCTCTGCTCCATGGTGATTGATCAAGCTATCATCTAGATCTGATTGCATACAGATCACTGTTCATTACACCTGTAGGTCTGATTCATTATTGAGGCTGAACATTGTAAGTTATATCTGGCCTTAATAAAATACTTCAAACTGATTGCTGGGTTTTCACCTCCACAAGGGAGGTTTCCCAGGGTAATTCTTGTGTTGTGTTTGTGTTTCAGTTATTCATTATTACATTTATTTCCTCATTATTAGTAAATAGTTAGATCTGAAACTAAAATTTAACATATGGCACATTCAAAATTCACCTGTCAACCATGTCAGGATATTATCAAACAAGTCAAGCAAGAGGTGGGATGTTACTATCTTGAGCAGCCAAGTACAGACAAATTTTGGAGAGTGAGCCTTGAACGCATGAGTTTTTCATCAAAGGAAGGCAGCAAGGATAACACTTAGCACTCAAGTTGGACACTGAGAGATAAGCATATTTCATCCTCATCCGAGGAAGAAGAAAACAAGCCTAGAAGGTGGCAAATTCAAACTTAATGACCAAGATAATCATGTAAAGGGTGAACTTTCATGCATTACATCACAAGAGACAGGATTTGAAAAGAAATCAAGGAAGCAATGGAATACATTCAAAGAAGTAGAAGTAATTTAGATTCATAAATCCTCGTTCCCATTTGCATTTCATTTGGTAATTAGAGTTGGAAGTATTTCATTGCACTCAATTGTCATATCATTCGTAAGTCAAGTTGACAAGTCTAAGTGAACTAGTGTAAGTCCCTTTGTGATACCAAAATATCACATCATTACAACTAAGTGAGTATCCACAATTAGAAGGAACCTTGGAGTCGCCTCGATGATCTCACTTTGCAATCTATAACATGCATGTCTTTGTTCAAGAGAGGATTCAATATTTGGTATTCTATCTTAGGATACTAAGTGTTCGTCCTACATGTTAAAGTGGTCATAAAACTCAAATTAACGCAACTGAGTGTACCAACTTGGACACCACAGTTGAGGATCTTCCTAGAGTCACTATGGATGATGATGATGATGATGATGACGACGATGACATTCCTACACATGGTGCATCTAGTGCAAGCGGAACCACTTTGGGTTCAAATGATCTTGAACTTGCAACACCTAAAAATCCAATAGATGATTTTTTTGATAATCCTTTTGATGATTGATGAATCATGAACTACATTTTGTAATTGTAATGAATTTTATTGGAATCGTGAACATAGGCATGTATGATATGGCTTATTTGAATATTTTTGAACTATCAACTGGCATTTAATATTTACTTTGGCATTTGGCATTGATCAATGATGAAGTATCATACTATCAAATCATTTAGTTTTACAATTCTATATATTTCTTTAATTTTTTTTATATAACATTTTTATAAATCCACATGTATCCAAATGCATCCAAAGCCCCAAAAAAATTCCACGCATCCACATACTGGATTCTCGTACCCACATCCAAACCGATAACTAAGTTTAAAAGCAATATAAACACATAATTGCCACATTAATAATTATAAGTTGATTTGAAAATTTACAATATACATATAAACTAGGACCTAATAATAATTAACAATAATGACAATTAAATCTAAATTAAAATAAACCAGCACTATGTAATGGATAGTTGAAGAGGTGTGGAAGGTCAATCAAGGAAAGTTTTGGTCTATCCTTTGTATATATTTGTGTAGCACATGAGGTCAGTTGATAGGCCACTTAGCAAATGATGATGTTAGTACAACAAAGATCTCAATGGAGAAAAAGATTCAAATGAACTATGCACCTACTTACAAGGATCCAAACACAAGTGAAACGAAACCTATGAATCAAGAAAATAATTAGGCTCCATTACTAACAAACTCATGTTGTATTTGCAATAGGGAGAGAGGGGGGCGGGAAGAGCGAAACAAGGAGAAGGGGATAAGGAGATAGAGTAGGGGATAATGTTAGAGAAGAAAATAGAGAGGGAGACAATAAAACTCAAAATAAATGGGTGACAATAAAACACAAAAGAAAATTTGATGCCAACAATAGAATTATGAGTCCATCTACTTCTCATTTTTAGCAATCTACCTCTCACAAATTTAAAAATTTTCCATCTGTCAAGACTCAACCTACTTTTGGATTCATTTTTATTTATCCTTCACCATTGTTCCAATTACTAAGTACCTTATTCCTCTACCTGCCATTATAGTTGATTCATTTATTTTCACAATATTCTGCTTTGTCTATCAACCTACTTGCATATGGCATTTTAACCACATTAGATTTCCTCATCATTTCCTCCCTCCTTGAAAGAAATTGCCCTCAATTTTATCAAATAAGTCTCAACCACCTTGTAGCTAAGAGAAAATGGAAGTTGTCATGGTGTGAATTGAATATAAGCCACAACCACCAAGAATTGGAACACCTTAACAAGGTATACCCTAGAAACTGAAATGGATTGTCTAAGATGAAAGAATCCTCCAAATTCTATTGATTTGCACAGAAGGCCTTTGTATTGAGGAGATGTTATTGTGCTAAAGGGTCTGCATTGGTTATTCAATCAAAAGATCCCTGCTTTGGAAAAAAGCATATGTGAGACAATGCCATGTGAAGAGATGTTGCCAATGCTGAACTTATGGAGAGTTTATTTTGAGACTTGCTCAAGATCAAGAGTCATTGTCAATTGAGATATGGACGAATACAGTGAAGCTCATTATTAATTTCAGAGCTTTCCTGAATTGCTAATCAATTCAAAGGAAGATGTTAAACTATTGTTGGAGTGAACGAAAAAAGCTTGATGTGGTGTTGATGGCCCTGTCAACTGGATATAACCCTAGAGTGGCTAACAAGGTAAAGAAGTGGTGGTCAAAAGACTTGCTCCAATGACCAAACAATATCTTCACAATTAATTGTTTCACTGAACATTGAAAAGTGCAAGGTGCCTTGTGATTAGAATAATGAGGTTTCTATAGAGATGGTAACCAAGTACAGCCTTGGCAACTTTGGGGGTGTGACAAGCTTGGTTGTGTAAATGAAGTTGAGATGCTCGGCACAACCATTATTGAGATGTTATATGATTCCATCATCTATGGAAAGTTTTATCAATTAATGAAATATGCTTGACATGTGTAGCATAAGTTGGAGTTAAAATGCCTCTTGTCGTCATCTGCCAGTTGTATACATCTTCAAGAGCAACTCCAAGAGGTGGCTTTGGAATTGCATGGAGGAATTGTCGAATTTAGGCAGAAGGATTGTAAAAACAAATTACACCACCTACAAGTGGCAGAAGACTAACAGAAATAATAAATGGCTGACAGAAATTATATAGCAAAACATTGCGAACAATAATTTTATGACGGAAAATTGCCAGCCAATAATGAATCAGCAATTTTACATCAGATTTTCTACAACAAATATGGTTGTCCAATACACAATAAGCGTATTAAATAATGGAAGTCAATTCTGTGGTACCCAGAATGAACAAATATACTCCCCAAGAAATGCATAAGATGACGTAATGTTTGATGATGTTAATATGCAATTGCAAAGGCTTTTACTTTTTTATATTTTTTTGCATGCCTGGGTATGTGTATGCATATAAATTTGAAGAAATTTAGTACTTTTTGAAATTTTCTACTTAAAGTAGTTTAAAAAGATTCCTTTATTTACAAAGAAAATACTAAATAAGAAAACAAATTCAAATGTTTTCATAAATGAACAACTCACCTGCACCCATAAGCTCATCAAGCAGAGCCCTCTGCGCTTCCACCATTTTGAAAGTGCAAGGGTGCAAAGTTCAACCTGATTGTAAGTGCCACCAAGCAAGTTGCTATGCTCCTCAGCAATATCTACTTACTGCAACAAATGAAGAATCATGTAACCAAAAGAATAGCCCTTTCTGACCACCATCTCACATTTAAATTAAGTCAAATTATACCGATACTCTAGTGCTATAATTTTCAAAGAAATATAAGACATTATAAGTAAAAACCCCGGGTTAAATTTACACACTGCATCCATCCAAGATGGCATGTACAATGACAGTTGCCGTGGTAGGATTGAATGGCAAGTTGGTAAGGTTGTGACTTAATAATTATGTGTTAAATACAAACATAACCATGTAGCCTAAGATTAGAACACAGAGAAATCTATAACCTCACCCGGGATTTAAGAAGCAAAAAAATTATTATTTATGAAATTACATTTTATTCTCATTCTGACTTCAGATTAACCACTCCCTTATATCTTCACCTAAAAACAAGGCTTCATGCCAATTACCTTCCAAGTATTCAGAATGGTAAAGAGTACAATTGGCATACAACTCTACACTTCAAAACCTGGATTACTGTACACTTAATGGAAAAATTAAAGAGTACAATTTGCATGCAACTGTACACTTTAAAACCTGGATTACTGTACACTGGATGGAAAAATTAATTTGCCTACTTTCTACATGCTTTCATGAACATTTCCAGGAATTGATTTGAAAAAAATTATGCGTTTCATGATTGAGCAAGTAATTTCATTATTTTTTGAACTCGAGATCTGAGCTTAGCCCAATAAAACATATATTAATTTCAATATTAACTAGCCTTCCACCGAATGCCGAGTGATAAACTTATCAGCTTTTTACTATCTTTATTGAAGACTTGTAGAAATTGACAAGCAAAAGAAATGTAAATATCAAAGATATGGTATTTTGAATAAATAATATTGGGCTTCAAAAAGGTAGAAGAAGGGTTGATTAAACAAGCCTACCATTGAATAAAACTTAGGTAATTAATATACTCATTGATTTTACTTACAATTCTAGGATTCGATAAGCTATGTGATAAGGAAGGACATTGCCGTGATGAGGATCTGAACCCTGCTAGACTTGCTACCTGACTAATTAGTGGCGGAACTCATGATGAGAATTTAAACTCCGCTGTGCTTGTTGATGAAATAGGCGCTCGCAGTGTTACAATATTTACCAGAAGCTATGTACCCTAGGTTTTATTTGAATTGATGACTTTTGTGCCTCCAAATCTAGTTTAGTCACAAAACCCTAGATAGTTAAAATCTACTCTCGAATAAAAATAAACTACTAAAATGAAACATGAGATTAAATCATAAAGACAATAGTTCCTCCCGCTGTAACATCACCGAACACTAAACCCTAAACACAAGAACAATTTGTGTTCAAAACATTTTTGTGTAGAACGCGCAAAATAAAGGTACCAATAGACCTAATCGACGATATTGCGGATTTGACAAAGATTCGTAGAAACATGGAGAAATAGGAAAAACTTACATCGTTCGAACAATCTCTCTCGGGCTACTCTCACAAATTATGGAGCAGTCCTCACGGATCTGTACAAATCTTTGCAATTTTTTCAAAATCGTCCCAAAATAATAAAAACTTGCCGCTCTGCATAAGATTCGATGGCCAGAGCCTGCAAATGAAAGACGATATATATTTGAACCCAAATTTGCATTATATAACTGGAACGCGGAATTTACCCACCCTGTTTCATCTGCGGCAATTAACTAGCGGGGTAGAGGAAGATCGAATGGCAAACTAAATATCCTAGGGTTTCGGAAATGAGTTTAGTTTTTAAGTAGCAGAGGTACGGCCGAAATCACAAATGACACCAATGTCATTGTTCGAACAATTTGCTGTTTTTTAACCTTTTTAATGAGTACTTACCTAGGTAGTCTCAAACTATGTGCTTTTTTTTTTTAAAGCTTTTTTAAGGATTTTTTAAACGATAAGTCGTGTAATTTCTGTAATTTCTATAGTCTGGATTCAACTATTAAGATAAAAATATATATACAACTGAATTAGAAAAAGGAAGAATTACTTTTTAAACTTTTATTTCTATTAGTAATTAAAATTTGTCAATTACAATTATTTTTTTCCTTACAAAATAAATTGATTACTTATAGGTCTTATAGAATGACATTTTAAATTTATTATTTTTAATAATAATAATAATAGGTTGATATATGATACTAGCAATTATACCTTGGTGTGCAAAGGTATGCTAAAGAAGTGTGGAAGGTCAATTAAAGAAAAATTGGTCTATTTTATATATAAATTTGTGTAGCCCACAAAACTAAAATAAAGCTTCTTAAGATAATCAAGTTTCATTACCAACACTCTTATGTTATCTTATGGTATGTTTGCAATGCGGTAAGAGGGAAAGAGAGATAGAGGGAGGGAAGGATAGTGGGGGAAGGAGGGTTGGAGGGAGATCTAGGGATAGATGAAAGAAGAAATGTGGAGATCTAGATATATAGAGGAAAAAAGATACATATATAGAGGTTTAAAGAGAGAGAGAGAGAGAGAGAGAGAGAGAGAGAGAGAGAGAGAGTATATACATACGTACGTACATACGTATGTATGTATGTATGTATGTATGTATGAGTGTATATATATCTATGCATACATATATATATGTATATATATACATATCTATGCATACATATGTATACATACATATATTGTTACAAGTGGTGGTTGTCGTTGCACTAAACGATCGACCTGTTAATGCCTGATACAACCACTAGACTTATAAAAGACATAGAAGGTAATTAAGTCATATCATGAATCATGAGGGAAGCGTTGTACATATATATATATATATATATATATATATATATATATATATATATATATATATATATATATATATATATGTATGTATGTATGTATGTATGTATGTATGTATGTATGTACATATACATATATATATATACATATACATATGTATATGTATATATATATATGTATATATATGTATATGTATATATATATATATATATATATATATATATATATATATATATATATATATATATATATATATATATATATATACATATACATATATATACATATACATATATATATACATATACATATGTATATGTATATATAGGTATGTATATATATATATATATAGGTATGTATATATATATACATATATATATATATATACACACATAGATATATGTATATGTATATGTATATATATATGTATGTACATATATACATATATATATATATATATATATATATATATATATATATATATATATATATATGTACATATATATGTATATGTATATATATGTATATGTACATAT